>CM055730.1:1493708-1923708 GCA_029465975.1 Dallia pectoralis
GCTGTGTTGCACTTCCTAGTGTACCATTTGGGACCCTTCTTTGTTGCACTTCCTAGTGTACTATTTGGGACCCTTCTGTGTTGCACTTCCTAGTGTACTATTTGGGACCCTGATGTGTTGCACTTCCTAGTGTACCATTTGGGACCCTGATGTGTTGCACTTCCTAGTGTACCATTTGGGGCCCTGCTGTGTTTACTTCCTAGTGTACCATTTGGGACCCTTCTGTGTTGCACTTCCTAGTGTACCATTTGGGACCCTTCTGTGTTGCACTTCCTAGTGTACCATTTGGGACCCTGATGTGTTGCACTTCCTATTGTACCATTTGGGACCCTGATGTGTTGCACTTCCTAGTGTACCATTTGGGACCCTGCTGTGTTACACTTCTTAGTGTACCATTTGGGACCCTGCTGTGTTGCACTTCCTAGTGTACCATTGGGACCCTGCTGTGTTACACTTCCTAGTGTACCATTTGGGACCCTGATGTGTTGCACGTCCTAGTGTACCATTTGGGACCCTGCTGTGTTACACTTCCTAGTGTACCATTTGGGACCCTGATGTGTTGCACTTCCTAGTGCACCATTTGGGACCCTGCTGTGTTGCACTTCCTAGTGTACCATTTGGGACCCTTCTGTGTTGCACTTCCTAGTGTACTATTTGGGACCCTGCTGTGTTTCACTTCGTAGTGTACCATTTGGGACCCTTCTGTGTTGCACTTCCTAGTGTACCATTTGGGACCCTTCTGTGTTGCACTTCCTAGTGTACCATTTGGGACCCTGCTGTGTTGCACTTCCTAGCGTACCATTTGGGACCCTGATGTGTTGCACTTCCTAGTGTACCATTTGGGACCCTGATGTGTTGCACTTCCTAGCGTACCATTTGGGACCCTGCTGTGTTGCACTTCCTAGTGCACCATTTGGGACCCTTCTGTGTTGCACTTCCTAGTGTACCATTTGGGACCCTTCTGTGTTGCACTTCCTAGTGTACCATTTGGGACCCTGCTGTGTTGCACTTCCTAGCGTACCATTTGGGACCCTGCTGTGGGCAGACATTTGGTTTGTCATTGATCGTCAGTGTTTTCTATTCTAGTGAATTGCGTGATCTTGCCAGAAGCCTTTGTGTTCACTGTGTTACAGGATCGAACTCCTGTCCTACAATCATACGAGTCTACAAGCCAGTGTGCAGTGTGTGGGGGTGGGGGGGTGGTACGGGGGTTTTAGGGTACGATGGGGGGGGGTCTACTTGGACATTATACAGGGCATCGCCATCGACTGTCCCACATTGACAGCCCCAGTTTACTATTTCAGAAATTAGGTTAGACTGGCAAACAGAGTAGGACACGACATGCTGGGGTGAGGGGTAGAAGATAGAGAGAAGGGTAAAGAGAGAGAGAGATGGGAAAGAGAGAGAGAGAGGGAAGAGAGAGAGGGGGGAAGAGAGAGACAGGGGAACGAAAGAGAGAGAGGGGAAGAGAGAGAGAGAGGAAGAGAGTGGGAGGGGAAAGAGAGAGAGAGGGGAAGAGAGAGGGATGGGAAAGAGAGAGAGAGGGAAGAGAGAGAGAGGAAAGAGAGAGTGAGGGGGAAAGAGAGAGAGAGGGGAAAGAGAGAGAGAGGGAGAGAGAGAGAGGGCTGGAGGGATAGAGAATAGAGGGAAACAAGACAGAGTGAGGAAAGCAAGAGAAAAGGACCAGACGGAAGAGAAGAGATGTGGACTGTGACCCGTCCTAGATCCAGATGGTCCCCGGTCCAGAACCACATGATGGGGCTGCTGTTTTTGTCTTTTTGGATCCAGATCAACCTGGGGGCTGGTAAGGTCATGCCCATCTAATGGCACTTAGGTTCATGCAAACATCTGGGGAGTCTTTCTGCTGTTCACTGACAATAGAAACACTCAAAACACCAGAATCTGACAACAAATGGAGTGGAAACCTGTGGTTTGTTTCCTGTTCTAAACTAATGACCAACGTTAGTGTTTTGAATCAACAAAAGTCTATTTTATAACACAAGACTAAAACATCTAAATGAATTATTGAATGTGAATATTGATGTGTTAAAGACTAGAAACAGACAAGTGATGCGTAGTATGTTACATTGATTTCATAACATTATAATAAAGAACTAACAATTAATTCTAAATTCACATATCTTGAGAATAAATGTACGTTTGCGGCCCGAAATGTAAGGATACTTGATGAAGATGATGAAGAGGACCAAACATGGATGAGGTCATTGGAAGGTTTTAATCTCTTTACTATATTAACATTTCCGTGGTATGGAAACCTTTTCTGAATATTTATAACTTTTCTAGATTGTTATATGCCTGTTTAAAAATATTAGTATAAAGCTGCAGGTTGTAACAAAAGTGAATGAGCATTAAAACTGTCAGTAAGATGACAAGACAAATCTGAATGATGTGTTCTGGCAGATTTAAGGTGTTGTCCTTAAAATTATGGCAGCTGGTGTTTACAAGCACTTAGTTCGAACAATTTGTAGTCTGGCTATTACTTTAAACACATTTTAAATTAGGGAAATATCATAATAATGTTTAGAATGGGATTATATTAGGATGTGAATCTGAATCAGTAACGTCCTCTGTCCTCCTCATTATGAATCAGTAACGTCCTCTGTCCTCCTCATTATGAATCAGTAACGTCCTCTGTCCTCCTCATTATGAATCAGTAACGTCCTCTGTCCTCCTCATTATGAATCAGTAACGTCCTCTGTCCTCCTCATTATGAATCAGTAACGTCCTCTGTCCTCCTCATTATGAATCAGTAACGTCCTCTGTCCTCCTCATTATGAATCAGTAACGTCCTCTGTCCTCCTCATTATGAATCAGTAACGTCCTCTGTCCTCCTCATTATGAATCAGTAACGCCCTCTCCTCCTCATTATGAATCAGTAACGTCCTCTGTCCTCCTCATTATGAATCAGTAACGCCCTCTCTGTCCTCCTCATTATGAATCAGTAACGTCCCTCTGTCCTCCTCATTATGAATCAGTAACGCCCTCTGTCCTCCTCATTATGAATCAGTAACGTCCTCTGTCCTCCTCATTATGAATCAGTAACGTCCTCTGTCCTCCTCATTATGAATCAGTAACGTCCTCTGTCCTCCTCATTATGAATCAGTAACGTCCTCTGTCCTCCTCATTATGAATCAGTAACGTCCTCTGTCCTCCTCATTATGAATCAGTAACGTCCTCTGTCCTCCTCATTATGACGTCCTCTGTCCTCCTCATTATGAATCAGTACCGGGTGAGAATCTTGGAAACTTTGAATTAATGTTTTTTCACATTATTGACTCTGTGATTGTGATTCTTGTAGCCCTTTATTTCTGGAAGAGGAAGTTCGACCCAGAAATATTTTAGAAACAAAGAACCCACGTGTTAGAGCTACTACAACCTTAAGTCCAAGTCTAATTCAAGCATCCGAGTCTCATGTAAATCCATTCTGGGCCTGAATTACTCAGAATTACATTTTAATTAAGACTGACCTATAATCAAAAACAAGAGGCACAGCTGTGGTGAATGTTGTCAGGATTTGGAACAGCCGACCTCCCGAACCCCCCCCATTGGCCTCTGGGCTTCACCATATTGGAGCGGTCCCCCCTCCCCTTCCCTCTTCCGGCCCTCCATCTCCTCTATAGACCATTTACGCAAAAACAGGAAATACGTCAAGGACGGGTAAACCCAGTTCCGGTGTAAGCTTTGTTAACGGAGAAATGACAGCTAACGGTGGAGTGGTGTGACTTTGTTACCGATACCTTATCAAATTTAACTGTGGGAAGAATTTGGCGTGATGACTCATTCATAGCGGAAACGAAAGAGAAATTAGATATATATTTATATGTCACATACATGAATGCATACCTTGAATTCCACTAATCTCGTCTTTACCAATCAGTCTTGCCTTCTGTCTTACTGTTGATGAACTGTAATTATCAGTTGATGTTACACATACCAAAAAATGAATGGATGCATCATTTTGACCAAAAGTGTTTTAATTGTTCATTTAATGTTTTAGTGAAATCAGTCACGTTTCAACAGAAAAATATTAAGAATATAACAATTATATTTAATTTGATGTGTACGAGGTGGGAACACCAAATTATTTACATACTATTTACACATTATACATTATTTACATACAAAACATGAATTCAGTCACTCTTCAAAACAAAAAAGGTCCTTGATAATTTGCTAAAACACAGCAGTTAAGCCAGATCTGATTCACACTGACAATCAGCGTGAGCGGCACAGGAGAGTCCCAGAGGTGAAAGGACCTAATCTCTGGGATTGAAAACAGGTTAGAGGCGGTTCTTCATTCTCTTGCCGTTGTGTCCTTGAGTAAGGCACTTGGCCGCTTGGGCATTAGTGTCCTTGGGGTTTTAAACACAGTAACCGTTCCTTCTTCCTCCTCCTCTAGGCATGGTGAAGGTGGAGGAGGTGCAAGGGGGAGGCTGGGAGACCATCAGTCACTCCTTGTCTCTGGTGCAGCGTCTGGAGGCTCTCCTTGTCCACGGGAACGGCAGTGATGTGGCCCTGAAGGTGCAGGTGGGCATCCAGGCTAGATGATTAAACAACCAGAGGGTCACCCAGGCTAGACAATTAGACAACCAGATTAGACTTTTGTATCTGGAACTTCAGCATTTGTGGGTTCAATTTCAGGCTCAAAATGATCTGAAACTGAAATCCTCTGATTTACCTGTTCTGAGAAATGAAGACCATTCCATGGGAGAAAATGCCAAGATCGTGTACACCGCAATGTACTACTACCTATACAGAACAGCACAAACTGGTTCTAACCAGAATAGAACACAGAGTGGGAGGACCCAGTGCACAGCTAAGCAAGGACAAATACATTAGAGTGTCTAGTTTTAGAAACAGATGCCTCACAGGTCCTCACAGGCAAAATCTGATTGTCAGTAAAGGTGAAGCTGTGGCTGCAGGATGCTTGCCAATATATCTATTATTTTTCCCATCTGAATCTTTAACATTAACAATGTCTACACTGTATATCAATTTTATGTTATTTCTTTGGACAAGAAATGTGATTTTCATGAAAACAAGGCCATTTTTAAGTGAACACACCCTTTTGAGTGGTAGGTATAAATGATTTCAGATGTATCTTATTAATACGTAAGTATTCTTCCTCCCAGACGGTGGAAGCGGAGCAGGTGAAGGTGATCCAGGCCCATTCACTGGTTCTGTCCCTTCAGAGTCCTGTGTTTGAGGAGCTGCTGGTCAATCGTAACGGAACCACTCTGGTTCTGCTGGAGACGGCTGAGTGTGCTGACATTTTTGACAAGTTCATCAGGTGAGAGGAGAGACAGTCTGTTAGGTGAGCAGGGACAAACACACACACACACAGACACACAGACACACAGACACACACACACACACACAGACACACAGACACACACACACACACACACACACACACACACACACACACACACATACACATACACACACACACACACAGACACACAGACACACAGACACACAGACACACACACACACATACACACACACACACACAGACACACACACACACACACACAGACACACACACACACACATACACACATACACACAGACACACACACTGTTCATCAGGTGAGTAGGGACACACACACTCCCACGCACACACACACCCACACAGACACACACACACCCACACTGTTCATCAGGTGAGTAGGGACACACACACACCCACGCACACACACACCCACACAGACACACAGACACACACACTGTTCATCAGCTGAGTAGGGACACATACGCACACACACACACACACAGGCACGCAGGTAGTGGTCAAGTTTACCATGGCAACCACATGGCTCCTCCTATAATAGAAAGTAGATAATGAGTCTGAGTAAACACAAACCTGAGGAGTTCCCCTGTTGTCATGGTGATAACACAAGGCAGGGCCCACAATGGCTGTGTTAGTGGGAATCATAAACCAGACCTGTCCAATGGCTGTGTTAGTGGGAGTCCTAAACCAAATCTGTCCAAAGGCTGTGTTAGTGGGAGTCCTAAACCAAATCTGTCCAAAGGCTGTGTTTGTGGGAGTCCTAAACCAAACCTATCTAATGGCTGTGTTTGTGGGTATCCTAAACCAAACCTGTCCAATGGCTGTGTTAGTGGGAATCCTAAACCAAACCTATCCAATGGCTGTGTTTGTGGGAGTCCTAAACCAAATCTGTCCAAAGGCTGTGTTTGTGGGAGTCCTAAACCAAACCTATCTAATGGCTGTGTTTGTGGGTATCCTAAACCAAACCTGTCCAATGGCTGTGTTAGTGGGAATCCTAAACCAAACCTACCCAATGGCTGTGTTTGTGGGAGTCCTAAACCAAACCTATCTAATGGCTGTGTTTGTGGGAGTCCTAAACCAAACCTATCTAATGGCTGTGTTTGTGGGAGTCCTAAACCAAACCTATCTAATGGCTGTGTTAGTGGGAATCCTAAACCAAACCTATCTAATGGCTGTGTTTGTGGGAGTCCTAAACCAAACCTATCCAAAGGCTGATTGAGCTAAAAACAATAGTACGTTTCTGTTGGTTTTGCCTGGCGACTAGGAGAACATTCTGATATCTGCCAGGGTGTTGAACCTTTTGAAGACCAATCCCTTTGTTTTACATACAATTTCATTCATCCTGTTTAAACAAAGATCACAATGATATTTCAGGTCATCTCTAGACATGTGACAGTGCGCCGACAGATATTAAATATATTTACGCCCAGCTTGTGTGACCTCTAGTGGGCGTAGTGAGTAATTACAGCCTAGTTGTTGATTTAGCAAGGAGACAGACTTTCTCAGGCCGGATACAGTTGGAGGAGACAGACTCTCTCAGGCCGGATACAGTTGGAGGAGACAGACTCTCTCAGGCCGGATACATTTGGAGGAGACAGACTCTCTCAGGCCAGATACAGTTGGTGGAGACAGACTCTCTCAGGTCGGATACAGTTGGAGGAAACAGACTTTCTCAGGCCGGATACAGTTGGAGGAGACAGACTCTCTCAGGCCAGATACAGTTGGTGGAGACAGACTCTCTCAGGCCGGATACAGTTGGAGGAGACAGACTTTCTCAGGCCGGATACAGTTGGAGGAGACAGACTCTCTCAGGCCGGATACAGTTGGAGGAGACAGACTCTCTCAGGCCGGATACAGTTGGAGGAGACAGACTCTCTCAGGCCGGATACAGTTGGAGGAGACAGACTCTCTCAGGCCGGATACAGTTGGAGGAGACAGACTCTCTCAGGCCAGATACAGTTGGTGGAGACAGACTCTCTCAGGTCGGATACAGTTGGAGGAGACAGACTTTCTCAGGCCGGATACAGTTGGAGGAGACAGACTCTCTCAGGCCGGATACAGTTGGAGGAGACAGACTCTCTCAGGCCGGATACAGTTGGAGGAGACAGACTCTCTCAGGCCGGATACAGTTGGAGGAGACAGACTCTCTCAGGCCGGATACAGTTGGAGGAGACAGACTCTCTCAGGTCGGATACAGTTGGAGGAGACAGACTTTCTCAGGCCGGATACAGTTGGAGGACACAGACTCTCTCAGGCCGGATACAGTTGGAGGAGACAGACTCTCTCAGGTCGGATACAGTTGGAGGAGACAGACTTTCTCAGGCCGGATACAGTTGGAGGAGACAGACTCTCTCAGGTCGGATACAGTTGGAGGAGACAGACTTTCTCAGGCCGGATACAGTTGGAGGAGACAGACTCTCTCAGGTCGGATACAGTTGGAGGAGACAGACTTTCTCAGGCCGGATACAGTTGGAGGAGACAGACTTTCTCAGGCCGGATACAGTTGGAGGAGACAGACTCTCTCAGGCCGGATACAGTTGGAGGAGACAGACTTTCTCAGGCCGGATACAGTTGGTGGAGACAGACTCTCTCAGGTCGGATACAGTGGGAGGAGTCAGATGTAGTGGGAATACGGAGTAATTCAGGAGACAAATATAGAGTCAGGCAACAGGATTACATTTGGCCCATCCTGCAGAGTAATGACCTGGAATAACCTGTCTTAACCAAGATGACTTCATTTAGCCGGCTATATAGATAATAACCCCTTGACAGTATAAAGCTTATTCTACTGTATGTCCAAACTGTATAATCAGAAATAATTTTGACCTGTTGAACTTTCTGTTGTGGGTGAACTTTCCTTACAGAGGATTATGATAAAGCACAGATGAAAGTGATGTTGTTAAATGAACTACAACCTATGTGTTTGTGTCAAAAACTAAGATAAATTGTTGCAAACTAATCCTGGACTTGTTCCTGAACCTCCAGAACAACATGATTCTCAGTGAAGCGCCACATTTAAACAGGGACGACCTGGCACCAAAAAATAGCATTTTTAACACCTCGTCTCCCAACCCTTTAAATTATCTCCCTGTCTGTCGCTAGTCACCTCCCTCTACTCCTTCCTCCCCCAGATACCTGTACTGTGGAGACATCTCCCTGCGTCTGGACCAGGCTACCCCGCTACACAAGCTGGCCACCAAGTACCGTGTCCAGGGCCTCCAGCGTGGGGTCACCCAGTACATGATCCAGAACCTGGCCGCCAACTCTCCATCTGGACATGTAGTGGAATGGTGCAGTACTGTTGGTTTATCTATATTACTGTTGGTTTATCTATATTACTGTTGGTTTATCTATATTACTGTTGGTTTATCTATATTACCTGTATAGTCAGTTAACCCAAATGTTCTGACCTGACCTGCTAAAATAGGGTTAATAAGAAACATAGTGACCACATGTCTAATATAGATAGATGGGTTAGTTAACGTGTTATGTCAATGTGGATTCATTCCCAGGTATCAATATGCTGTAATAAACACTGTAACACTGTAATAAACCTTTACTGATCTATGATCAGGTGGTATCAGTATGCTGTAATAAACACTGTAACACTGTAATAAACCTTTACTGATCTATGATCAGGTGGTATCAGTATGCTGTAATAAACACTGTAACACTGTAATAAACCTTTACTGATCTATGATCAGGTGGTATCAGTATGCTGTAATAAACACTGTAACACTGTAATAAACCTTTACTGATCTATGATCAGGTATCAGTATGCCCTGCAGATTGGAGACGAGGTCCTCAGAAGCAGCTGTCTGCAGTATCTGTCCTGGAACCTGTCTTCCATCCTGAGGACAGATGAGTGGATGACTGTCAGCAACGAGCTGCTAATGACTCTGATGAAGCGCTCAGACCTCATACTGCAGGTATAACACACACACACACACACACACACCACACATACTGCAGGTATAACACACACACACACACATACTGCAGGTAAAACACACACACACACACACATACTGCAGGTATAACACACACACACACACACACACATACTGCAGGTATAACACACACACACACACACCACACAGACACACACACAGACACACACACACACACACCACACAGACAGACACACACACACACACACACACACACACACACACACACACACACACACACACACACCACACACACACACACACACACACACACACACACACACACACACAGGAGACACACACACACACACACACACACACAGACAGACAGACAGACAGACAGACACACACACACACAGACAGACACACATAGCGATCGGGCTGAATTCTGCTGGTACTCTGGAAAGTTCAGGCTCCAATTCTCCGTTTTCACCAAGTTTTGTGTTTTAAAGTTAAATAAGTGTGTTACACCAGAAATATATGACCTGGGTTGGATATAGTTGGTCATCACACATTCAGATGGACCAGGACTTCAGATGTTCACAGATGGTCATCCTCTGGTTATTCCCCAGAGTGAGATGGAGCTGTTTGCGGCGCTGGAGATCTGGATCAAGCAGAACCAGCCAGACGGTCTAACGGTGGAGAACACCCTCCGGGCAGTACGTTACGCCATGATGCCCCCCCGTGAGCTGTTCCGTCTCCAGACCCAGTCCCTCCTCTTGACCCGCTACCAGGAGTCTGTCCGAGACCTCCTCTTCCTCTCCTTCCAGTACCACTCCGCCTCCCCCCTCCACATGGCCAAGTACTTTGACGTAAACTGTAGTCTCTTTACGCCTCGGAACTACCTCTCTGGAGAGTGGGGTAGCCCGTGGGTCATCAATAACCCGACCCGGGACGACCGGAGTATCAGCTTCCAGACACAGCTGGGTCCCAGCAGCTATGACGCCAATAAGAGGGTGACCTGGAACGCCCTGTTCTCTCCTCGCTGGTTCCCCCTCAGCATGAGAACCGTGTTTTCAGAGCAGGGCTCCATGCAGTCGACCCGGATCGAGGGAGGACGTCCACGTATCATAATCACCCCTGCCACATCCAGTGCCGACTTCGCCGGCGTGAGTTTCCAGAAGACGGTGTTGGTGATGGCGTGGAAGCACGGCAAGATGGTGGTCAGGAATGTTTACAACTTCCACCAGAGCACAGAGGAGGCCGGAGACTTCCTGCTGGATGCCGACCTGACCCGGAAGACGTCCGAGTTCCTCAGCGACGGTTCCCTGCATCTCCACATCCTGGTCAAGCCGCTTTACCAGCCCCTTATTGCTACAAAAAAATGACCCTTTACCCTTTGACCCTTTATGAATGCACTTGTTCACCTCCGTCGGAGGAGCACAAGGAGCATGAGTAAGGAGCATGAGTAAGGAGCATGAGTAAGGAGCATGAGTAAGGAGCATGAGTAAGGAGCATGAGTAAGGAGCATGAGTAAGGAGCATGAGTAAGGAGCATGAGTAAGGAGCATGAGTAAGGAGCATGAGTGCACAGATGAAAACCTCCTCCCTCTCCGTACAACATTGGAGAGGTGGACAGCATGTAAGCTGTTCTCTTAAAGCATTACACTCATATCGCACAATAAGCAACGTCATGGAAGAACCAAGGGGTTCTGCACTGGGTTCAAGCAGAGTTTGATAGGTTTAGACCTGCCTGCTATGGGTTCAAGTAGAGTTTGATAGGTTTAGACCTGCCTGCTATGGGTTCAAGTAGAGTTTGATAGGTTTAGACCTGTCTGCTATGGGTTCAAGCAGAGTTTGATAGGTTTAGACCTGTCTGCTATGGGTTCAAGTAGAGTTTGATAGGTTTAGACCTGCCTGCTATGGGTTCAAGTAGAGTTTGATAGGTTTAGATCTGTCTGCTATGGGTTCAAGCAGAGTTTGATAGGTTTAGACCTGTCTGCTATGGGTTCAAGCAGAGTTTGATAGGTTTAGACCTGTCTGCTATGGGTTCAAGCAGAGTTTGATAGGTTTAGATCTGTCTGCTATGGGTTCAAGCAGAGTTTGATAGGTTTAGACCTGTCTGCTATGGGTTCAAGCAGAGTTTGATAGGTTTAGATCTGTCTGCTATGGGTTCAAGCAGAGTTTGATAGGTTTAGACCTGTCTGCTATGGGTTCAAGCAGAGTTTGATAGGTTTAGACCTGTCTGCTATGGGTTCAAGCAGAGTTTGATAGGTTTAGATCTGTCTGCTATGGGTTCAAGCAGAGTTTGATAGGTTTAGACCTGTCTGCTATGGGTTCAAGTAGAGTTTGATAGGTTTAGATCTGTCTGCTATGGGTTCAAGCAGAGTTTGATAGGTTTAGATCTGTCTGCTATGGGTTCAAGCAGAGTTTGGTAGGTTTAGATCTGTCTGCTATGGGTTCAAGCAGAGTTTGGTAGGTTTAGATATGTCTGCACTGGGTTCAAGTAGAGTTTGATAGCTTTAGATATGTCTGCACTGGGTTCAAGTAGAGTTTGATAGCTTTAGATTTGCTTTGCATTTGTTCAATATCAGCATGTCTTTCAAGTTTATTGCTGACAAACCAAAGTACAAGAGAGTGAAATTAGTTTGTATCAGGAATAAAAAAGTGTTATAAAAATGTGATTAGGATTGTGACTTTAATTTTAATTAATGAAACAATACTTTAATACACCAATCTTAATGAGTATTCTTAGAAAATGAATGTTGAACGCTAAAACATGTTATTTTTTGTAGTTTTTTTACCAGGTATGATTTGGAAGGTTTTTTGTATTTATTGACTGTTGATTATCTCTTGTACCATCCAATAAAGCAATGTTTTTCCAGGACAGATTGATAGTTTCTTTCTTTTTCATATCCTAGAATAATGTATCAGAGGTACCTATTCATTGATTATGTCATTCTATGTTTGCATATTCACTTGACAAATAATAGCCATGAAAGAAAATATTATGTATTGGACATGGCCATGATTTACTATGACACAGCAGAGGGAACTACAGTACCCATCGTCCTTAGCAGTCCAAGCAGGAAGAGCATTTGTAATAGGTCAATGGCTCACACCATAGAGCTCACACTGCCTGGTCCAAGTTAGGAGCCACCAACCGTGGGCCATTATGTAAGTGCCGCCTGAGGATTATTTGCAGTGCATTTGCAAAATTCCCCGTTTCCAGGTCACTTTGCAAAGTGTGCACTAGTATCTTTGCTCCTTACCGGAACACACACAGTTAGGACGCAGAAAGGCTCCGTGTGCATGAAGATAGAGCCTTGATTTGTGCATCTGTGTTGCAAAGCAGCTGAGTCGATGGAGGGAGGGAGTGAGAAACAAGGCAAAGTATGTTCTGCTACCCCTCCCCCCAATCAAAGCAAAGGGGAAATGTCTCAGCCAAAGGGAGGTAAGAATATTACATGCGATCTGTGCAAAACTACTGATATGCAAGTATCTCTGCATGCTATGCAAAGTGCATTGGTGCAGGTCGGTTATGGTCCATGCATGTTACAGTTGTGTGCGTTAAAAGGGTTAGTTGCATTTCCTGTTTAGATGTTCCCCTTTGCAGAGTTCCTGGTAAGGCTGCCGTGCCTGTACTCAGTCATATTAATGGTGTCTGCTGTCCTCTATACCAATGCTTTATATGGTGGTTATATATATGGTGGTTATGTATGGTGGTTATATATATGGTGGTTATATATGTGGTGGTTATATATATGGTGGTTATATATATGGTGGTTATATATATGGTGGTTATATATATGGTGGTTATATATATGGTGGTTATATATATGGTGGTTATATATATGGTGGTTATATATATGGTGGTTATATATATGGTGGTTATATATGTGGTGGTTATATATGGTGGTTATATATATGGTGGTTATATATGGTGGTTATATATATGGTGGTTATGTATGGTGGTTATATATATGGTGGTTATATATATGGTGGTTATATATATGGTGGTTATATATATGGTGGTTATATATATGGTGGTTATATATATGGTGGTTATATATATGGTGGTTATATATATGGTGGTTATATATATGGTGGTTATATATATTATATATGGTGGTTATATATATGGTGGTTATATATGGTGGTTATATATATGGTGGTTATATATATGGTGGTTATATATATTATATATGGTGGTTATATATATGGTGGTTATATATATGGTGGTTATATATATGGTGGTTATATATATGGTGGTTATATATATGGTGGTTATATATATGGTGGTTATATATATGGTGGTTATATATATTATATATGGTGGTTATATATGGTGGTTATATATATGGTGGTTATATATGGTGGTTATATATATGGTGGTTATATATATGGTGGTTATATATATTATATATGGTGGTTATATATATGGTGGTTATATATATGGTGGTTATATATATGGTGGTTATATATATGGTGGTTATATATATTATATATGGTGGTTATATATGGTGGTTATATATATGGTGGTTATATATGGTGGTTATATATATGGTGGTTATATATGGTGGTTATATATATGGTGGTTATATATATGGTGGTTATATATATTATATATGGTGGTTATATATGGTGGTTATATATATGGTGGTTATATATGGTGGTTATATATATGGTGGTTATATATATGGTGGTTATATATATGGTGGTTATATATATGGTGGTTATATATATGGTGGTTATATATATGGTGGTTATATATATTATATATGGTGGTTATATATGGTGGTTATATATATGGTGGTTATATATGGTGGTTATATATATGGTGGTTATATATATGGTGGTTATATATATTATATATGGTGGTTATATATATGGTGGTTATGTATGGTGGTTATATATATGGTGGTTATATATATGGTGGTTATATATATTATATATGGTGGTTATATATGGTGGTTATGTATGGTGGTTATATATATGGTGGTTATATATATGGTGGTTATATATATGGTGGTTATATATGGTGGTTATATATATGGTGGTTATATATATATTGGTTATATATATATATATATATTGGTTATATATGGTGGTTATATATATATTGGTTATATATATGGTGGTTATATATATGGTGGTTATATATGGTGGTTATATATGGTGGTTACTGGTTATATATGGTGGTTTTATATGGTGGTTATATATATGGTGGTTATATATGGTGGTTATATATATGGTGGTTATATATATGGTGGTTATATATATGGTGGTTATATATATGGTGGTTATATATGGTGGTTATATATGGTGGTTATATATATGGTGGTTATATATGGTGGTTATATATGGTGGTTATATATATATATATATTGGTTATATATGGTGGTTATATATATGGTGGTTATATATATATATATTGGTTATATATGGTGGTTATATATATATATTGGTTATATATGGTGGTTATATATATGGTGGTTATATATGGTGGTTATATATATGGTGGTTATATATATGGTGGTTATATATATATATATATATATTGGTTATATATGGTGGTTATATATATGGTGGTTATATATATATATATTGGTTATATATGGTGGTTATATATATATATTGGTTATATATGGTGGTTATATATATGGTGGTTATATATATATATATTGGTTATATATGGTGGTTATATATATATATATTGGTTATATATGGTGGTTATATATATGGTGGTTATATATATATATATTGGTTATATATGGTGGTTATATATATTGGTTTTATAAATTGGTTATATATGGTGGTTATATATATTGGTTATATATATTGGTTATATATGGTGGTTATATATATTGGTTATATATGGTTTATATATGGTGGTTATATATGGTGGTTATATATATATTGGTTATATATATATTGGTTATATATGGTGGTTATATATATGGTGGTTATATATATATTGGTTATATATATATATATATATTGGTTATATATTGGTTATATATATATATATATTGGTTATATATATATATATATTGGTTATATATGGTGGTTATATATATGGTGGTTATATATATATATATTGGTTATATATATATATATATATATATATTATTGGTTATATATGGTGGTTATATATATTGGTTTTATAAATTGGTTATATATATATTGGTTATATATGGTGGTTATATATATGGTGGTTATATATATATATATTGGTTATATATATATATATATATTGGTTATATATGGTGGTTATATATATGGTGGTTATATATATATATATTGGTTATATATATATATATATATTGGTTATATATGGTGGTTATATATATGGTGGTTATATATATATTGGTTATATATATATTGGTTATATATGGTGGTTATATATATGGTGGTTATATATATATATATTGGTTATATATGGTGGTTATATATATTGGTTTTATAAATTGGTTATATATGGTGGTTATATATATTGGTTATATATATTGGTTATATATGGTGGTTATATATATTGGTTATATATGGTGGTTATATATGGTGGTTATATATGGTGGTTATATATGGTGGTTATATATATTGGTTATGTATGGTGGTTATATATATTGGTTATATATGGTGGTTATATATATTGGTTATATATGGTGGTTATATATATTGGTTATATATATGGTGGTTATATATATTGGTTATATATGGTGGTTATATATGGTGGTTATATATGGTGGTTATATATGGTGGTTATATATTGCTGGTGGTTATATATGGTGGTTATATATAGTGGTTATATATGTTGGTTATATATGGTGGTTATATATATATTGGTTATATATGGTGGTTATATATGGTGGTTATATATATTGGTTATATATGGTGGTTATATATATTGGTTATATATGGTGGTTATATATGGTGGTTATATATGGTGGTTATATATGGTGGTTATATATATTGGTTATATATGGTGGTTACTGGTTATATATGGTGGTTATATATGGTGGTTATATATATTGGTTATATATGGTGGTTATATATATTGGTTATATATGGTGGTTTTATATGGTGGTTATATATATTGGTTATATATGGTGGTTATATATATTGGTTATATATGGTGGTTATATATGTTGGTTATATATGGTGGTTATATATATTGGTTATATATATTGGTTATATATGGTTTATATATGGTGGTTATATATATTGGTTATATATGGTGGTTATATATATTTATACATGGTGGTTTATATATATGGTTTATATATGGTTATATATGGTTATATATGGTGGTTATATATATTGGTTATATATGGTGGTTATATATATTGGTTATATATGGTGGTTATATATATTGGTTATATATGGTGGTTATATATGTTGGTTATATATGGTGGTTATATATATTGGTTATATATGGTGGTTATATATATATTGGTTATATATGGTGGTTATATATGGTGGTTATATATATTGGTTATATATGGTGGTTATATATGGTGGCTATATATATTGGTTATATATGGTGGTTATATATATTGGTTATATATGGTGGTTATATATATTGGTTATATATGGTGGTTATATATGGTGGTTATATATGGTGGTTATATATATTGGTTATATATGGTGGTTATATATATTGGTTATATATGGTGGTTATATATGGTGGTTACTGGTTATATATGGTGGTTATATATGGTGGTTATATATATTGGTTATATATGGTGGTTATATATATTGGTTATATATGGTGGTTATATATGTTGGTTATATATGGTGGTTATATATATTGGTTATATATGGTGGTTATATATGGTGGTTTTATATATTGGTTATATATGGTGGTTATATATGGTGGTTATATATATTGGTTATATATGGTGGTTATATATGGTGGTTATATATGGTGGTTATATATATTGGTTATATATGGTGGTTATATATATTGGTTATATATGGTGGTTATATATGGTGGTTATATATATTGGTTATATATGGTGGTTATATATGGTGGTTATATATATTGGTTATATATGGTGGTTATATATATTGGTTATATATGGTGGTTATATATATTGGTTATATATTGGTTATATTTTGTGGTTATATATGGTGGTTATATATATTGGTTATATATGGTGGTTATATATATTGGTTATATATGGTGTTTATATATGGTGGTTATATATTGGTTATATTTTGTGGTTATATATGGTGGTTATATATGGTGGTTATATATATTGGTTATATATGGTGGTTATATATGGTGGTTATATATGGTGGTTATATATATTGGTTATATATGGTGGTTATATATGGTGGTTATATATATTGGTTATATATTGTGGTTATATATATTGGTTATATATGGTGGTTATATATAGTGGTTATATATATTGGTTATATATTGTGGTTATATATGGTGGTTATATATATATTGGTTATATATGGTGGTTATATATATTGGTTATATATATTGGTTATATATATTGTGGTGATAACTGTCATACAGGCACCAACTGCACGTGCACATCTGTTGTAACCTTTGCAGGATAACCAATCAAATACTTGTATTGTCCTTAATTTGCATAAAGAACAGTGTATCGATTAAGTGCATATCAGCCTGCTGACATATAATGTTACAGTAATGTTTCAACACCCTACTGCTGGCAGATAATGGGTTAACTATTCATTTGCCAATATTGTCATTTTAAATTGTGTCATTAGTTCTTATATACCTCTGGTGTGAGGGTTATGTATATCTGGTGTGTGGATTATGTATATCTGGTGTGAGGGTTATGTATATCTGGTTTGAGGGTTATGTATTTCTGGTGTGAGGATTGTGTATATCTGGTGTGAGGGTTATGTATATCTGGTGTGAGAGTTATGTATATCTGGTGTGGGGGTTATGTATATCTGGTGTGAGGGTTATGTATTTCTGGTGTGAGGGTTATGTATATCTCGTGTGAGGGTTATGTATTTCTGGTGTGAGGGTTATGTATATCTGGTGTGAGAGTTATGTATATCTCGTGTGGGGGTTATGTATATCTGGTGTGAGGGTTATGTATATCTGGTGTGAGAGTTATGTATATCTGGTGTGGGGGTTATGTATATCTGGTGTGAGGGTTATGTATATCTGGTTTGAGGGTTATGTATATCTGGTTTGAGGGTTATGTATATCTGGTGTGAGGGTTATGTATTTCTGGTGTGAGGATTGTGTATATCTGGTGTGAGGGTTATGCATTTCTGGTGTGAGGGTTATGTATTTCTGGTGTGTGGATTATGTATATCTGGTGTGGGGGTTATGTATATCTGGTGTGAGGGTTATGTATATCTGGTGTGAGGGTTATGTATTTCTGGTGTGAGAGTTATGTATATATGGTGTGAGGGTTATGTATATCTGGTGTGAGGGTTATGTATATCTGGTGTGAGGGTTATGTATATCTGGTGTGAGGGTTATGTATTTCTGGTGTGAGGATTGTGTATATCTGGTGTGAGGGTTATGCATTTCTGGTGTGAGGGTTATGTATTTCTGGTGTGTGGATTATGTATATCTGGTGTGGGGGTTATGTATATCTGGTTTGAGGGTTATGTATTTCTGGTGTGAGGATTGTGTATATCTGGTGTGAGGGTTATTTATTTCTGGTGTGAGAGTTATGTATATCTGGTGTGAGGGTTATGTATATATGGTGTGAGGGTTATGTATATCTGGTGTGAGGGTTATGTATATCTGGTGTGAGGGTTATGTATATCTGGTGTGAGGGTTATGTATTTCTGGTGTGAGAGTTATGTATATCTGGTATGAGGGTTATGTATATCTGGTGTGAGAGTTATGTATATCTGGTTTGAGGGTTATGTATTTCTGGTGTGAGGATTGTGTATATCTGGTGTGAGGGTTATGTATTTCTGGTGTGAGAGTTATGTATATCTGGTGTGAGGGTTATGTATATCTGGTGTGAGGGTTATGTATATCTGGTGTGAGGGTTATGTATATCTGGTGTGAGGGTTATGTATTTCTGGTGTGAGGGTTATGTATATCTGGTGTGAGGGTTATGTATATCTGGTGTGAGGGTTATGTATTTCTGGTGTGAGAGTTATGTATATCTGGTGTGAGGGTTATGTATATCTGGTGTGAGGGTTATGTATATCTGGTGTGAGGGTTATGTATATCTGGTGTGAGGGTTATGTATATCTGGTGTGAGGGTTATGTAATTCTGGTGTGGGGGTTATGTATATCTGGTGTGAGGGTTATGTATATCTGGTGTGAGGGTTATGTATATCTGGTGTGAGGGTTATGTATTTCTGGTGTGAGAGTTATGTATATCTGGTGTGAGGGTTATGTATATCTGGTGTGGGGGTTATGTATATCTGGTGTGGGGGTTATGTATATCTGGTGTGAGGGTTATGTATATCTGGTGTGAGGGTTATGTATATCTGGTGTGAGAGTTATGTATATCTGGTGTGAGAGTTATGTATATCTGGTGTGAGGGTTATGTACAGTGCCTTGCGAAAGTATTCGGCCCCCTTGAACTTTTCGACCTTTTGCCACATTTCAGGCTTCAAACATAAAGATCTAAAACTGTAATTTGTTGTGAAGAATCAACAGCAGGTGGGACACAATCATGAAGTGGAATGAAATTTTTGTATATTTCAAACTTTTTTAACAAATAAAAAACTGAAAAATTGGGCGTGCAAAATTATTCAGCCCCTTTACTTTCAGTGCAGCAAACTCTCTCCAGAAGTTCAGTGAGGATCTCTGAATGATCCAATGTTGACCTAAATGACTAATGATGATAAATAGAATCCACCTGTGTGTAATCAAGTCTCCGTATAAATGCACCTGCTCTGTGATAGACTCAGAGGTCCGTTTAAAGCACAGAGAGCATTGTGAAGAAGAAGGAACACACCAGGCAGGTCCGAGATACTGTTGTGGAGAATTTTAAAGCCGGATTTGGATACAGAAAGATTTCCCAAGCTTTAAACATCCCAAGGAGCACTGTGCAAGCGATAATATTGAAATGGAAGGAGTATCAGACCACTGCAAATCTACCAAGACCCGGCCGTCCCTCTTAACTTTCAGCTCATACAAGGAGAAGACTGATCAGAGATGCAGTCAAGAGGCCCATGATCACTCTGGATGAACTGCAGAGATCTACAGCTGAGGTGGGAGACTCTGTCCATAGGACAACAATCAGTCGTATACTGCACAAATCTGGCCTTTATGGAAGAGTGGCAAGAAGAAAGCCATTTCTTAAAGACATCCATAACAATTGTTGTTTAAAGTTTGCCACAAGCCACCTGGGAGACACACCAAACATGTGGAAGAAGGTGCTCTGGTCAGATGAAACCAAAATTGGCAACAATGCAAAACTTTATGTTTGGTAAAAGCAACACAGCTCATCACCCTGAACACACCATCCCCACTGTCAAACATGGTGGTGGCAGCATCATGGTTTGGGCCTGCTTTTCTTCAGCAGGGACAGGGAAGATGGTTAAAATTGATGGGAAGATGGATGGAGCCAAATACAGGACCATTCTGGAAGAAAACCTGATGGAGTCTGCAAAAGACCTGAGACTGGGATGGAGTTTTGTCTTCCAACAAGACAACGATCCGAAACATAAAGCAAAATCTACAATGGAATGGTTCACAAATAAACATATCCAGGTGTTAGAATGGCCAAGTCAAAGTCCAGACCTGAATCCAATCGAGAATCTGTGGAAAGAACTGAAAACTGCTGTTCACAAACGCTCTCCATCCAACCTCACTGAGCTCGAGGTGTTTTGCAAGGAGGAATGGGCAAAAATTTCAGTCTCTCGATGTGCCAAACTGATAGAGACATACCCCAAGCGACTTACAGCTGTAATCGCAGCAAAAGGTGGCGCTACATAGTATTAACTTAAGGGGGCTGAATAATTTTGCACGCCCAATTTTTTAGTTTTTTATTTGTTAAAAAAGTTTGAAATATCCAATAAATTTGTTCCACTTCATGATTGTGTCCCAGTTGTTGTTGATTCTTCACAAAAATTACAGTTTTGTATCTTTATGTTTGAAGCCTGAAATGTGGCAAAAGGTCGAAAAGTTCAAGGGGGCCGAATACTTTCGCAAGGCACTGTATATCTGGTGTGAGGGTTATGTATATCTGGTGTGAGGGTTATGTATATCTGGTGTGGGGGTAAGCCGAATAAACAGACAAATGATTAAAGGCCTCCAGAAAGAGACTGACATTAGTTCACCCATATAGACATGAGCACCAGGACCACATGCAAATGTTAATTAATTGGTCAAGTTCTGTTTAGACGGAACATCCCGATTAACTAGTTTAACTAATTAGACATGGCAGTCTAGTCACACAGTTTTCTTCCCGCATATGTATCTTCTAGTGTAGAATTTTTAGTGGTTTTAAAATATTCTCGTAGCAAAACACATCTGTTTTTATCACTGATTGTCTGATAGCTACATAATTGAGTTTGGTGAGCTGTGATGCGAAAGCACTGACTGAAAAGTGCCTGCTCAATTAAACAAATGTCAATTTACACAGGTTTACTGCAGTCACATAAATATTAGGCCATAAAGTGAAAATCCACAGATAATCAGACCTCCAACACGTTTGACATTTTCTGGAGGAAAAACAACACAGATAAAGCACCAAAAAAATTGTGCGTAAATTGAGTGTAAAACCCTAACCCATGCAGCAAGATGCAGAGCATATATTCAGTTTGTGGTGTTTATTATATCCATAAAACAAACACAGAACACTGATCAGAAACATACATTAAACACGGTCATGTAAAACAAAACTGCACTTACACAAAGCGACAAAAACTATACAAATAACACAACACTCACCTACAACGACACGTAACATCATATTAATCACAAGCACCTGTGAACCTAACCAGGGATTTTAAATAGCCCACTGATTAACTAACCTATGTAACATTATATTAATAACAAGCACCTTTTAACCTAACCAGGGACCTTAAATAACCCACTGATAAACTAACCTATGTAACATTATATTAATCACAAGCACCTGTGAACCTAACCAGGGACCTTAAATAGCCCACTGATTAACTAACCTATGTAACATTATATTAATAACAAGCACCTGTGAACCTAACCAGGGACCTTAAATAACCCACTGATTAACTAACCTATGTAACATTATATTAATAACAAGCAGCTGTGAACCTAACCAGGGACCTTAAATAGCCCACAGATTAACTAACCTATGTAACATTATATTAATAACAAACACCTGTGAACCTAACCAGGGACCTTAAATAGCCCACAGATTAACTAACCTATGTAACATTATATTAATAACAAACACCTGTGAACCTAAACAGGGACCTTATATAGCCCACTGATTAACTAACCTATGTAACATTATATTAATAACAAACACCTGTGAACCTAAACAGGGACCTTATATAGCCCACTGATTAACTAACCTATGTAACATTATATTAATAACAAGCACCAGTGAACCTAACCAGGGACCTTAAATAGCCCACTGATAAACTAACCTATGTAACATTATATTAATAACAAGCAGCTGTGAACCTAACCAGGGACCTTATATAGCCCACTGATTAACTAACCTATGTAACATTATATTAATAACAAGCACCTGTGAACCTAACCAGGGACCTTAAATAGCCCACTGATAAACTAACCTATGTAACATTATATTAATCACAAGCACCAGTGAACCTAACCAGGGACCTTAAATAACCCACTGATTAACTAACCTATGTAACATTATATTAATAACAAGCACCAGTGAACCTAACCAGGGACCTTAAATAGCCCACTGATTAACTAACCTATGTAACATTATATTAATAACAAACACCTGTGAACCTAACCAGGGAACTTAAATAGCCCACTGATTAACTAACCTATGTAACATGTTTACATTCATTCCTCACAGACTGATATATTTCAAGTGTTTATTTCTTTTAATTTTGTTTATTATAATTGACAACTAATAAAAACCCCAAAATCAGTATCTCAAGAAGGCATGAGAAGTCAAATGCAGTGATAGCAAATGTAAAATAATAGATTCCTAATTTATTGGGACATAAGAGTTTTCACCAGCCTTATGTGTTATTGAATGTAAGCTTTGGCCTAGCTAGTGGCAACAGACACTATATTACAACATCCTGGCTCCTGTATTTATTCTGTTGAGTCACTGGGAACCAGGAACTGTAAAATGATTTGGGGAGTTTTTGCTTTTTGCAGAGGTATAAAGACAGACATGTTGAGCTTTAGCCCCTGTGTTCTGTACTGTGTTCAGTGCTGTGTTCTGTACTGTGTTCAGTGCTGTGTTCAGTGCTGTGTTCTGTACTGTGTTCTGTACTGTGTTCAGTGCTGTGTTCAGTGCTGTGTTCTGTCCTGGGTTCTGTACTGTGTTCAGTGCTGTGTTCTGTACTGTGTTCAGTGCTTTGTTCTGTACTGTGTTCAGTGCTGTGTTCAGTGCTGTGTTCAGTGCTTTGTTCTGTACTGTGTTCTGTACTGTGTTCTGTGCTGTGTTCTGTGCTGTGTTCTGTACTGTGTTCAGTGCTTTGTTCTGTACTGTGTTCTGTACTGTGTTCTGTGCTGTGTTCTGTACTGTGTTCAGTGCTTTGTTCTGTACTGTGTTCTGTACTGTGTTCAGTGCTGGGTTCTGTCCTGGGTTCTGTACTGTGTTCTGTGCTGGGTTCTGTGCTGGGTTCTGTACTGTGTTCTGTGCTGGGTTCTGTGCTGGGTTCTGTGCTGGGTTCTGTGCTGGGTTCTGTGCTGTGTTCTGTGCTGGGTTCTGTTCATTGTCATGTACTGTGTTCTGTGCTGGGTTCTGTGCTGGGTTCTGTGCTGTGTGCTGTGTTCTGTGCTGGGTTCTGTTCATTGTCATGTACTGTGTTCTGTGCTGGGTTCTGGGCTGGGTTCTGGGCTGGGTTCTGTACTGTGTTCTGTGCTGGGTTCTGTGCTGTGTTAGGTCCCCTTTCCAACCCTTAAGTGTCTTTATGCTGCCGTAACAGTAAGATTGCTGAGCGCTTTTGTCCACAGACAATCTGCCAACTGTACTACACCTCTTCTGTGTGTGGGAGGGGTGGTGGGGGGCAGGTGCGGGCACTACCGTTGTGCTGTAAGTCATGTGTACTACAGGTCTGTAAGTCATGTGTACTACAGGTCTGTAAGTCATGTGTACCGCAGGTCTGTAAGTCATGTGTACCGCAGGTCTGTAAGTCATGTGTACTGCAGGTCTGTAAGTCATGTGTACCGCAGGTCTGTAAGTCATGTGTACCGCAGGTCTGTAAGTCATGTGTACTACAGGTCTGTAAGTCATGTGTACTACAGGTCTGTAAGTCATGTGTACCCCAGGTCTGTAAGTCATGTGTACCGCAGGTCTGTAAGTCATGTGTACCGCAGGTCTGTAAGTCATGTGTACCGCAGGTCTGTAAGTCATGTGTACCGCAGGTCTGTAGGTCATGTGTACCGCAGGTCTGTAAGTCATGTGTACCGCAGGTCTGTAAGTCATGTGTACTGCAGGTCTGTAAGTCATGTGTACTGCAGGTCTGTAAGTCATGTGTACCGCAGGTCTGTAAGTCATGTGTACCGCAGGTCTGTAAGTTATGTGTACTGCAGGTCTGTAAGTCATGTGTACCGCAGGTCTGTAAGTCATGTGTACCGCAGGTCTGTAAGTTATGTGTACTGCAGGTCTGTAAGTCATGTGTACTTTTCATGGCATAGTTCTCTGTATATGACCATTCTGAGCCTGTAATCAAACCCACAACTGCTGATGCTCCAGATACTCAACTAGTCTAAAGAACGACAGTTTTTTGCTTATTTTTTCACCAAAAGTTTTCAGCTGTGCTAACATAATATCAAAAGTGTTTTCTAATGATCGATTGGTCTTTAAATTTAAATTGAAAATGAACTTAAAATGAACTTGGTTTAACAAAGACAATGTGCCATTGGAACACAGAGCTTAAGGTTTCTGATAATGGGTCTCTGTACGCTTATGTAGATATTTAAATAAACATTAGCCGTTTCCAGCTACAATAGTAATTTACAACATGAACTATGCTTACGTATATATGATAAATGTGTTGTTATTTTAACGAACAAAAAATGCTTTTCTTTACAATACATGGACCTTTTTAGGGGACCCGAACCTTAGGAACAGTGCTGTATCTGGCCGTGCGACAGACAAACTGTCTGTGGGTAAATAGACTGGAAACTTCAGATTTATGTTTACGTTTCCTCTTTTCTGCTCTGTAACACCTTTGCCTCTCACTTCCAGCCAAGTCCTGAGGTTGTGAAGCCAAATCAAACAACCCAGTAGAACCACATCCTGCAAAAATAATCTGCTATGAGAGTTAGCAAGTGGCCTTGCTCATGATCATAAATAATGCGAGCTCAAATCTGTCGGTTAGTGTGCGTCTCTGGACCTGTGTTTCTGAGTGAGACACTTTACAAGTTATCAAGTTGATACTGTTTCACTTATAGATGCGCTTTTACTTCTGGCTTTACAGTTCTCACTTTTAGCTCAAATCAGTGAATCTGGCGTATTCTCTGGCTGTTACCTGTCCGTCTGATCCATCTCCATTTGTTCTATTACAAGCCCAAGGACCCAAATACAGATACTTCATTTTAGTCTGGGTGAGGTCTCTGGGGCACCCATCTTCATCATCTGAGCATGAACTCGCTAGAAAGAGAGAAACACACAGCGAGACAACCAGAGTGTTGAGGAGAGTCCTGGTCCCCTGTGGCCAAACACTGCAAATCACTGGGGATAATACTGTCTAATTAGGCTGCGCTGCAAAATATCGCAATGCAAAAATATTGAAAAACTCTGTGAGGAAACTGAATGGGCCTATATTTGATTACAAATTCTGCAGGAAAACGTGGAACAGCGTCTGTATCAGCATTTCTTGTAATGATTCCCTCCCAAAGCTGTAAGAATATTTGTCACCGGAATTCGTTTTAGAAATTAATGTTGTAGAAGCTTTTAAGTGTGATCTCAACGCAGTCGGTTCTCTCAGAAATAATCCATGATGTGTTGGTTCTGCTGGTACTAGACGTGGAACAGGCAATATGTTTATGCCAGGATCAGCATGACTTGTCTATTATTTTTGGCTAGAGATAACATTAATTGATAACTTGGTAAACTCATGGTGAACTGATATCATCTAGGCTTGATTAAACTAATTATTTAAAACATGTGGTTGTACCGTTTCCGTGGTTTCAGTGCGTAACTTAAATGCCAACCACTTTTCTTTATATAACCCAGATGACTCACTCATCTACCTGTACTGTGCTTTACTTTTCTTTATATAACCCAAATGACTCACTTATCTACACGTACTGTGCTTTACTTTTCTTTATATAACCCAGATGACTCACTCATCTACACGTACTGAGCTTTACTTTTCTTTATATAACCCAGATGACTCACTCATCTACCTGTACTGTGCTTTACTTTTCTTTATATAACCCAGATGACTCACTTATCTACACGTACTGAGCTTTACTTTTCTTTATATAACCCAGATGACTCACTCATCTACACGTACTGAGCTTTACTTTTCTTTATATAACCCAGATGACTCACTCATCTACCTGTACTGTGCTTTACTTTTCTTTATATAACCCAGATGACTCACTTATCTACACGTACTGAGCTTTACTTTTCTTTATATAACCCAGATGACTCACTCATCCACACGTACTGAGCTTTACTTTTCTTTATATAACCCAGATGACTCACTCATCTACACATACTGAGCTTTACTTTTCTTTATATAACCCAGATGACTCACTCATCTACATGTACTGAGCATTGCGCTGCATTATAGGGAGATCACAGATTTTTGGAGACGTGTCGACTTCAACCACTTCGCACCATCTTGACGGAGTTTCAGTTTCTTTCTAACCCCGGGTGCCCACCGGATACGACCAAAGCATTGCATTACGCCAGAAGTCTTTGATTGTGAATGGAGCCGAAACATGCGTTGGGGATCTAGTACAGGTCTGGGTTGCAATTCGGATGCGGCATGAGTTCAATATGTTAAATTCTTACATAATTCTTAGTGCACATGAGCGAACGGGATGCAACCGGAAGTCTGAAGTTTGAAATGTCATTTTGTTGTAAATTCCTCAATGACTTCTTAATGAGGCATTTAATAGTATACAACATTTAAAAATAATTAACACCTTTGTACCCCACGAATACTCTATCATACTGTCCATTTAATGTCAACCTCCACATTATTTTTCTGTTCTGGTCAGTCCACCACGAGACAAACTTTGATGACAATACTTGCCCGATGTTGCTTGCAATGGACTTATGTGTTGGATTAAAAAAATCAGGTATTGGAAATTTGTGACGCATTTGGTGGGCACCAGGCGTATGTACGAACAGCCAAATATAGGAGTAAAAACTGTGTGTGTGTGTGTGTGTGTGTGTGTGTGTGTGTGTGTGTGTGTGTGTGTGTGTGTGTGTGTGTGTGTGTGTGTGTGTGTGTGTGTGTGTGTGTGTGTGTGTGTGTGTGTGTGTGTGTGTGTGTGTGTGTGTGTGTGTGTGTGTGATGCTAATGTATTTTGCTTTTCTTTATGTCTTAATCAAAAGGCAGAAGGAAGCCTGGACTCAGACTATCTCCAAAAGTGTTTGAGCATCCTCCTCCAGCTGCAGCGTAAGACCACGCCTCCTCTCTTTAGGACCACACCCTCTTTATTTTTAAGACCACACCCTCTTTATCTTTAAGACCACACCTTTATCTTTAAGACCACACCTCTTCTATCTTTAAGACCACACCTACTAAATCTTTAAGACCACGCCTCTTCTCTTTAAGGCCAATCCTCCTCTATCTTTTATACCACTTTTCCTCTATCTGTAAGACCACACCTCCTCTCTTTAAGACCACGCCTCCTTTATATTTTAGACCACACCTCCTTTATTATTTATACATCACTTCCCTCTGCATTCAAACACCGCTCTCATTCTCCTGGTGTAATTAGGAAATGTTGCTGTTGGTACTTTCTAACAGTATTATTGAGCTTGTGTAACAATTAGAATTGCCATGTTATCGACTTTATAGAATATAAGGTGTGTGCTCTCGAGTTTCACAATGGTACTAATGTGATACTGCTAATTCAATGTTTCTGCAGATATTTGAGTTAGTTCCATTTCCTCCTCATGACTAATAAGAATAGAGGTTGTGTAATGGCCCACAGCTTTGTGATGGGTGGTTATTTGTTTTCATCGCCACCTGGTGGCCGTATATTATATATTTCAGGAGGTCATGTGACTTTTGGGAAAGTTCAGTGATGAATCATTTTCAGAGGTTTGCTAGAACTTGCTTTTTCCTGCTCCTTTTGTGCTTTAACGGCTTCTCTTGTAAGTTTCTGTCGTGTTTGATTTGACATAGTGAGCAGTTATTAAAGTTAATTATTGTGTATGATATTTCAGAAAAATAGGGAAAACATTTTCTACTTGTTTACCACTGTTGCAGAGGATATATGTATGTTTAGCTCACAGTAGTTATACAGTAATGCTAGTTAATACCTGATTTTAGTCTTCAACAATATGCATGTTATATATCGCTGTATAATAGATGGGTCATTACAGTAAGGTTTGTTTCAGTTGCTTAATACATTATGTAATTGCAGCTTTATTTTTGTTACAAATTTAATAGAGACAAGAAGAAAAAGGGAATTCTGAATCCTGCCTTCATCTGCTCATCTTTAGTAGTGTTGCTATCTGTCTATCTGTAGGTGACACAATCAAACACATTGAGGACAGAATAGATTGGCTAGTTAAGGATGACCTTTGGCTTGTGTTCATAAATAATTATCTCACCAACCGTTGTCCTTGAAGGGTGCGCGGGAGGTTTATGTCAGGGACAAAAATAAGATAATTGTTGACTCGGTTTTTCTGTTTACATTCAGTTTTCATGTGTCTATTGTTTTAAAAAGTGAAATGAATGAATGCATTACGTGTAAAATGTTTGTGCACTTCAATCTTATTTTTATCTTATCAACTGTCTCATTTACCCACAGACCCCCGAGAGATTTGGATTCAAAAGCGTGTGTTACCATCGGAGAGAAGGTTAGACTGACCTTATGATATCTGCAGGCTTTTTATTTTCCTCACCTTCATTTCTTTTGCCCAACACCATGTTCTTTCCCATGTGTTGTTCCAGGATAAATCTTCTTTTAAAATGTAGGCACAATGTTTTTATCAGTGTATGGTTACGTTCTGTAGATAGGCTGTACCTGGCTCAGTTGATGCACTAGAGAACATAAAGACACATATTGAACACTTCTGATTGTAGATCTACTGGAATGTGCTTTACTGCCTGATGGGGGGGAAAACATATTTTTTAACTCTACCAATAAGTGGACTTTTTTATTGGCAACAATGACATTTTATTTAGTATTTTTTTATAATTTAGCTTTGGGTCAAAGTCAGGTCAGCCTTTGAACTTATTTTTGTGTTCTTGTTTCAAGTAGGAAATGACACAAGTTCTAATTTTTCACTTGAACCAGTCATTATTGTATTGTAGTTGGACTCTGTTAAAAAGCTCTATATTTTGGTGTTCCACAGGGATCACAGCCATTCCTGTTGATAACCCCCTGTTTGTAGAAGTTATTTAAACACACAATAGCTCCTAGTGAAAACAGGACTCTCTGAGAGGATAGGAGAGAGCTTTATTCTGAAGGACATTGGTGCCACCGTTTCTGTTTGCACGATACGAGGGAACCAAAACCCCAAATCACCCCCATGTCACAATCTGGTTATCACTCTTAATTTGTGTTCTGGGAATAAGGGACGAAAGAGGGGAGAGGGGAAGGAAAGGAGACATGTAGTGGGGAAGGAAGGAAGATTTTCACATCCATTCATGTTTGACACTGTTGAGTCTAACTGGGCTCCCTGTTATGGCAGAACTTTGTGATGAAGGCTGATGATCTGGAACAGATTGAAGAGCTGGGAAGAGGAGCATATGGAGTGGTGGACAAGATGAGACACATGCCAAGTGATCTGATTATGGCTGTCAAGGTGAGAGATGTTACCATGTTACTGATGTTAGAATGTTCTCTGTAATGGGCTCCTGGAGAGATGTTACTGATGTTAGAATGTTATGGTGTTCTCTATATGAGGTTCTGGGTAGATGTTAGAATGTTATGGTGTTCTCTATATGAGGTTCTGGGTAGATGTTAGAATGTTATGGTGTTCTCTATATGAGGTTCTGGGTAGATGTTAGAATGTTATGGTGTTCTCTATATGAGGTTCTGGGTAGATGTTAGAATGTTATGGTGTTCTCTATATGAGGTTCTTGGTAGATGTTAGAATGTTATGGTGTTCTCTATATGAGGTTCTTGGTAGATGTTAGATTGTTATGGTGTTCTCTCTATGAGGTTCTCTCTATGAGGTTCTCTCTACAATGTTCCTGATATTGTCTGATTGATGTGCGTTCTGTCCATTCTAGAGGATCCGTGCCACAGTGAACACCCAGGAACAGAAGAGGTTGCTGATGGATCTGGACATCTCTATGAGGACAGTAGACTGCCTGTACACTGTCACCTTCTATGGCGCATTGTTTAGAGAGGTAGCTCACATGATGTGCCAATAAAGACCCTGTTGATGTTTAAAGTGTATTTGGATTTATGTATGACGTGCCGGTCACATGACGTGCCGGTCACATGACGTGCCGGTCACATGACGTGCCGGTCACATGACATTTTTGTGAACGTGATCACGTCCACCTGAGGGGAAGACAGAATACACAGGATATCCCTCCACAGTGGAGTTAACTTGTACAAGTTCCTTCCTGTTGGCCCATATGTGAGGAATATTCGTCTATTGGGTTTTTTCCTCAATCTTTCCTCTCTCTCTCCCTCTCTCTCTCTCTACTTCTCTCTCTCTCTGTCTCTCTCTCTATCTCTCTCTCTACCTCTCTCTCTGTATCTATCTCTCTCTGTATCTCTACTTCTCTCTCTCTACCTCTCTCTCTGTATCTCTCTCTCTGTATCTCTCTCTCTGAATCTCTACTTCTCTCTCTCTACCTCTCTCTCCCTCTGTCTCTCTCTGTATCTCTCTCTCTGTCTCTCTACTTCTCTCTCTATTCAATTCAATTCAGCTTTATTGGCATGAAAGTTACAAATGAACAATATTGCCAAAGCACTTTACAATGTAATTACAATTAAACATATGTACATGAACATTAATCAGTTACAAGGTAGTAAAGATGTGTGTGGATGTGTTAAGAATGTTGGGTCAACTGGCTGTCCCTACGGGTGTGGCATGATGCGACATATTTTGCCCCATAGACGGCATATTGGTCTATCTCACCCAGTATGTATTTCATTTTCTCTGTTTCGTTTGTTTCTCTAAATTGTTTATGCTTATCCTCGATTTGGGAAAAGAAAGTATCCCGCAGATCAGCATAGTAGTCACACTCTAAGAGAAAGTGTGCTTCCGTTTCAACTCTGCTCTGTTGGCAGAGTAAGCACAGCCTGGCATCTCTGGGTTGCCAGATTTGTCTATGACGACCGGTCTCTATGGCCAGGCTGTGCTCGCTGAGTCTATACATAGTTAAAGTTTTCCTCAGTTTTCTATCAGTCACAGTGGTCAGATAGTTTGCCACTGTGTACTGTCTGTTTAGAGCCAAATAGCATTGGAGTTTACTTTGATTTTTTGTAATGTCTTTCCAATAAGAGATATACTTTTCCTTTTGTTTTTTGCTAATTTGGTTGGGCCAGATTGTCTGAGGGTTATTTGGGTTAGGGTTGGTCTGGGAATTTAGTCTCAGAATCAATTGACTAAGGTGACTCTTCTCTATGGTCGCCTCTTGGCATTGGAGAGCTTTGTGGTGGTAAGAGTTGGGGTCACTTGTTTTTAAATGATTATAAAATGTGGTGGCTCGTTTTTGGATATTTATTAAAAGAGGGAATTGGCCTAATTCTGCTCTGCATGCGTTGTTTGGGGTTTTTCTCTGTACTCTAAGGATACTCTTACATAGTTCTGCATGTAGAATCTCAATTGGGTGTTCGTCCCATTTTTCAAACTCTTGTTTGGTAAGCGGACCCCATACTTCACTTCCATATAATGCAATTGGTTCAATTATTGATTTGAATATCTTTAGCCAGATCCTAATTGGTCTAATTTGATATTTCTTTTGATGGCATAAAAAGCTCTTCTTGCTTTGTCTCTCAGTTCATTCACAGCCAGGTTGAAGTTTCCCGTGGAGCTTATTTTTAGTCCTAAATATGTGTAGGTGTGAGTGTGTTCTATGTGTGTGGGGCCTAACAGAAAGGTGTATCTGTTTTTTTGGCATCTGGATCTTTTCTGGAATATCATAATTTTTGTCTTTTTTAGGTTGACTGACAATGCCCAGTTCTGGCAGAATTGATGTAGAATGTCTAAGTGTTGCTGTAGGCCTTCTTTTGTTGGTGATAGTAGGACCAAATCATCTGCATATAAAAGGCATTTTATTTCGATGTCTTCAAGGGTGAGTCCAGGGGCTGTTGATTCTTCAAGTCTTTTGGTCAATTCATTAATATAGATGTTAAACAGGGTTGAGCTCATGTTGTTTCCTTGTTTAACACCACACCCTTGGGTAAAGTAATCTGTTTGTTTTTGTCCAATTTTTACTGCGCACTTGTTATTTTTGTACATTGATTTAATTATGTCATAGGTTAGTCCACCTACACCACTTTCCATTATTTTTTGTAAAATTCCTTCGTGCCAAATTGAGTCAAATGCTTTTTGAAAGTCTATAAAACAGGAGAAAATCTTTGTTTTGATTTACATGTTTGTCAATAAGGGTGTGAAGCGTGTAAATATGGTCTGATGTTCGATTGTTCGATCCAATCTGGCTTTTGCTTAGGACATTGTGTTCATTTAGATAATGTAGTCATCTGCTGTTTATGATGCCAAAGATCAGTTTGCCCAGGTTGCTGTTGGCACAAATGCCACCATAGTTGGTAGGATCATATTCGTCTTCAACTTGTGAATCTACAGTACTACTACCAAGAGGTGAGCTGTATGTATAGCGCCCAAATGATTATATTATTATATTATTATTATAGATTATATAATCTACAGTACTACTACCAAGAGGTGAGCTGTATGTATAGCGCCCAAAAGATTATATTATTATATTATTATTATAGATTATATAATCTACAGTACTACTACCAAGAGGTGAGCTGTATGTATAGCGCCCAAAAGATTATATTATTATTATAGATTATATAATCTACAGTACTACTACCAAGAGGTGAGCTGTATGTATAGCGCCCAAATGATTATATTATTATATTATTATTATAGATTATATAATCTACAGTACTACTACCAAGAGGTGAGCTGTATGTATAGCGCCCAAAAGATTATATTATTATTATAGATTATATAGCGCCCAAAAGATTATATTATTATTATAGATTATATAATCTACAGTACTACTACCAAGAGGGAGCTGTATGTATAGCGCCCAAAAGATTATATTATTATATTATTATTATAGATTATATAATCTACAGTACTACTACCAAGAGGTGAGCTGTATGTATAGCGCCCAAAAGATTATATTATTATATTATTATTATAGATTATATAATCTACAGTACTACTACCAAGAGGTGAGCTGTATGTATAGCGCCCAAAAGATTATATTATTATATTATTATTATAGATTATATAATCTACAGTACTACTACCAAGAGGTGAGCTGTATGTATAGCGCCCAAAAGATTATATTATTATTATAGATTATATAATCTACAGTACTACTACCAAGAGGTGAGCTGTATGTATAGCGCCCAAAAGATTATATTATTATATTATTATTATAGATTATATAATCTACAGTACTACTACCAAGAGGTGAGCTGTATGTATAGCGCCCAAAAGATTATATTATTATATTATTATTATAGATTATATAATCTACAGTACTACTACCAAGAGGTGAGCTGTATGTATAGCGCCCAAAAGATTATATTATTATATTATTATTATAGATTATATAATCTACAGTACTACTACCAGGAGGTGAGCTGTATGTATAGCGCCCAAATGATTATATTATTATATTATTATTATAGATTATATAATCTACAGTACTACTACCAAGAGGTGAGCTGTATGTATAGCCCCAAAAGATTATATTATTATATTATTATTATAGATTATATAATCTACAGTACTACTACCAAGAGGTGAGCTGTATGTATAGCGCCCAAAATATTATATTATTATATTATTATTATAGATTATATAATCTACAGTACTACTACCAAGAGGTGAGCTGTATGTATAGCGCCCAAAAGATTATATTATTTTATTATTATTATAGATTATATAATCTACAGTACTACTACCAAGAGGTGAGCTGTATGTATAGCGCCCAAAAGATTATATTATTATTATAGATTATATAATCTACAGTACTACTACCAAGAGGTGAGCTGTATGTATAGCGCCCAAAAGATTATATTATTATATTATTATTATAGATTATATAATCTACAGTACTACTACCAAGAGGTGAGCTGTATGTATAGCGCCCAAAAGATTATATTATTATATTATTATTATAGATTATATAATCTACAGTACTACTACCAAGAGGTGAGCTGTATGTATAGCGCCCAAAAGATTATATTATTATTATTAGATTATATAATCTACAGTACTACTACCAAGAGGTGAGCTGTATGTATAGCGCCCAAAAGATTATATTATTATATTATTATTATAGATTATATAATCTACAGTACTACTACCAAGAGGTGAGCTGTATGTATAGCGCCCAAAAGATTATATTATTATATTATTATTATAGATTATATAATCTACAGTACTACTACCAAGAGGTGAGCTGTATGTATAGCGCCCAAAAGATTATATTATTATATTATTATTATAGATTATATAATCTACAGTACTACTACCAAGAGGTGAGCTGTATGTATAGCCCCCAAAAGATTATATTATTATATTATTATTATAGATTATATAATCTACAGTACTACTACCAAGAGGTGAGCTGTATGTATAGCGCCCAAAAGATTATATTATTATATTATTATTATAGATTATATAATCTACAGTACTACTACCAAGAGGTGAGCTGTATGTATAGCGCCCAAAAGATTATATTATTATATTATTATTATAGATTATATAATCTACAGTACTACTACCAAGAGGTGAGCTGTATGTATAGCGCCCAAAAGATTATATTATTATATTATTATTATAGATTATATAATCTACAGTACTACTACCAAGAGGTGAGCTGTATGTATAGCGCCCAAAAGATTATATTATTATATTATTATTATAGATTATATAATCTACAGTACTACTACCAAGAGGTGAGCTGTATGTATAGCGCCCAAAATATTATATTATTATATTATTATTATAGATTATATAATCTACAGTACTACTACCAAGAGGTGAGCTGTATGTATAGCGCCCAAAAGATTATATTATTATATTATTATTATAGATTATATAATCTACAGTACTACTACCAAGAGGTGAGCTGTATGTATAGCGCCCAAAAGATTATATTATTATTATAGATTATATAATCTACAGTACTACTACCAAGAGGTGAGCTGTATGTATAGCGCCCAAAAGATTATATTATTATATTATTATTATAGATTATATAATCTACAGTACTACTACCAAGAGGTGAGCTGTATGTATAGCGCCCAAAAGATTATATTATTATATTATTATTATAGATTATATAATCTACAGTACTACTACCAAGAGGTGAGCTGTATGTATAGCGCCCAAAAGATTATATTATTATTATTAGATTATATAATCTACAGTACTACTACCAAGAGGTGAGCTGTATGTATAGCGCCCAAAAGATTATATTATTATATTATTATTATAGATTATATAATCTACAGTACTACTACTGTATGTATAGCGCCCAGAGGTGAGCTGTATGTATAGCGCCCAAAAGATTATATTATTATATTATTATTATAGATTATATAATCTACAGTACTACTACCAAGAGGTGAGCTGTATGTATAGCGCCCAAAAGATTATATTATTATATTATTATTATAGATTATATAATCTACAGTACTACTACCAAGAGGTGAGCTGTATGTATAGCGCCCAAAAGATTATATTATTATATTATTTATATAATCTATACTACTACCAAGATTATATAATCTACAGTACTACTACCAAGAGGTGAGCTGTATGTATAGCGCCCAAAATATTATTATATTATTATTATAGATTATATTATTATATTATTATTATAGATTATATAATCTACAGTACTACTACCAAGAGGTGAGCTGTATGTATAGCGCCCAAAAGATTATATTATTATATTATTATTATAGATTATATAATCTACAGTACTACTACCAGGAGGTGAGCTGTATGTATAGCGCCCAAATGATTATATTATTATATTATTATTATAGATTATATAATCTACAGTACTACTACCAAGAGGTGAGCTGTATGTATAGCCCCCAAAAGATTATATTATTATATTATTATTATAGATTATATAATCTACAGTACTACTACCAAGAGGTGAGCTGTATGTATAGCGCCCAAAATATTATATTATTATATTATTATTATAGATTATATAATCTACAGTACTACTACCAAGAGGTGAGCTGTATGTATAGTGCCCAAAAGATTATATTATTTTATTATTATTATAGATTATATAATCTACAGTACTACTACCAAGAGGTGAGCTGTATGTATAGCGCCCAAAAGATTATATTATTATTATAGATTATATAATCTACAGTACTACTACCAAGAGGTGAGCTGTATGTATAGCGCCCAAAAGATTATATTATTATATTATTATTATAGATTATATAATCTACAGTACTACTACCAAGAGGTGAGCTGTATGTATAGCGCCCAAAAGATTATATTATTATATTATTATTATAGATTATATAATCTACAGTACTACTACCAAGAGGTGAGCTGTATGTATAGCGCCCAAAAGATTATATTATTATTATAGATTATATAATCTACAGTACTACTACCAAGAGGTGAGCTGTATGTATAGCGCCCAAAAGATTATATTATTATATTATTATTATAGATTATATAATCTACAGTACTACTACCAAGAGGTGAGCTGTATGTATAGCGCCCAAAAGATTATATTATTATATTATTATTATAGATTATATAATCTACAGTACTACTACCAGGAGGTGAGCTGTATGTATAGCGCCCAAATGATTATATTATTATATTATTATTATAGATTATATAATCTACAGTACTACTACCAAGAGGTGAGCTGTATGTATAGCCCCAAAAGATTATATTATTATATTATTATTATAGATTATATAATCTACAGTACTACTACCAAGAGGTGAGCTGTATGTATAGCGCCCAAAATATTATATTATTATATTATTATTATAGATTATATAATCTACAGTACTACTACCAAGAGGTGAGCTGTATGTATAGCGCCCAAAAGATTATATTATTAGATTATTATTATAGATTATATAATCTACAGTACTACTACCAAGAGGTGAGCTGTATGTATAGCGCCCAAATGATTATATTATTATATTATTATTATAGATTATATAATCTACAGTACTACTACCAAGAGGTGAGCTGTATGTATAGCGCCCAAAAGATTATATTATTATATTATTATTATAGATTATATAATCTACAGTACTACTACCAAGAGGTGAGCTGTATGTATAGCGCCCAAAAGATTATATTATTATATTATTATTATAGATTATATAATCTACAGTACTACTACCAAGAGGTGAGCTGTATGTATAGCGCCCAAAAGATTATATTATTATTATAGATTATATAATCTACAGTACTACTACCAGGAGGTGAGCTGTATGTATAGCACCCAAATGATTACATTATTATATTATTATTATAGATTATATAATCTACAGTACTACTACCAAGAGGTGAGCTGTATGTATAGCGCCCAAAAGATATTATTATTATAGATTATATAATCTACAGTACTACTACCAAGAGGTGAGCTGTATAGCGCCCAAAAGATATTATTATTATAGATTATATAATCTACAGTACTACTACCAGGAGGTGAGCTGATTATAGCACAAATGATTACATTATTATATATTATTATAGATTATATAATCTACAGTACTACTACCAAGAGGTGAGCTGTATGTATAGCGCCCAAAAGATATTATTATTATAGATTATATAATCTACAGTACTACTACCAAGAGGTGAGCTGTATTTATAGCGCCCAAATGATTACATTATTATATTATTATTATAGATTATATAATCTACAGTACTACTACCAAGAGGTGAGCTGTATGTTATAGCGCCCAAATGATTATTATTATTATATTATAGATTATATAATCTACAGTACTACTACCAAGAGGTGAGCTGTATTTATAGCGCCCAAATGATTACATTATTATATTATTATTATATATTATATAATCTACAGTACTACTACCAAGAGGTGAGCTGTATGTATAGCGCCCAAAAGATATTATTATTATAGATTATATAATCTACAGTACTACTACCAAGAGGTGAGCTGTATTTATAGCGCCCAAAAGATTATATTATTATATTATTATTATATATTATATAATCTACAGTACTACTACCAAGAGGTGAGCTGTATGTATAGCGCCCAAAAGATATTATTATTATAGATTATATAATCTACAGTACTACTACCAAGAGGTGAGCTGTATTTATAGCGCCCAAATGATTACATTATTATATTATTATTATAGATTATATAATCTACAGTACTACTACCAAGAGGTGAGCTGTATGTATAGCGCCCAAAAGATTATTTATTATTTATAGATTATATAATCTACAGTACTACTACCAAGAGGTGAGCTGTATGTATAGCGCCCAAATGATTACATTATTATATTATTATTATAGATTATATAATCTACAGTACTACTACCAAGAGGTGAGCTGTATGTATAGCGCCCAAATGATTACATTATTATATTATTATTATAGATTATATAATCTACAGTACTACTACCAAGAGGTGAGCTGTATGTATAGCGCCCAAATGATTATATTATTATATTATTATTATAGATTATATAATCTACAGTACTACTACCAAGAGGTGAGCTGTATGTATAGCGCCCAAAAGATTATATTATTATATTATTATTATAGATTATATAATCTACAGTACTACTACCAAGAGGTGAGCTGTATTTATAGCACCCAAATGAGTCTCCTCTTAGTCTTCCATTAACTATGTATAGACCCAGTGTTCGACAGAGTTGCAGTAGTTCTTCCCATTTTTGTTTTTTATTTTATCAAAGTTCTTCCTAGAAGGGTATGAGGGGAGGGGAATGCTGATGTTTGTATTCATGTGTTTATCTCCCTGTGTGTCTAAGGTGTCTGGATCTTCTCCGGTTCTAGCATTAAGATCCCCAGTGATTATTACATTTCCTTGGGCTTGATATTTACTGATCTCCTCTTCTAAGATAGAGAAGCTTTCCTCGTTGTAGTAAGGTGATTCTGAAGGTGGGATATAGGCAGCACATAAGAATATATTTTTATCACTGGAGGTAGCCTCTTTTTTGATTTTCAGCCAAATAAAGAATTCTTCTGTTTTGATTATTTCAATTGCGTGAGTTAGTTCTGTCTTGAACCAGATCAGCATTCCTCCTGAGTCTCTGCCACGGTTGACTCCTTTTAGTTTAGTAAATAATCTCCCTGTAGCCTAAAGAACAGCCAGTTTGTCCGTTTCTATTCCATGTTTCTTGTAGAACATTAACATCAGAATCGAGAACTTCTCTAATAAAATCAATATTTCGGCTTTTAAGACCGAAAGAAGATCTTATACCTTGAATGTTCCAGCATGAAATAGTAAATGACTTGATATCCATAGATTTAAGGATGATATTTGCAGTATCTAAGATGAGACAAACACTCAAAAACACTAATTATACTATTTCAACAGTCAACAAGTACAATGTTTCCTCTCTCTCTCCCTGTCTCTCTACTTCTCTCTCTCTCTCTGTCTCTCTCTCTCTCTGTCTCTCTCTCTGTCTCTCTCCCTCTCTCTCTCTCTCTCTCTGTCTCTATCTCTCTCCCTCTCTCTCTCTCTCTCTCTGTCTCTCCCTCTCTCTGTCTCTATCTCTCTCTCCCCCTCTCTCTCTCTCTGTCTCTCTCTCTGTCTCTCTCTCTCTCTGTCTCTCTCTCTCTCTGTCTCTCTCTCCCTGTCTCTCTACTTCTATATTTGTCTCTCTACCTTTAATTTCTCTTTATCCCTGCAGCCCTCCACTCTTCTCTACATTCCACATTTCATCCCTCTGTATTTCCATTTTCTCCACCATTCCATCTCTCTCTGTCCTCATATATTTCCACTAACAGCCTCTTAAGACAGCCCTTCCTCAGTGTGACTTTCTAACCTCTGACCTGTTTTTAGGGCGACGTCTGGATTTGTATGGAGCTGATGGACACCTCTCTGGATAAGTTCTACAAGCAGGTGATGGATAAAGGCATGGTTATCCCTGAGGACATCCTGGGGAAGATAGCAGTCTCTGTGAGTATGACCAGGGCTCAGAACCAGGGCCCAGAGCTCAGAACCAGGGCTCAGAGCCAATAACCAGGGCTCAGAACCAGGGCTCAGAGCCAATAACCAGGGCTCAGAACCAGGGCTCAGAACCAATAACCAGGGCTCAGAACCAGGGCTCAGAACCAATAACCAGGGCTCAGAACCAGGGCCCAGAGCTCAGAACCAGGGCTCAGAGCCAATAACCAGAGCTCAGAACCACGGCCCAGAGCTCAGAACCAGGGCTCAGAGCCAATAACCAGGGCTCAGAACCAGGGCTCAGAGCCAATAACCAGGGCTCAGAACCGATAACCAGGGCTCAGAACCAATAACCAGGGCTCAGAACCAGGGCTCAGAGCCAATAACCAGAGCTCAGAACCAGGGCCCAGAGCTCAGAACCAGGGCTCAGAGCCAATAACCAGGGCTCAGAACCAGGACCAGGGCCAATAAACTATATTGAGCGGTGTAATAAAACTGGTAGTATCTCCACTTAGCCCCTTATGGCTAGATGAGTTACACAACCATATTTCTTAGACCAATCAAATTGTCCTAGACGTCCACAAATGCAGAGGACTCTGGGTATTAGGGGATGACTCCCAATTTACTAAAGTAATTAATCAGCTTAATGACTAACAACAAAAAAGATGGCATGTAGGAATACACTGTGTATAATGTATAGTTGTCTGATTGGTCAGTGTGTACACCAGTAGGAGTGGCTATGGATTAGGGCTGCAACTAACGATTATTTTTATACGATGAATCGGATAAAAACTAAAAAGCATTAATATCCAACCCTTTACTGAAAAACAGAACTGACAGTGCAATTCACAGTGCAAAAAATGTTCAGAAAGTGCACAAACAGGTTGCTCCTTGCACATCCCTGAGCTAATGAATAGTTGATGTGTCTGTGTTCTGTTCTAATCTCCCTGGTAACAGACAGTGATAGTTGATGTGTCTGTGATCTGTTCTAATCTCCCTGGTAACAGATAGTGATAGTTGATGTGTCTGTGATCTGTTCTAATCTCCATGGTAACAGATAGTGAAGGCTCTGGAACATCTGCACAGCAATCTGTCAGTCATCCACCGAGGTAAGAACAACCCCAGTTGTGTTTAACCTGTCATTATAACTGTATGTGCTAAACATCTGTGTGTTTAACCTGTCATTATAACTGTATGTGCTAAACATCTGTGTGTTTAACCTGTCATTATAACTGTATGTGCTAATCTGTGTGTTTAACCTGTCATTATAACTGTATGTGCTAATCTGTGTGTTTAACCTGTCATTATAACTGTATGTGCTAAACATCTGTGTGTTTAACCTGTCATTATAACTGTATGTGCTAAACATCTGTGTGTTTAACCTGTCATTATAACTGTATGTGCTAAACATCTGTGTGTTTAACCTGTCATTATAACTGTATGTGCTAATCTGTGTGTTTAACCTGTCATTATAACTGTATGTGCTAAACATCTGTGTGTTTAACCTGTCATTATAACTGTATGTGCTAATCATATGTGTGTTTAACCTGTCATTATAACTGTATGTGCTAAACATCTGTGTGTTTAACCTGTCATTATAACTGTATGTGCTAAACATCTGTGTGTTTAACCTGTCATTATAACTGTATGTGCTAATCTGTGTGTTTAACCTGTCATTATAACTGTATGTGCTAAACATCTGTGTGTTTAACCTGTCATTATAACTGTATGTGCTAATCTGTGTGTTTAACCTGTCATTATAACTGTATGTGCTAAACATCTGTGTGTTTAACCTGTCATTATAACTGTATGTGCTAAACATCTGTGTGTTTAACCTGTCATTATAACTGTATGTGCTAATCTGTGTGTTCTTTAAGAGTTAGGAACCTCCTGATTCTCTATGAACTCACTGTATTATAGGATGCTGCTGATCTATCACATGTTGCTCTATAGGATGCTGCTGATCTATCACATGTTGCTCTATAGGATGCTGCTGATCTATCACATGTTGCTCTATAGGATGCTGCTGATCTATCACATGTTGCTCTATAGGATGCTGCTGATCTATCACATGTTGCTCTATAGGATGCTGCTGATCTATCACATGTTGCTCTATAGGATGCTGCTGATCTATCACATGTTGCTCTATAGGATGCTGCTGATCTATCACATGTTGCTCTATAGGATGCTGCTGATCTACCACATGTTGCTCTATAGGATGCTGCTGATCTATCACATGTTGCTCTATAGGATGCTGCTGATCTATCACATGTTGCTCTATAGGATGCTGCTGATCTATCACATGTTGCTCTATAGGATGCTGCTGATCTATCACATGTTGCTCTATAGGATGCTGCTGATCTATCACATGTTGCTCTATAGGATGCTGCTGATCTATCACATGTTGCTCTATAGGATGCTGCTGATCTATCACATGTTGCTCTATAGGATGCTGCTGATCTATCACATGTTGCTCTATAGGATGCTGCTGATCTATCACATGTTGCTCTATAGGATGCTGCTGATCTATCACATGTTGCTCTATAGGATGCTGCTGATCTATCACATGTTGCTCTATAGGATGCTGCTGATCTATCACATGTTGCTCTATAGGATGCTGCTGATCTATCACATGTTGCTCTATAGGATGCTGCTGATCTATCACATGTTGCTCTATAGGATGCTGCTGATCTATCACATGTTGCTCTATAGGATGCTGCTGATCTATCACATGTTGCTCTATAGGATGCTGCTGATCTATCACATGTTACATTTTCAGTGTTTTTTCTCCTCAGATGTGAAGCCATCCAATGTGTTAATTAACACTGAAGGTCAGGTGAAGATGTGTGACTTTGGTATCAGCGGTTATCTGGTGGACTCTGTGGCTAAGACCATGGATGCAGGCTGTAAGCCCTATATGGCGGTAAGTGTGGGACCAAATGGGCTGTAACCTCAAAAACGCGTATTACAGATGTGATGAAGCATGTTAGCAAGTCCAAGTTCTGCTCATAAAACCCTGATCTCATTCCTCAATCTGTTCTCTAACCAATGAAATATTAAAGCCCCAAATAGTATAACTTCCAATGCGTTCCTTCTCTAGTCAACTTGATGTTTGACTGAGTTGAGTTGGCAGCCCAGATCAGCCCAGATCAGCCCAGATCAGCCCAGATCAGCCCCAATCAGCCCAGCCCAGATCAGCCCAGATCAGCCCAGATCAGCCCAGATCAGCCCCAATCAGCCCAGCCCAGATCAGCCCAGCCCAGAGATCAGCCCAGCCCCAATCAGCCCAGATCAGCCCAGATCAGCCCAGCCCAGATCAGCCCAGCCCAGATCAGCCCAGATCAGCCCCAATCAGCCCAGATCAGCCCAGCCCCAATCAGCCCAGATCAGCCCCAATCAGCCCCAATCAGCCCAGCTCAGATCAGCCCAGCTCAGATCAGCCCCAATCAGCCCATTGTATACAGTCTGAAGTGCTCCTTGTTGATGCTATGTCATTAGACACACCCCTAAATAACCTAGTTTTAACCGCTCTGTGGTCAAAAAGTGGCTTAACAACAGAGCTTTTGATTGGCTGACTGAGCACTCAGCCAACTGACAGGGTTGTGTGTGTTCTAGAGGGGCGGGTGTTTGTGTCGTTTCTAGGGCAACTAATGTCACATCACTGATGTCACCGATGTGTTGTTCTGTGTGTGTGTGTGTGTGTTTCCCATTCTCTGTGTGTGTGTGTGTTTCCCATTCTGTGTGTGTGTTTCCCATTCTGTGGCCCAGCCGGAAAGAATCAACCCAGAGACGAGTCAGAAAGGATACAACGTAAAGTCAGACATCTGGAGTTTGGGAATCACTATGGTCAGTCTTTGTCATTACTGTTTAATTTAAGATATTATGCATCAAAACATATTCATACATAATGACCATTAAGGCCAGTGAGCATCTGGATTTGCATACATACATACCTGGTATTTATTCTAGTACCGTTGGTCTAGTGTATTTTATGTACAACCAAACATAGGTTGACCTCTGCCCTGGAACTTGCTGTGTCATTTCCTGGTTGTCCTCAGATTGAACTGGCCATTCTGGGGTTTCCCTATGAGTCATGGGGGACACCCTTTCAGCAGCTGAAGCAGGTGGTAGAGGAGCCGTCACCACAGCTACCAGCTGACCGCTTCTCCCCGGATTTTGTTGACTTCACGTCATTGTGGTACGTCTCCCTGAACTCTACTGATGTCTGTCATAGTACCAGTTGATTTGTTTGTCATAGTACCAGGTGAGATGTCTATTATAGTACCAGGTGAGATGTCTATTATAGTACCAAGTGAGATGTCTATTACAGTACCAGGTGAGATGTCTATTATAGTACCAGGTGAGATGTCTATTATAGTACCAGGTGAGATGTCTATTATAGTACCAAGTGAGATGTCTATTACAGTACCAGGTGAGATGTCTATTATAGTACCAGGTGATTTGTCTATCATAGTACCAGGTGAGATGTCTATTATAGTACCAGGTGAGATGTCTATTATAGTACCAGGTGAGATGTCTATTATAGTACCAAGTGAGATGTCTATTACAGTACCAGGTGAGATGTCTATTATAGTACCAGGTGAGATGTCTATTATAGTACCAGGTGACATGTCTATTATAGTACCAGGTGAGATGTCTATTATAGTACCAGGTGATTTGTTTGTCATAGTACCAGGTGAGATGTCTATTATAGTACCAGGTGAGATGTCTATTATAGTACCAGGTGAGATGTCTATTATAGTACCAGTTGATTTGTTTGTCATAGTACCAGGTGAGATGTCTATTATAGTACCAGGTGAGATGTCTATTATAGTACCAAGTGAGATGTCTATTACAGTACCAGGTGAGATGTCTATTATAGTACCAGGTGATTTGTCTATCATAGTACCAGGTGAGATGTCTATTATAGTACCAGGTGAGATGTCTATTATAGTACCAAGTGAGATGTCTATTACAGTACCAGGTGAGATGTCTATTATAGTACCAGTTGATTTGTTTGTCATAGTACCAGGTGAGATGTCTATTATAGTACCAGGTGAGATGTCTATTATAGTACCAAGTGAGATGTCTATTATAGTACCAGGTGAGATATCTATCATAGTACCAGGTGAGATATCTATCATAGTACCAGGTGAGATGTCTATCATAGTACCAGGTTAGATGTCTATCATAGTACCAGGTGAGATGTCTATTATAGTACCAGGTGAGATGTCTATTATAGTACCAGGTGAGATATCTATCATAGTACCAGGTGAGATGTCTATCATAGTACCAGGTGAGATATCTATCATAGTACCAGGTGAGATATCTATTATAGTACCAGGTGAGATGTCTATCATAGTACCAGGTGAGATGTCTATTATAGTACCAGGTGAGATGTCTATTATAGTAACAGGTGAGATATCTATCATAGTACCAGGTGAGATATCTATCATAGTACCAGGTGAGATGTCTATTATAGTACCAGGTGAGATGTCTATTATAGTACCAGGTAAAATGTCTATCATAGTACCAGGTGAGATATATATCATAGTACCAGGTGAGATGTCTATCATAGTACCAGGTGAGATATCTATCATAGTACCAGGTGAGATATCTATCATAGTACCAGGTGAGATGTCTATCATAGTACCAGGTGAGATATCTATCATAGTACCAGGTGAGATGTCTATTATAGTACCAGGTGAGATATCTATCATAGTACCAGGTGAGATGTCTGTCATAGTACCAGGTGATTTGTCTATCATAGTACCAGGTTAGATGTCTATTATAGTACCAGGTGAGATATCTATCATAGTACCAGGTGAGATATCTATCATAGTACCAGGTGAGATGTCTATTATAGTACCAAGTGAGATGTCTATTACAGTACCAGGTGAGATGTCTATTATAGTACCAGGTGAGATGTCTATTATAGTACCAGGTGAGATGTCTATTATAGTACCAGATGATTTGTCTATCGTAGTACCAGGTTAGATGTCTATTATAGTACCAGGTGAGATATCTATCATAGTACCAGGTGAGATGTCTGTCATAGTACCAGGTTAGATGTCTATTATAGTACCAGGTGAGATGTCTGTCATAGTACCAGGTGAGATATCTATCATAGTACCAGGTGAGATGTCTGTCATAGTACCAGGTGAGATATCTATCATAGTACCAGGTGAGATATCTATCATAGTACCAGGTGAGATATCTATCATAGTACCAGGTTAGATGTCTATCATAGTACCAGGTGAGATGTCTATTATAGTACCAGGTGAGATGTCTATTATAGTACCAGGTGAGATATCTATCATAGTACCAGGTGAGATGTCTATCATAGTACCAGGTGAGATGTCTATTATAGTACCAGGTGAGATATCTATTATAGTAACAGGTGAGATATCTATCATAGTACCAGGTGAGATATCTATCATAGTACCAGGTGAGATATCTATCATAGTACCAGGTGAGATATCTATTATAGTACCAGGTGAGATATCTATCATAGTACCAGGTGAGATATCTATCATAGTACCAGGTGATATATCTATCATAGTACCAGGTGAGATATCTATCATAGTACCAGGTGAGATATCTATTATAGTACCAGGTGAGATATCTATCATAGTACCAGGTGAGATGTCTATTATAGTACCAGGTGAGATGTCTATTATAGTACCAGGTAAAATGTCTATAATAGTACCAGGTGAGATATCTATCATAGTACCAGGTGAGATGTCTATCATAGTACCAGGTGAGATATCTATCATAGTACCAGGTGAGATATCTATCATAGTACCAGGTGAGATGTCTATCATAGTACCAGGTGAGATATCTATCATAGTACCAGGTGAGATGTCTATCATAGTACCAGGTGAGATGTCTATCATAGTACCAGGTGAGATGTCTATTATAGTACCAGGTGAGATGTCTATCATAGTACCAGGTGAGATGTCTATCATAGTACCAGGTGAGATGTCTATCATAGTACCAGGTGAGATGTCTGTTCTGGTACCAGGTGAGATGTCTGTTCTGGTACCAGGTGAGATGTCTGTTCTGGTACCAGATGTCTACAGATGTACAAGACAATTTCTCAGGAATGTTTTTTGTCGTGTTGTTGCCACTCAAGTTCTTCATTGTCAAGGCCAGAGGTGGATTGGATTGAAGACTTAGATTTAAGTCAGAAGTCTGATATATAAAGTGGATATAAAGTCTACATACTCATGTTAAAATGCCATGTTTTTGTGATGTGAACCAACATCACAAAAACCTGCCATTTTGTGTAGACTTTTTATTTCAGCTGTGTATATGTATATATATATATAAAATCATTTGGTAGCATTTAGCCAGTTTTCATTGATTTTGACCTTTTCAATTGTTGTAAGTGTCTTTTGATTTTATTTCCTCAATATGGGTTGGAAAGAGAAGAGTTAAAACCAAAGAAAGTAACAACCAATCAGAATCTTCTTTGGTCGTCTCTAAGCAATTGAACCAGCTGGTATTGTTTATGGTTAGGGTTAGGCCTCCAGTATCTGGACAGGGTTAGGGTTAAGCCTCCAGTATCTGGACAGAAGGTATCAGTCATTTAACTACATTATAATGTGTGTCTTTGGGTTGACAGTACCTCACACTGTACTATATGTCGTTTTTCTGAGGTAATCATTGCAATTGTTATCTTTCCTCTCATTGCTTTTTAATTTTCAGCTTGAAGAAGAATTCCAAAGAGCGTCCAAACTACCCAGAACTCATGGTGGGTGTGTTTTTAAATGAACACTTCCATTATTTACTCACACACTTTATTTTTTCAACATGACCATGCCTTCTTGCATTACTGTCAGCTTACCACTAGATGGCAGGCTTAGTCAAGTTGTACCTATTTAAATAACATCTCTTCTTTGTCCAACCAATAATGTTAATTGTATATACAACTACTGTTTTACTGTTTTAGTTCTGACTCTGCGTCTAATTAATTGTGTTTGTTCTTTTTTCTCTCCATCCAGCTACATCCTTTCTTCCTTTCCCACGACTCCAAACAAACTGATGTGGCTAGTTTTGTTAAGGTCATCCTCTGCAACTGATGACCCCTGTGCCCCGATTCAACCCCAAGCTTTGACCAACTGCAACACAACAAGGCGGACTTACTTTAAGCAGCACCAATCACAAGCCCTGTTACCTGCAGGACTCCACCCCCTCCCGACCCCGCCGTTTGGCTCAGACGGACAGTAGAGGACTCTGGAGGGGAACGGGACCCTGCCGAGTTGGAGGGAGGACTTGTTTGAGCCCTTACATAATGGATATTGGCAGCAGGTTGATCAATGCCATGTTGATGAGTGACGGGCCGCTTTAATCTGGACCATTAGACACATCTACAATAGTTGCCACCTGGTTTTACTCCTAATAACTCAGTGAATTAAGGACTGTGTGGATTTGGCCCTGATCTATTGGTTTCTACCTGAAACATGTGTTTAAATCGGATGTTTTATCCAAAACCAAAAGTGAATATATCTGTGTGTAATCTAAATGTTGGTAATATATACTCACATTGCTTTGGATGACAGCATGTTTAGAACATTAAAGTGTATTGGTTTTAGTCACCTCTGATACGCTGCTTCAGAGGGAGTAGTTTTAGCTGACTGATCAATGGTTGAACAGCAGACTGGAGAATCTCAAACTGCTGTGTGTAAGTCGTAGAACACAGGTGTCAAACCGGTTCCATGGAGGGCAGAGTGTCTACATGTCTTTGCTCTCACCTTGTTCTTGATTGATTAATTAGGTCACTAATTGCTAAGGTTCTACCCTCTACTGGTTGTTTAGGTCTGAACTGGGAACTTATTTAAATGAAAACCCAAAAACCTGCATACACTAGGACCCCTGTGGAACCGGTTTGACATCCCTGTCGTAGAATGATACTAAACACTATCCTACTGCTGTGTGTGTGTGTGTGTGTGTGTGTGTGTGTGTGTGTGTGTGTGTGTGTGTGTGTGTGTGTGTGTGTGTGTGTGTGTGTGTGTGTGTGTGTGTGTGTGTGTGTGTGTGTGTGTGTGTGTGTGTGCGCTACACATGGTTGTGTGTGTTGACAGTAGACTTGTGTATGTGTGTGAGGTGAATCCAGATCAGGTCTTATCCTAAATATTCTTTTGCTTTGAGCCAATCACAAGACACTTATGCTTTGAGCCAATCACAAGACACTCTCAAATGCATTTTCAACTAGAACTGGAAATACTTGGTTATTATAAAGATGATTATGTATTTTAAGTAAATTAAGTACTTTTACTGTAGATGTTCCAGATAACATGCATTATATTGCAGTGTCTGAATTCATTACTGTTTGTAACTGCTGTTTTCTCTTTGAAAACTTGACATTAACAATAGACAACCTTCTTCTACAGGTGTGTGTGTGTGTGTGTGTGTGTGTGTGTGTGTGTGTGTGTGTGTAGCGTGTGTGTGTGTGTAGCGTGTGTGTGTGTGTAGCGTGTGTGTGGGTAGTTGTGTGTTTTCAGTGTTTGTGCGTCAGTTTTACGTCAATGCTTTTTATATACATTCACCCTCCTCCCAGTCCTGATGTGCCTGTATAGAATATCACCCGACATGTCTGTTCTCTCAGCAAGGCTTTCTGTCCGATGTAGGTAAAAAAATTATTATGCAGAACTCTTTGTAGCTCTAAAGCAGGAACGGTGGCTGATGTTGTGTAAAGCAATGGTTTAGCAGTTAGCCGTTAGCTTGCACAGGTTACATAATTACGCTGTTTGCATAGTGAACCTGCCAAGGTCTGTTGTCAGGGGAACCGTAAAGGCAAACACCTGCCAGGGTCTGTTGTCAGAGGAACCGTAAAGGAAATACACCTGCCAGGGTCTGTTGTCAGGGGAACCGTAAAGGCAATACACCTGCCAGGGTCTGTTGTCAGGGGAACCGTAAAGGCAAACACCTGCCAGGGTCTGTTGTCAGGGGAACCGTAAAGGAAATACACCTGCCAGGGTCTGTTGTCAGGGGAACCGTAAAGGCAAACACCTGCCAGGGTCTGTTGTCAGGGGAACCGTAAAGGCAAACACCTGTCAGGGTCTGTTGTCAGGGGAACCGTAAAGGCAAACACCTGCCAGGGTCTGTTGTCAGGGGAACCGTAAAGGAAATACACCGACCAAGGTCTGTTGTCAGGGGAACCGTAAAGGAAATACACCTGCCAGGGTTTGTTGTCAGGGGAACCGTAAAGGCAATACACCTGCCAGGGTCTGTTGTCAGGGGAACCGTAAAGGAAATACACCTGCCAGGGTCTGTTGTCAGGGGAACTGTAAAGGAAATACACCTGCCAGGGTCTGTTGTCAGGGGAACTGTAAAGGAAATACACCTGCCAGGGTCTGTTGTCAGGGGAACCGTAAAGGAAATACACCTGCCAGGGTCTGTTGTCAGGGGAACTGTAAAGGAAATACACCTGCCAGGGTCTGTTGTCAGGGGAACTGTAAAGGAAATACACCTGCCAGGGTCTGTTGTCAGGGGAACCGTAAAAGGAAATACACCGACCAAGGTCTGTTTACGAACAGTTTAGCACAGCTTTTTCTCCAGCACCTTCTGTAAGCCATTTTTTATAAACAGTGTCTTTTTCGAGCTATTCTGGCAACGGTTAAACTATTCTTACATCATTTGGTTCCTTAGTATCTGTGACCTTCAACTGGTCCTATTTGGTAACATTTGATTAAAGGTTTAAGTCCTAGGTCTTACTCCTGTCATGCTTATGTCAGTGGAATAAGATAAAGTGTTCCTTCGTGTCTCTGCTCATCTTTTTTAACTCAGAACGTTGCCTGTCACTTTTATTTATTTCTGTTTCCCGTACTCGTGTCTAACTTCAGATGTACTGGCACCTGAACCTGATCTCTTCTCACGCTGGTCTCTCCAGTTCAGTGTCTCTCAGTAATATATTTCAGCTCCAGTTTGACCAATCCCATCAGCCATTTAACAGAGATGATCTGATTGCTCTAATGACCAATTATTTAGTGGGCAGAAGAAACCTGCTGACTGATGTAAAAGCCAATGTTATCCTAAACCCGGTCCTCTCTCCATTCCTTAAATATTCTCAGATTATCTATCTGGTTCCTTTAACTAGTGTGTCAAGTAGCTGGGGCTCTAGAGGCCAAGAACACTTCAGACGGAAAGTCTTAAGTCCAGGACATCGTGTCTGAAACCGCCAATTCCCAGCTACGAATTCTCTGACTTTTACAATTTTTTACGATGCTGGGAAACTCCCAATCAAAGTGAATTAGACGTGGTTCTGACCTGGCACGTAAAAGAACCGGTAGATGGAAGAGTAGTAATCAACAACCACATGTAAACAAACCATGTTACATCCTGTTATACTCAAGGTAATTGATTCTCATTTTATGTTAGCAATTTTTAGAACAATTGATTTATCTTTAGACACTGAAAGTGCATGTGGCTGTGATTGCATTGAATGTTACTGTGAAGACTTAGCATCAGAGCTTTCAGTCTGTGTCATTATCTTCATCATCGTTAATCTAATACTACACCTTTCCCTGAAACTGAGAAAGTGTGGGAATATCTTCAGCTCTAAACAAATTATCTAACCGTTTGTGGATTGGCTGTGGGACAACTTAACCATCCAAACATAATTGCCAATTCAATTTTATAAGTCAGAAACCTAACTTTCTAAACGTAATTCAAATCCTGGTCCAAAACCAGGTGGCAAATCGATTTTGACTATATATTTGTGTGTGTGTGTGTGTGTGTGTAGTAGTGCAGTGTGTGTGTGTAGTAGTGCTGTGTGTGTGTGTGTGTGTGTGTGTGTATAGTAGTGCAGTGTGTGTGTGTAGTAGTGCTGTGTGTGTGTGTATAGTAGTGCGGTGTGTGTAGTGTGTGCGTATTTGCGTGTGTAGATGTGTGTGTGTGTGTTCACGTGCATCTCAGTTCCCGACACTGGTTCTATTTGTGGGTCTGGTGTTATGGACCACCTGCTGATGAAGTTCTGATCCTGTGGGCATATAATAATGTTCAATCCGCTAAACAAACTAGTTCTTCTGCCTTAGCGCATATAATAATGTTCAATCCGCTAAACAAACTAGTTCTTCTGCCTTAGGCGCATATAATAATGTTCAATCCGCTAAACAAACTAGTTCTTCTGCCTTAGCGCATATAATAATGTTCAATCCGCTAAACAAACTAGTTCTTCTGCCTTAGCGCATATAATAATGTTCCTCTGTCCTTATCCCACTTCATTCATCCCAGTGTCTTCTTGGTCATCGGAAGTTTTTTGTAAGCAATGTATTTTGGGATACTTTGTTGGTAAAACATGAGTCCTCCTTTTGGGAAGTGTAACGGTCAGTCATTAAAATGCCTCACACATTTTGAGGTCATAGGTTAGAGGTCAGACAGGTAGCAATGAGTCGACAATCTGAAAGGTGGGAAACTTAGTGATCATGTGAAGTTACTCCTGCCACATTCTCATCCTCTTGTTTTTATTTAACAACATGATGAACTTCCCGAACTTCCGTATTACGTTTTCCCGGTAGATGAGGGAGACAGAGCTGCTGTTGGTTTGGAAGTCACACAGCCTTCTCAGAATAAAAAACCCATAAATCGCTGTTATATTCTTTACTGTATCTGCCGGACAATATCAAGCGTAGACCTGCTGTGTGTGCCTCTGTGTGTCTCTGTAATAACATATAATCTAAGGGTTTTGTCAACGCTATGCTTCTGTTCGCACACATACTAACGCACCAAACCTTCTGCTTGAATGTTCTGCGTCAGATTAGCTGTGTTTCCGTCACGCGGAGTTGAGAAGCTGAACCACTGATGGTTAACGTAGTGATATCAGAGAGCGTACTGGTTAACGTAGTGATATCAGAGAGCGTACTGGTTAACGTAGTGATATCAGAGAGCGTACTGGTTAACGTAGTGATATCAGAGAGCGTACTGGTTAACGTAGTGATATCAGAGAGCGTACTGGTTAACGTAGTGATATCAGAGAGCGTACTGGTTAACGTAGTGATATCAGAGAGCGTACTGGTTAACGTAGTGATATCAGAGAGCGTACTGGTTAACGTAGTGATATCAGAGAGCGTACTGGTTAACGTAGTGATATCAGAGAGCGTACTGGTTAACGTAGTGATATCAGAGAGCGTACTGGTTAACGTAGTGATATCAGAGAGCGTACTGGTTAACGTAGTGATATCAGAGGGCGTACTGCTTAACGTAGTGATATCAGAAAGCGTACTGGTTAACGTAGTGATATCAGAGAGCGTACTGCTTAACGTAGTGATATCAGAGAGCGTACTGCTTAACGTAGTGATATCAGAGAGCGTACTGGTTAACGTAGTGATATCAGAGAGCGTACTGGTTAACGTAGTGATATCAGAGAGCGTACTGGTTAACGTAGTGATATCAGAGAGCGTACTGGTTAACGTAGTGATATCAGAGAAGCGTACTGCTTAACGTAGTGATATCAGAGAGCGTACTGGTTAACGTAGTGATATCAGAGAGCTTACTGGTTAACGTAGTGATATCAGAGAGCGTACTGCTTAACGTAGTGATATCAGAGAGCGTACTGGTTAACGTAGTGATATCAGAAAGCGTACTGCTTAACGTAGTGATTTTAGAGAGCGTACTGGTTAACGTAGTGATATCAGAGAGCGTACTGGTTAACGTAGTGATATCAGAGAGCGTACTGGTTAACGTAGTTATTTTAGAGAGCGTACTGGTTAACGTAGTGATATCAGAAAGCGTACTGGTTAACGTAGTGATATCAGAGAGCGTACTGCTTAACGTAGTGATATCAGAGAGCGTACTGCTTAACGTAGTGATATCAGAGAGCGTACTGGTTAACGTAGTGATATCAGAGAGCGTACTGCTTAACGTAGTGATATCAGAGAGCGTACTGCTTAACGTAGTGATATCAGAGAGCGTACTGCTTAACGTAAAGATATCAGAGAGCGTACTGCTTAACGTAGTGATATCAGAGAGCGTACTGGTTAACGTAGTGATATCAGAGAGCGTACTGGTTAACGTAGTGATATCAGAGAGCGTACTGGTTAACGTAGTGATATCAGAGAGCGTACTGGTTAACGTAGTGATATCAGAGAGCGTACTGGTTAACGTAGTGATATCAGAGAGCGTACTGGTTAACGTAGTGATATCAGAGAGCGTACTGGTTAACGTAGTGATATCAGAGAGCGTACTGGTTAACGTAGTGATATCAGAGAGCGTACTGGTTAACGTAGTGATATCAGAGAGCGTACTGCTTAACGTAGTGATATCAGAGAGCGTACTGGTTAACGTAGTGATATCAGAGAGCGTACTGGTTAACGTAGTGATATCAGAGAGCGTACTGGTTAACGTAGTGATATCAGAGAGCGTACTGGTTAACGTAGTGATATCAGAGAGCGTACTGGTTAACGTAGTGATATCAGAGAGCGTACTGGTTAACGTAGTGATATCAGAGAGCGTACTGGTTAACGTAGTGATATCAGAGAGCGTACTGCTTAACGTAAATCAGATATGCTTAACGTAGATATCAGAGAGCGTACTGCTTAACGTAGTGATATCAGAGAGCGTACTGGTTAACGTAGTGATATCAGAGAGCGTACTGGTTAACGTAGTGATATCAGAGAGCGTACTGGTTAACGTAGTGATATCAGAGAGCGTACTGCTTAACGTAGTGATATCAGAGAGCGTACTGCTTAACGTAAAGATATCAGAGAGCGTACTGCTTAACGTAGTGATATCAGAGAGCGTACTGGTTAACGTAGTGATATCAGAGAGCGTACTGGTTAACGTAGTGATATCAGAGAGCGTACTGCTTAACGTAGTGGTGGACAATGCAAGTAGCGGTGTCAAGGTCTTTCTAGTGGCGTGTTAGAAAACGATGGACAAATCAAGGATGGGTGTTCTGACGTGACATGTTTGTAGAGGTGTTTGCAAATGAAACTACTATAAATTATGTTGAGAAAATGGCAGAGGGGGGGTCTGTTATCTTGTTGGGTGGGCAGGACACCGTTACTGTGGTGACAGACGATGGAGACAGTTGCCATGAGGAAGTAGTTCTCAGTATATTTATTTGTTGAGCTCTTCATATGACAAAAATATCTAATGACTGTTTGCTTACAGCTAAATAAATTTATATTGGATATTTTGAAAAGATTTCTCAAACTGATTTTGTGCAATCACAATGATGGAAATTCAATAAAAGATGTATTTTTACACAATCACGTGTGTGTCTTCGTTTTTTAATTCTTTCTATTATTTGCAGAGACTGGCCTGGAGGAGGAGGGGCTTGTAGATTTATTGTTGTGGCGTCCAATCAGACGTGGCGACTGAGATGCTGTGCCAGCACAGAGGAGTTTGACACTATTTGTGTTTTAGAAAGTCCAAACAGTTCCCTAACCCCTACATAGTGTGTTTCCCTACAGGGTGTGCTGTTGTAAGGCAGGTCACCATGTAGTGAATAGGTTGCTGTTGAGCACTGAGGGTGTTGCGATTTGGACCCATTGAACTTCCACTACGCACTGACCCGTGTGTGGGAGGATATTGCGCTCTGAACAGAAAAAACTATTTTGACGCACATCTCTCCTCTTAAACAGGCCCCGCCTCCTAAACAGTCTCTCACATGCTGGGAGGAGAGGGGAATATGGGTTGCTTTCTCTCCGAGTGACCAGCTGTACATGTACTGCTTAGACCTGAGGCTTTACCGCTGTCACACTTTTATTTTGAATAATAGGGGGTTAATATACCTAGAAGAGTCCCGGTGGAGGTCAGAGTGTAGAGCCTAAGTCATCTGTCTCGTCAAGTGTCAGTTTTTTGGATATCCTCTTTCAGTGGAATGTAGGGTATACCTCACAAACATTTATTTAGTTAGACAGCGAGGCTGTTTCTGCCTGTTTGGATCTTCAGGTGTCATCTCACTTTCTGGACCTGGCAGACTGGACCTGGCGGACTGGACCTGACGGACTGGACCTGGCGGACTGGACCTGGCGGACTGGACCTGTACTGACAGAATTATACATGCCACTGCACTTGGAATTGGAGGGTGCTTTGGTGTAGTGGGAGGTGCATGCTAGGAGGTGTAGTGGCAGGTGCATGCTAGGAGGTGTAGGTGTAGGTACATGCTAGGAGGTGTAGTGGAATGTGCATGCTAGGAGGTGTAGGTGTAGTGGGAGGTGCATGCTAGGAGGTGTAGTGGGAGGTGCATGCTAGGAGGTGTAGTGGGAGGTGCATGCTAGGAGGTGTAGTGGGAGGTGCATGCTAGGAGGTGTAGTGGGAGGTGCATGCTAGGAGGTGTAGTGGGAGGTGCATGCTAGGAGGTGTAGTGGGAGGTGCATGCTAGGAGGTGTAGTGGGAGGTGCATGCTAGGAGGTGTAGTGGGAGGTGCATGCTAGGAGGTGTGAGTGTAGTGGGAGGGGCATGCTAGGAGGTGTAGGTGTAGTGGGAGGTGCATGCTAGGAGGTGTAGTGGGAGGTGCATGCTAGGAGCTGTAAGTGTAGTGGGAGGTGCATGCTAGGAGGTGTAGGTGTAGTGGGAGGTGCATGCTAGGAGGTGTAGGTGTAGAGGGAGGTGCATGCTAGGAGGTGTAGTGGGAGGTGCATGCTAGGAGGTGTAGTGGGAGGTGCATGCTAGGAGGTGGTGTAGGTGTAGTGGGAGGTGCATGCTAGGGGGGTGTATGCTAGGAGGTGTAGGTGTAGTGGGAGGTGCATGCTAGGAGGTGTAGTGGGAGGTGCATGCTAGGAGGTGTAGTGGGAGGTGCATGCTAGGAGGTGTAGGGGGAGGTGCATGCTAGGAGGTGTAGTGGGAGGTGCATGCTAGGAGGTGTAGGGGGAGGTGCATGCTAGGAGGTGTAGGGGGAGGTGCATGCTAGGAGGTGTAGTGGGAGGTGCATGCTAGGAGGTGTAGGGGGAGGTGCATGCTAGGAGGTGTAGTGGGAGGTGCATGCTAGGAGGAGATTGTTTGGCCCTGATGACAGATGGTCACTGAGACAAAGATTAACAGTGTCCCAATAAAAAACAGTCTGCATTTGGGCTGACCGCCTGTTGGTTCAGGCAGCACAATAATTAGACTGTTGCTGTTTGCCCCACCGGCTCCATGATGGAGCTGGATATGGGTGAGACTGGAACCCATTGAGGTCCATCCAGAGCACCCAACTGAGGCCCCACCCACGTAGGCCCCACGCCACTGAGCCCCCGCCCACTGAGCCCCACCCCACTGAGGCACCACCCCACTGAGGCACCACCCCCCCAGAGGCACAACCCCAACTGAGGCCTCACCCACGTAGGCCCCACGCCACTGAGGCACCACCCCCCCAGAGGCACCACCCCAACTGAGCCCCCACCCCACTCAGGCACCACCCCACTGAGGCCCCACCCCACTGAGGCCCCACCCCACTGAGGCCCCACCCCACTGACCCACCGTAGGTGACCACAGGCTAAATTCTCATGTGTCCAGATACTTTTGGCTCACTCATCTTGCTCTAACATGGATCCACAATGGGAGATAAACAGTAAATGTATTTCTAAACCTTGGTGACATTGAAAAACAAACTGTAAAATCTATCCTTCGGATAAATCAGAGTGGGAACAGATGAGAACATGAGATTTAGGTTAAACATTTTTACACACAAAACCAACACAGCCTGTCATCAATATATTGTAACTCAATGACCCACCAGAAACAAACAGGTTGGCCCTGTGCCTTGTGACCCAAATCAGAGACTGGCTTTCCATACTGTCATCTGATGATGTCATGGAAACCACTCTTCATGAGTGCACTTAGACTGAAGAGCCAAAACAGCGCCGACCCGCAGAGGACTGGACTCTACAAGGTAGAAGGTAGATGGTTCTGTTGGGTTTCTACAAGCCCCTGTAAATGGTTCTGTTGGGTTTCTACAAGCCCCTGTAGAAGGATGGTTCTGTTGGGTTTCTACAAGCCCCTGTAGAAGGATGGTTCTGTTGGGTTTCTACAAGCCCCTGTAGATGGATGGTTCTGTTGGGTTTCTACAAGCCCCTGTAGAAGGATGGTTCTGTTGGGTTTCTACAAGCCCCTGTAGATGGATGGTTCTGTTGGGTTTCTACAAGCCCCTGTAGAAGGATGGTTCTGTTGGGTTTCTACAAGCCCCTGTAGAAGGATGGTTCTGTTGGGTTTCTACAAGCCCCTGTAGATGGATGGTCCTGTTGGGTTTCTAACAAGCCCCTGTAGATAGATGGTTCTGTTGGGTTTCTACAAGCCCCTGTAGATGGATGGTTCTGTTGGGTTTCTATGCCTTAATCTGGATTCTACCTGGTTTGATCATGGACCTTCATGTCAACAATTCCTTACATCCAAGCGTCCTAATTTAAAAAAGTTAACAAAAAGAAAAGCGAGGCCCTTTAATCCGGGCCGGTCCTGGTGAATATGGTTTACATTTATCACAGACTGAAAAATGATCACAGAACAAAAGCCTGAGTCTTTCATTCAGCAAAGCAGAACCAGGCTGGCTTGTTCTGCAGCACAACCTGACACTGTGTTCTATGCTCCAGGCACATGTAATATGACAGAGACATGTTTAGCCTGTGTTTAGGAGCTGTGTGAAGTGGAGTGATTTGGACCAGGTGGTGGGGAGGTGGGGGGAGAGGTGGGTGGAGAGAGAGATGGAGAGGTGGGGGGGCCATAAGAGATAGAGAGATGGAGAGAGAGATGGAGAGGTGGGGGGGCCATAAGAGACAGAGAGATGGAGAGAGAGATGGAGAGGTGGGGGGCCATAAGAGACAGAGAGATGGAGAGAGGTGGAGAGGTGGGGGGCCATAAGAGATAGAGATGGAGAGAGAGGTGGAGGGGGGGGCCATAAGAGATAGAGAGATGGAGAGTGAGGTGGAGAGGTGGGGGGCCATAAGAGATAGAGAGATGGAGAGAGAGGTGGAGAGGTGGGGGGGCCATAAGAGATAGAGAGATGGATAAGAGATAGAGGATGGAGAGGTGGGGGGGGGGGCCATAAGAGATAGAGAGATGGAGAGAGAGGTGGAGAGGTGGGGGGCCATAAGAGATAGAGAGATGGAGAGAGATAGAGATGGAGAGGTGGGGGGGCCATAAGAGATAGAGAGATGGAGAGAGAGGTGGAGAGGTGGGGGGGGCATAAGAGATAGAGAGATGGAGAGAGAGGTGGAGAGGTGGGGGGCCATAAGAGATAGAGAGATGGGGGGGGGCCATAAGAGATAGAGAGATGGAGAGAGAGGTGGAGAGGTGGGGGGCCATAAGAGATAGAGAGATGGAGAGAGAGAGGTGGGGGTGGGGGGCCATAAGAGATAGAGAGATGGAGAGTGAGGTGGAGAGGTGGGGGCCATAAGAGATAGAGATGGAGAGAGAGGTGGAGAGGTGGGGGGCCATAAGAGATAGAGAGATGGAGAGAGAGGTGGGGGGCCATAAGAGATAGAGATGGAGAGGGGAGAGGTGGGGGGCCATAAGAGATAGAGAGATGGAGAGAGATGGAGAGGTGGGGGGCCATAAGAGATAGAGAGATGGAGAGAGAGGTGGAGAGGTGGGGGGGCCATAAGAGATAGAGAGATGGAGAGAGAGGTGGGGGGGGGGGGAGAGAAAGAGATGGAGAGAGAGGTGGAGAGGTGGGGGGGCCATAAGAGATAGAGAGATGGAGAGAGAGGTGGAGAGGTGGGGGGCCATAAGAGATAGAGAGATGGAGAGAGAGGTGGAGAGGTGGGGGGCCATAAGAGATAGAGATGGAGAGAGAGGTGGGGGGCATAAGAGATAGAGATGGAGAGAGAGATGGAGAGGTGGGGGCCATAAGAGATAGAGATGGAGAGAGAGGTGGAGAGGTGGGGGGCCATAAGAGATAGAGAGATGGAGAGAGAGGTGGAGAGGGGGGGGCCATAAGAGATAGAGATGGAGAGAGAGGTGGAGAGGTGGGGGGCCATAAGAGATAGAGATGGAGAGTGAGGTGGAGAGGTGGGGGGCCATAAGAGATAGAGAGATGGAGAGAGAGGTGGAGAGGTGGGGGGCCATAAGAGATAGAGATGGAGAGAGAGGTGGAGAGGTGGGGGGCCATAAGAGATAGAGATGGAGAGAGAGGTGGAGAGGTGGGGGGGCCATAAGAGATAGAGAGATGGAGAGAGAGGTGGGGGGCCATAAGAGATAGAGAGATGGAGAGAGAGATGGAGAGGTGGGGGGCCATAAGAGATAGAGAGATGGAGAGAGAGGTGGAGAGGTGGGGGGCATAAGAGATAGAGATGGAGAGAGAGATGGAGAGGTGGGGGGCCATAAGAGATGAGATGGAGAGAGAGGTGGAGAGGTGGGGGGGCCATAAGAGATAGAGAGATGGAGAGAGAGGTGGAGAGGTGGGGGGGCCATAAGAGATAGAGAGATGGAGAGAGAGGTGGAGAGGTGGGGGGCCATAAGAGATAGAGAGATGGAGAGTGAGGTGGAGAGGTGGGGGGCCATAAGAGATAGAGATGGAGAGAGAGGTGGGGGGGCCATAAGAGATAGAGAGATGGAGAGAGAGATGGAGAGGTGGGGGGGGCATAAGAGATAGAGAGATGGAGAGAGAGATGGAGAGGTGGAGAGATGGGTGGACATGAGAGCGAGTGATGAAGAGAGAGATGGAGAGAGAAGTGGAAAAGAGTGAGCAAGCAACCCAGAGTTCAAGTGCATGTTCTTTAACAACAAAGAGAAAGAGATAGAGAGAAATGAGAGAGAGAGATAGAGAGGCTTATGCACCTGTGTTAAAAGACCTTCTTGGGAATAGGAAGAAAACAGGACGTGGAACTCAAACAACATCCTGTTGCTTCCGCTGCTTCACAAGCCCAACCCTGGGCTGTTTGCACTGTGGCTATTCCTGCCTCCTGTGTAGAAAATGGGAAAGAGATGAATCAGGAATCGTGGTGGGATGAGGTGCTTCCTGCTGGCTGGCCCAAACGCAATGGTTGACTGACTGTCTTCATTTATCCTCCATATTAATTAACTGTTTATGTAAATGTATTGACTGACCTTCTTTCTTCCTCTATGTAAATTGTAGCAATAATAATACAAATAAAACATGTGTAATATATATATATGCCAGATAATAAAACATGTGTAATATATATATATATATATATATCAGATAATAAAACATGTGTAATATATATATATATTCCAGATAATAAAACATGTGTAATATATATATATATATGCCAGATAATAAAACATGTGTAATATATATATATATATGCCAGATAATAAAACATGTGTAATATATATATATATATATATATATATGCCCGATAATAAAACATGTGTAATATATATATATTGTCAGGATCTGGGGCTTTCGAGCAGGTTGAGGACACAAACGCAGAGTGTTTGCAATAACAGGGTTTATTTACTCCCAAAACAGGAACGGGTAGCTTCATACCAAGACAATCCTAACACTTAACATAAACACAGAAGAACAACATAATTAACAAAACCTCCCCTTAGTGAGACAGAACATACTAAACACAGAACACCAGAATAATCACGCAATACATAACAGGACCAGCAAACGCAAAACAAGAGAAACATACCTTAACAATGACCGACACTGAAAGACAGGAACCGACAGAACTAAGTACAGGGACTAACGAGCAAACACAACCCAGGTGCGGACAATAACACAGGTGAACGAACAAGTCCCTAATTTTCCCTCTCTCCGGATGCGGGGAGTGTCATCACCACCATGGAGTGCGAGGACAGGGCTCTGTCCCTTACAGAATCCCCCACCAAGGGGCGCGGCTCCTGAAGCGCCCAAAACACAAGAGCAGAATATAATCCAAGAGTTGGACATGGGCAGGACGGAGAGACGGGTCTCGGGCAGGACAGAGGCTGACAGACCAGGAGGCCGCCCGGTCTGGTGGATGCCAGTCAGGAGACCGGACAGGCGGAGACGGATCAGGTGGTCGACCGGGCGGGAGCAGGTCTGGAGGCCGGACAGGTAGAGACGGGTCATGGGTTCTACCCGGTGGGAGCGGGTCAGGAGGTCTACCCGGCGGGAGCGGGTCAGGTCTCTACCCGGCGGGAGCGGGTCAGGAGGTCTACCCGGCGGATGCAGGTCAGGAGACAGGTCAGGAGGTCGACCCGGCGGATGAGGGTCAGGAGGTCGACCCGGCGGAAGCAGATCTGGAGGTCTACCCGGCGGGAGCGTGTCTGGAGGTCTACCCGGCGGAAGCAGATCTGGAGGTCTACCCGGCGGGAGCGTGTCTGGAGGTCTACCCGGCGGGAGCGTGTCTGGAGGTCTACCCGGCGGGAGCGTGTCTGCGTGTCTGGAGGTCTACCCGGCGGGAGCGTGTCTGGAGGTCTACCCGGCGGGAGCGTGTCTGGAGGTCTACCCGGCGGGAGCGTGTCTGGAGGTCGGACCCGGGGGTGCGTGTCTGGAGGTCTACCAGGCAGGGAGCGGGTCTGGAGGTCAGGACGGAGGACAGGTCTGGAGGAGGCCGGACGGAGGGTGCAGGTCAGAGGCAGTGCGGACCAGGCAGGGACAGGGGCCGTGCAGGAGGCAGTGCCGGAGGACACGGTTCAGGAGGCCGTGCCGGGGGACACGGTTCAGGAGGCCGTGCCGGAGGACACGGTTCAGGAGGCCGTGCCGGAGGACACGGTTCAGGAGGCCGTGCCGGAGGACACGGTTCAGGAGGCCGTGCCGGAGGACACGGTTCAGGAGGCCGTGCCGGAGGACACGGTTCAGGAGGCCGTGCCGCGGAGGACACGGTTCAGGAGGCCGTGCCGGAGGACACGGTTCAGGAGGCCGTGGAGGACACGGTTCAGGAGGCCGTGCCGGAGGACACGGTTCAGGAGGCCGTGCCGGAGGACACGGTTCAGGAGGCCGTGCCGGAGGACACGGTTCAGGAGGCCGTGCCGGAGGACACGGTTCAGGAGGCCGTGCCGGAGGACACGGTTCAGGAGGCCGTGCCGGAGGACACGGTTCAGGTGGCCGGGAACCGGCTTTGGCCCGACAGTAGTCCTTGGCCCGGCAACAGTCCTTGGCCCGGGAACTGGCTCGGCCAGGATGACGGCCTCGGGCATTGGACGGGGCTCGAAGACAGGACGGGGCTCGAGGACAGGACGGGGACCGGACTTAAGTCAGGCAGGGGACAGGACTGGAGTCAGGCAGGGGGACAGGACTGGAATCAGGCAGGGGACAGGACTGGAGTCAGGACTGAGTCAGGCAGGGGGACAGGACTGGAGTCAGGCAGCAGGGGGACAGGACTGGAGTCAGGCAGGGGGCAGGGGGACAGGACTGGAGTCAGGCAGGGGGACAGGAGTGAGCTCTGGGTCTGGAGTGAGCTCTGGGTCTGGAGTGAGCTCTGGGTCTGGAGTGAGCTCTGGGTCTGGAGTGAGCTCTGGGTCTGGAGTGAGCTCTGGGTCTGGAGTGAGCTCTGGGTCTGGAGTGAGCTCTGGGTCTGGAGTGAGCTCTGGGTCTGGAGTGAGCTCGGGGACTGGGACAGACACGGGGACTGGGACAGACACGGGGACTGGGACAGACACGGGGACTGGGACAGACACGGGGACTGGGACAGACACGGGGACTGGGACAGACACGGGGACTGGGACAGACACGGGGACAGGCTCAGAGACGGGGACAGGCTCAGAGACGGGGACAGGCTCAGAGACAAGTCCCTAATTTTCCCTCTCTCCGGATGCGGGGAGGTGTCATCACCACCATGGAGTGCGAGGACAGGGCTCTGTCCCTTACATATATATATATGCCAGATAATAAAACATGTGTAATATATATATATATATGCCCGATAATAAAACATGTGTAATATATATATATATGCCAGATAATAAAACATGTGTAATATATATATATATATATATATGCCAGATAATAAAACATGTGTAATATATATATATATATGCCAGATAATAAAACATGTGTAATATATATATATATATATGCCAGATAATAAAACATGTGTAATATATATATATATATATATATGCCAGATAATAAAACATGTGTAATATATATATATATATATATGCCAGATAATAAAACATGTGTAATATATATATATATATGCCAGATAATAAAACATGTGTAATATATATATATATATATATATGCCAGATAATAAAACATGTGTAATATATATATATATATATGCCAGATAATAAAACATGTGTAATATATATATATATATATGCCAGATAATAAAACACATTTAATAACCGTTTGTGTGGAGAATAATATATAATCAACAAGTATATAGAAAACATGTACAGACACTCACATTCACACAACAGACACAGACACACAGACACATACATACAGACACATACACACAGAGACACATACACAGATACACAGACACATACACACACAGACACAGAGACACATGCATACAGACACATACACACAGACACACACACACACACACACACAGACACACACAGACACACAGACACACAAACACACAGACACACAAACAAACAGACACACAAACACACACAGACACACACACACAAACACACAGACACACACACATACACACGCAGACACACAGACACATACACAAACGCAGTATTGCGTCCACAGAGAGCAGAGGATGTGGAGCCCAGCTAAACAGGAAGTGACCGTATCCCGGTTGGGTGCAGTGGGAGGGGCTGAAGAAGTGTTAAAGTTATCAGCCAACTGGGAGCAGGGTGTTTGGGTTACTTCCTGTGCACAACTAATGCTTCCTGACTCCACTTCCACTTGACAAAACAGCCAGGCAGTAAATTGAAAGGGAAATGAGTGAAGAGGTGCTGTAAAAGCCTGAGACATTTGACCAGATTTGTTTAGTGTCCAGCCAGCTTGGGCACGGTTCCAAATTCCCATGAACACCTGACCAGTCTCCTCCCAAAATGAATGGTATGAACTCAGGGAAACTCACCGTAATATAGGAATACTAGGTCCACATCCTGTTTGCAATCATCGCATGAAAGGAACGTTTATGTTTTCAATTTTAGACATGAAGAGTCACACACACATACACACACACACACACCACACACACACATACCACACACACACACACACACATACACAAATACATACACACATACACACACACACCTCACACACACATACCCACACACACCTCACACACACATACCACACATACCACACACACACACACACACATACCACACACACATACACACACACATATACACACACACACACACACACACACATACATACACACATACACACACACACCTCACACACACATACACACACACACCTCACACACACATACACACACACACCTCACACACACATACACACACATACACACACACACACATACACAGACACACACATACACACACACATACACAAACACACACCTCACAAACACATACACACACACACACACATACCACACACACACACACACACACACACACACATACACACACACACACATACATACACACATACACACACACACACCACACACACACATACACACACACGCACACACACACACACACACACACACACACACACTCACACACATACACAGACACACACCTCACAAACACATACACACACATACACACACACATACACACACGTACGCACACACACACATACACCCACACATACACACACACACACCTCACACACACATACACACACACATACATACACACTTTGTACCCAACACAATTCCAGCAAAATCTGATTATTCTACTTTATGAAATTATTCAATGGAATAAACCAGATGATCCAAGTGAGAGTGAAACAGAGAGAGCAGAGAGCAATAGAATGTGTTAGAGTGATAGACACAGCCTGTTCTTGCCAACTCTTTACTTTGTGTCAACATAATATACCTCTAATATACCTCATCTCTTATTCACCTCTAATATGAGGTAATGTGTCAACATAATATACCTCTAATATACCTCATCTCTTATTCACCTGTACATCCATCCACTCCATGTGAAATAATATGAGGCAATGTGTCAACATAATATACTGTACCTCTGTTATTCACCCACCCACTCTGTGTTGTATCTCTCTGTGTTGTCTCTTTCTCTGTGTTGTCTCTCTAGGTTGTCTCTCTGTATTGTCTCTCTCTAGGTTGTCTCTCTGTATTGTCTCTCTCTAGGTTGTCTCTCTGTATTGTCTCTCTCTAGGTTGTCTCTCTGTATTGTCTCTCTCTAGGTTGTCTCTCTGTATTGTCTCTCTCTAGGTTGTCTCTCTGTATTGTCTCTCTCTAGGTTGTCTCTCTGTATTGTCTCTCTCTAGGTTGTCTCTCTGTATTGTCTCTATCTCCCTGCTGTCTTTCTCTACAAGTTGTCTATCTGTAATGTCTCTCTTCAGGTCATTTATAGCATGTAAAGGTTAAAGCTTTCCGAGACTGATCTATTAATTCTATTCCTGTGCTTAAGAGCCCAACCGTGGCACTAATGCTGTTGTGCCAACCCAGCAGGTGTGGGCATAACAGGTCCGGTCAGGTCCTGTCTGGACTGACAGAGTGGCTAGTAGGGATCAGAATACGTGCCCAAAATGTGCCCTTCTACCAAACCAGACACCACCCTCCCACAAACCTTGAAATGTTCCCACCACCTCAACCCACCCCTCACCCCAGCCCCTCAAACCCAACCCTCACCCCACCCCTCACCCCATCACCTCACCCCAGGACCTTACCCCAGCACCTTACCCCAGCACCTCACCCCAGCCCCTCACCCCAGCACATCACCCCAGCCCCTCACCCCAGCACCTTACCCCAGCACCTCAACCCAGCCCCTCACCCCAGCACCTCACCCCAGCCCCTCACCCCAGCACCTCACTCCAGCACCTCACCCACCCATACAATGAATATCTAAATACAGAATGTACAAAGATTTTTAATCTAGCAGGTAGAAATATTAAAGTGTGTCTAGCAGGTAGTTTAACACTCAGATGTCATGTGACAGTCATACTGACAGTGACCATGGCAACCAACACAACCACAGAGAGAACTTCCAAATGCTGTCAATGACATATCTAAATAAGGAAAACACATGCCACTCATCCCAGCAGACAAAGGTCCAAATCACATCCTAACCTCTTCAGAGTGGACCACTTTTCACAAGGGCTTTGGTCAAAAGTAGCACATTAAATTTGGTCTGTGTCATTGGAGTCAACACAGGACTGTAAAGATTAAAATAAATGTAATTATTCCCTTTGGTGATCTTCAAAGCAGTGATCTGCAGTTGAAGTACTAAGGGTTATCCCTGGGTAGGGGTTGGGTAGGGGTTGGTCTGGGTTGGGTAGGGGTTGGGTAGGGGTTGGGTAGGGGTTGGTCTGGGTTGGGTGGGGTTGGTCTGGGTTGGGTAGGGGTTGGTCTGGGTTGGTCTGGGTTGGGTAGGGGTTGGTCTGGGTTGGGTAGGGGTTGGTCTGGGTTGGGTAGGGGTTGGTCTGGGTAGGGGTTGGGTAGAGGCTGGTTAGAGGTTGGGTAGGGGTTGGTCTGGGTTGGGTAGGGGTTGGGTTGGGGCTGGTTAGAGGTTGGGTAGGGGTTGGTCTGGGTTGGGTAGGGGTTGGTCTGGGTTGGGTAGGGGTTGGGTAGAGGCTGGTTAGAGGTTGGGTAGGGGTTGGTCTGGGTTGGGTAGGGGTTGGGTAGAGGCTGGGTAGAGGTTGGGTAGGGGTTGGTCTGGGTTGGGTAGGGGTTGGGTAGGGGTTGGGTAGAGGCTGGTTAGAGGTTGGGTAGGGGTTGGTCTGGGTTGGGTAGGGGTTGGGTAGAGGCTGGTTAGAGGTTGGGTAGAGGCTGGGTAGGGGTTGGGTAGGGGTTGGGTAGAGGCTGGTTAGAGGTTGGGTAGAGGTTGGGTAGAGGTTGGGTAGGGGTTGGGTAGAGGCTGGTTAGAGGTTGGGTAGAGGTTGGGTAGAGGTTGGGTAGGGGACAGATCTATGATTGTAGTGAAGGTCTGTGTGTTCAGTAGGGAATACGCCTAATATAATATAATACTATTACCTATATTTAGTACACTAATACTCCTAATATAGTATAATACTATTACCTATTTAGTACACTAATACTACTAATATAGTATATTACCATTACCTAGTACACACATTCTCCACTATAATTCCCATTATTGGTGGTTGTCTAAAGTACAACCTCAGGAATAATAGACCTCTTTGGTCTTGGGTCATGTACACAGCCCTGTAAGACAACTATATGGGAAGCTGCCTGTGTTTGGACGATACAAATAAATGACTGCTCTAAATTCCTCTGGAGACTCGTTGACCTGTGAGCTATTTTACAACGATGTGTGTGTGCATTTGTGTGAGTGTATGTACGTGTGTGTGTTTGTGTGAGTGTATGTACGTGTGTGTGTTTGTGTTTGCACACACATTTGTGTAAGTAATGTTTTTTTGTGGTAACCCAGGGTTACTACAGGATGCTGACTGCATCGATTCAAATCATCATCTCTCTCCTCTCTCAATCTACAGTTCCTGAAGGTAAGAAGTGAAACAGTGTTTATATTTAGATCACAGCTGTCCTCCTTGGGAACATCCCAGGAGAAGAAACCCCATAGGTAGGACACGTTGTCAGGGAGGATGTCAGCAGGGTGTCAGGGTGGGTGTGGTTTGTTTTTGGGTTAATGCACATATTCATGTGATCCCACAGTTACGAGGAAACTCTCCTGAAGGCATTTGGAGTTCTAAAATAGTCACTTTACCCTTCAGAGTAATTGAAGTTTAACCCCTACAATAATATCCACTAATAATAATCCACTGGATTAATAAACCTCTACAATAATATCCATTAATAATAATCCACTGGATTAATAAACCTCTACAATAATATCCACTAATAATAATCCACTGGATTAATTAACCCCTACAATAATATCCACTAATAATAATCCACTGGATTAATTAACCCCTACAATAATATCCACTAATAATAATCCACTGGATTAATCAACCCCTACAATAATATCCACTAATAATAATCCACTGGATTAATCAACCTCTACAATAATATCCACTAATAATAATCCACTGGATTAATCAACCCCTACAATAATATCCATTAATAATAATCCACTGGATTAATCAACCTCTACAATAATATCCATTAATAATAATCCACTGGATTAATCAACCCCTACAATAATATCCATTAATAATAATCCACTGGATTAATCAACCCCTACAATAATATCCACTAATAATAATCCACTGGATTAATCAACCTCTACAATAATATCCACTAATAATAATCCACTGGATTAATCAACCTCTACAATAATATCCATTAATAATAATCCACTGGATTAATAAACCTCTACAATAATATCCACTAATAATAATCCACTGGATTAATTAACCCCTAGAATAATATCCACTAATAATAATCCACTGGATTAATCAACCCCTACAATAATATCCACTAATAATAATCCACTGGATTAATCAACCCCTACAATAATATCCATTAATAATAATCCACTGGATTAATCAACCCCTACAATAATATCCATTAATAATAATCCACTGGATTAATCAACCCCTACAATAATATCCATTAATAATAATCCACTGGATTAATCAACCTCTACAATAATATCCATTAATAATAATCCACTGGATTAATCAACCCCTACAATAATATCCATTAATAATAATCCACTGGATTAATCAACCCCTACAATAATATCCACTAATAATAATCCACTGGATTAATCAACCTCTACAATAATATCCACTAATAATAATCCACTGGATTAATCAACAATAATATCCATTAATAATAATCCACTGGATTAATCAACCCCTACAATAATATCCATTAATAATAATCCACTGGATTAATCAACCCCTACAATAATATCCATTAATAATAATCCACTGGATTAATCAACCTCTACAATAATATCCATTAATAATAATCCACTGGATTAATCAACCCCTACAATAATATCCATTAATAATAATCCACTGGATTAATCAACCCCTACAATAATATCCACTAATAATAATCCACTGGATTAATAAACCTCTACAATAATATCCATTAATAATAATCCACTGGATTAATCAACCTCTACAATAATATCCACTAATAATAATCCACTGGATTAATCAACCCCTACAATAATATCCATTAATAATAATCCACTGGATTAATCAACCCCTACAATAATATCCATTAATAATAATCCACTGGATTAATCAACCTCTACAACAATATCCATTAATAATAATCCACTGGATTAATCAACCCCTACAATAATATCCATTAATAATAATCCACTGGATTAATCAACCTCTACAATAATATCCATTAATAATAACCCACTGGATTAATCAACCCCTACAATAATATCCATTAATAATAATCCACTGGATTAATCAACCCCTACAATAATATCCATTAATAATAATCCACTGGATTAATCAACCTCTACAATAATATCCATTAATAATAACCCACTGGATTAATCAACCCCTACAATAATATCCATTAATAATAATCCACTGGATTAATCAACCCCTACAATAATATCCATTAATAATAATCCACTGGATTAATCAACCCCTACAATAATATCCACTAATAATAATCCACTGGATTAATCAACCCCTACAATAATATCCATTAATAATAATCCACTGGATTAATCAACCCCTACAATAATATCCATTAATAATAATCCACTGGATTAATCAACCCCTACAATAATATCCATTAATAATAATCCACTGGATTAATCAACCTCTACAATAATATCCATTAATAATAATCCACTGGATTAATCAACCCCTACAATAATATCCATTAATAATAATCCACTGGATTAATCAACCCCTACAATAATATCCATTAATTATAAAACACTGGATTATGTAACCCCTAAATTAGTAATTATAATCTATGTGCTCCCCTAAGCCTGTATGAAGGAATGCTAGAAAAGCGTGTGTGTGTGTGTGTGTGTGTGTGTGTGTGTGTGTGTGTGTGTGTGTGTGTGTGTGTGTGTGTGTGTGTGTGTGTGTGTGTGTGTGTGTGTGCGTGCGTGCGTGTGTGTGTGTTCTGTGAATCCCCAAATCATGTGTCATTGTTCTCTTAAGGCTGACAGAATATCCCATCTCCTCCCTGTCACACTGCTATCATATCCTCCTCTGGGATTTCCCACAATCCTCAGTGGTCAACACCACCATGACCTCTGCCACATGCACGTTCAACCAGTACACAGCTGTCTGGTAACCTGAGTGAGACAGCCGTGTTGGAGAGAAAGAAAGAGAGGCAGAGAGAGAGAAAGAAAGAGAGACAGAAAGAGAGAGAGAGAGAGAGACAGAGAGAGAGAGAGGGAAAAGAGAGAGAGAGAGAGAGAGGGAAAGACAGGGAAAAAGAGAGAGTGACAAAAAGATGGGTGAGGGGGAGATGTGTATGAGTGACAAACAATAATTATTCTTGGGTATCCCTGTCTGTTTTTAAACTAGTGGCCACGACCCGTTTTTTCTGCCAGCGTGAACTCAAAGTTTCCAGTTGAGCTGGGAGTTTTTGAAGCACTGCTGCTGGAAACACAGTTATTCTGTTGGGCAGCTGTTGTGAAACTCGAAACTCAACTGGATCAGACAGTCTCTAAAAATAAAGCTTTTGTCTAACTTGTAAAGAGCTTTTAGAGTTTTTATTATGTAAAGGTTTGACCAGGCCGGAAGGACTCCTTCCTGTAATTGTCTGAAACATGCTCCTGTTTCCAAGGCCAGCTTCATGGTTATATATGATTTACTGCCATGCAAAGTCTACTGGGGGCTGGTTTGTGGTGTCAGAACTAATTAAACGCAATAAAAATACTGGTATTTCATTATTTCAGTGAGAAACAGATCTGGAGAAAAAATGTCAGATACAAATGTGAAATTATGAAGACAGACAGGTATTCATTATGGAATACTAAGGAATGGCCATGTTTCTAATTACCTCGGTCTTCTAATTACCTCGGTCTTCTAATTACCTCGGTCTTCTAATTACCTCGGTCTTCTAATTACCTCGGTCACAAACACAAAAGTGACAATGTTGTTATGGTTCGACTTCGGAAATTTGGTTTAAGGAGAAAATGGACGTGCAAAACCGGTTTCATAGGAGTTGAGAAAACTCTCCAGTTCTCCGGACTTGGAGACCACGGAACTGAACTTGAAATGTCCAGACCTCAGAAACTGGATGTCAAAAACTTAAAATCTCACCTATGAGAAACTACTTAGACTTGTACAGAGCAACAGATTGGTAGTGAAAAACACTCAAATGCAGCACAATGTCAGTTGTGAGTAGATATTCAAAGGCAAACAGATTTTCTACCACAAGGGGCAGCGTTTACCTCCATCTTCATCTCTGCAATGTTAACCTGATAACAGAACACCACATGACAGCAGAACACCACCTGACAGCAGAACACCACCTGACAGCAGAACACCACCTGACAGCAGAACACCACCTGACAGCAGAACACCACCTGACAGCAGAACATCCACCTGACAGCAGAACATCACCTGACAGCAGAACACCCCCTGACAGAAGAACACCACCTGAAACACCTGTTTGTAATCACAATAGGTGCTTTATTGTAAGAATGAATCAGAGAAAACCATGATTGAAGCAGTTATGCGCTGAGACAAAGTTTTATTCAGGATAATGTGCATTTTTTTAACACAACTTTTTAAAGATTTTAATTTTTTTACAGGTGGAGAGTGTGGGGAAGGGATTGATTCCCTCCTAAAAGAATTCGACAGTTTTTGTATTACTAATAAAAGTGGTAACATTTATTAGTTACACAAAAGTAGTAATTAAATCTATATAAATGAGTCTATTGATGTTTGATGTAAAGAAATCAGGTGGTACACATGTGCCCCTGACGCAGCACGCTATTCTTATACACGACACACCACAGAGTCCCTGGACACAGAGCTAAGCCATGGTATATTGGCAATATATCACAAAGACCTGAGATGCCAATGTCACAAGTGTGGTGAGGTTTGTGCTCTACACGGTGCTTTTAGGGTGAGCACTTCCTGTGTCTGGTGATTGTTTTGTTGTTAGCACGCCTGGGGCTAGTTAGCAGTCAGTGTGGCTATTTTACACTATAGTTTGGGCTCCACCTTGTCGGTTATTATTTTATTGTCACGTTGCAGTAGGGGTGAGTGCTAGTAATTGAAGTATTCGTTTGCCACTGTTGGATGTTTTGTAAGTTGCTTGTAAGCGCAGTTATATTTTCATCTCATGTTTAGTTTGACGTTGGTTGTTTTGTTCTTGTTATGTTGGAGTGAATAAATGCCCTGAACGTTCACTTCTCTCTTCAGATGTCCCAAACTGTTCGTGACAGACAAATTGCTCTTCTGAACAATTAGAGCAGTAAAACATTGTGTGATTCCAGCTGTGCCAACTTGTATTCTGGATTCAAATCACCCACATTTTGAATAAACAGTATGATATAGTTCACGCCATCACAGAGTTCTCCCGTATCACGTCCCACACAGAGTTTCCGTTTCTAGGGGCAACGGCAGCTTTATCCCGGCTTCATTCAGATGTCTCATTACCTTTCATTAGCCTGACACTTCAGATTGGTGTGTACTCTCTTCTGTGCAAACTGTGACAAAATGTCCTTTAATCAACCATACCCTCTGTTGTAATGGGACAACTCAGGACTTCAAACAGACATAGAAAGAGTTATTTTCAAAAACGAATAGAACGGGCAGTTTTTGGGCTGTTGCACGGAAAGCAGAAATAAACAGAACCTGAGCAAATCATTTTAGCGTGGATTCCAGTAACTCACATGACAGAGCATATGGATGAGTACAGAGGGGACTGCTCTCTCTCTATCTCTCCCTGTCTCTCGCTCTCTTTCACTTTCTCTCTCTCTATCTCTCCCTCTCTCTGCATATTTCTTTCTCTGAATAAACAGAATTGAACAAAGCTGGGTGTCACCATGCTCAAATCCCATAATGCCTCATCAGTGTAATTCCAGTTGTGCTGTTGAGCTGTATATATATGGTAGAGCTGTATAGATATGGTAGAGCTGTATAGATATGGTAGAGCTGTATATATATGGTAGAGCTGTATATATATGGTAGAGCTGTATAGATATGGTAGAGCTGTATATATATGGTAGAGCTGTATAGATATGGTAGAGCTGTATATGGTAGAGCTGTATAGATATGGTAGAGCTGTATATGGTAGAGCTGTATAGATATGGTAGAGCTGTATAGATATGGTAGAGCTGTATAGATATGGTAGAGCGGTATATGGTAGAGCTGTATATATATGGTAGAGCTGTATAGATATGGTAGAGCTGTATATATATGGTAGAGCTGTATAGATATGGTAGAGCTGTATATATATGGTAGAGCTGTATATATATATGGTAGAGATGTATATATATGGTAGAGCTGTATAGATATGGTAGAGCTGTATATATATGGTAGAGCTGTATATATATGATAGAGCTGTATATATATGGTAGAGCTGTATAGATATGGTAGAGCTGTATATATATGATAGAGCTGTATATATATGATAGAGCTGTATATATATGATAGAGCTGTATATATATGGTAGAGCTGTATATATATGATAGAGCTGTATATATATATATGATAGAGCTGTATATATATGATAGAGCTGTATATATATGATAGAGCTGTATATATATATATGATAGAGCTGTATATATATGGTAGAGCTGTATATATATGGTAGAGCTGTATATATATATATGATAGAGCTGTATATATATGGTAGAGCTGTATAGATATGGTAGAGCTGTATATATATGATAGAGCTGTATATATATGGTAGAGCTGTATATATATATATGATAGAGCTGTATATATATGGTAGAGCTGTATAGATATGGTAGAGCTGTATATATATGATAGAGCTGTATATATATGATAGAGCTGTATATATATGATAGAGCTGTATATATATATATGATAGAGCTGTATATATATGGTAGAGCTGTATATATATGGTAGAGCTGTATATATATATATGATAGAGCTGTATATATATGGTAGAGCTGTATAGATATGGTAGAGCTGTATATATATGATAGAGCTGTATATATATATATATGATAGAGCTGTATATATATGATAGAGCTGTATATATATATATATGATAGAGCTGTATATATATGGTAGAGCTGTATATATATGGTAGATATGGTGTATTTAGGTAATGATCTGATCTCTCACGAGGTAGTTGTCGGCTTTATCTCCGGGACTGAAATTTTAATCAGTTTTTTAAAAACACACTTCCTGAAGAACAACAACGACATGAACATCTGACAGGCGCGACACACAGAGAAACGCAGTCTTCACAGCTCACACCCTGGTGTCATTTCACTAGGTCAGGTTCACAGCTCACACCCTGGTGTCATTTCACTAGGTCAGGTTCACAGCTCACACCCTGGTGTCATTTCACTAGGTCAGGTTCACAGCTCACACCCTGGTGTCATTTCACTATAGGTCAGGTTCACAGCTCACACCCTGGTGTCATCTCACTATAGGTCAGGTTCACAGCTCACACCCTGGTGTCATTTCACTAGGTCAGGTTCACAGCTCACACCCTGGTGTCATCTCACTATAGGTCAGGTTCACAGCTCACACCCTGGTGTCATTTCACTAGGTCAGGTTCACAGCTCACACCCTGGTGTCATTTCACTAGGTCAGGTTCACAGCTCACACCCTGGTGTCATTTCACTAGGTCAGGTTCACAGCTCACACCCTGGTGTCATTTCACTAGGTCAGGTTCACAGCTCACACCCTGGTGTCATTTCACTAGGTCAGGTTCACAGCTCACACCCTGGTGTCATTTCACTAAGGTCAAGGTTCACAGTGGAATTGTTGTCTCAGCCAAACCGGTCCAACATCAAGAATCTTCAGTAGGTACAAAGCTAAAAACATAGAGCTCATTGTTTAATATTAACCCTAGATATGTCTCCAAATGGGCCAGAGACAACACATTACAATGGAAAAAGAGGTGTAGATAGCAGGAGGAAATGAGAAGATAGGGCGCTGGTTTTTCCACATCTAATCAGACCAACAGGTAACAGGAGAGTGCTGGGAGATAAACTACACCAGGGACTTGTTTACATTTGGCTATAAAACACAGCATTTGTCTTGACCATGTCCACATAAGGAGAGGAAGAGGTGAGACAGGTGGATTACGCTTCTAGTTCACCATTGGTTCTGAGATCAGGAGACAGAGGAAGATGTGAAGGTACTGAGCTGGTGAGACAGGTGGATTACGCTTCTAGTTCACCATTGGTTCTGAGATCAGGAGAGGAGCAGATGTATCTGATGTTACTCTCTCCATACATTTCTGCACTTGAACCCCATAGCCATTGTGGTGTTTGTCATATCTCCTGTCCTCCTTCAGAGTACCAGAGTTATATATATTTTAGATTGTGGTTTTCTAAGAGCCCCCAAAGATAAAATTTGAATTTATCCTTATGAATTTGGTACATTATGTTGCGCTCAGAACCGGGAATTATTGGTTGCATCCACACATCTGTTGCATCCACACCTGTGTTACATCCACACCTGTGTTACATCCACACCTGTGTTACATCCACACCTGTGTTACATCCACACCTGTGTTACATCTACACCTGTGTTACATCCACACCTGTGTTACATCCACAAAGACTTTAGGCCAGACACAACTTGGTTTCACTGGTTCTGAGAACAGTGACAACAGCAACAGCAGGAACCAATCGGTCAGGTGATGGAGGTAAACAGAGGGACATCATTAGCCGACCCAGAAAGCCTGAGCCTGTCACATCAATCTGGCCAGACCCTGTTATGCTCCACACTAAATGGACAGAGAAGACGTGTCCTTCTACATCTGTAGCAGTTGAACCAGACGGCCATTTTCCTGCCTCTGTCCCTTTTGCATTCATGCATAATATATTGGAGGTGATACATTTGTTTTTAAATACATATCTTCTTCTAATCCACACGATCAGAGACTCGAAAACGGGATAAATATTTTCTGAAGTGACATAAAAATGTTTTCGGTCTTTATATATCAATATTGTCTTAATAACTCAATAATTACAGGTAAGATGCTGTATGATCTCACACCTGTAGACAGGTTAGATGCTGTATGATCTCACACCTGTAGACAGGTTAGATGCTGTATGATCTGGACACCTGTAGACAGGTTAGATGCTGTGAGATCTCACACCTGTAGACAGGTTAGATGCTGTGAGATCTCACACCTGTAGACAGGTTAGATGCTGTGAGATCTCACACCTGTAGACAGGTTAGATGGTCTGTCTGCAGTTGGTGACAGACAGGAATATGAAAATATAAAGTTTGTGTTAGTAAAATAAAATTGAATGATTTTGTCACATTAGTTCTGACCATCAAATTGGGGGACTACATCCAGAGTGTTACCAACAACCAGAGTGTATCCAGAGTGTTACCAACAACCAGAGTGTATCCAGAGTGTTACCAACAACCAGAGTGTATCCAGAGTGTTACCAACAACCAGAGTGTATCCAGAGTGTTACCAACAACCAGAGTGTATCCAGAGTGTTACCAACAACCAGAGTGTATCCAGAGTGTTACCAACAACCAGAGTGTATCCAGAGTGTTACCAACAACCAGAGTGTATCCAGAGTGTTACCAACAACCAGAGTGTATCCAGAGTGTTACCAACAACCAGAGTGTATCCAGAGTGTTACCAAAAACCAGAGTGTATCCAGAGTGTTACCAACAACCAGAGTGTATCCAGAGTGTTACCAACAACCAGAGTGTATCCAGAGTGTTACCAACAACCAGAGTGTATCCAGAGTGTTACCAACAACCAGGGTGTATCCAGAGTGTTACCAACAACCAGAGTGTATCCAGAGTGTTACCAACAACCAGAGTGTATCCAGAGTGTTACCAACAACCAGAGTGTATCCAGAGTGTTACCAACAACCAGAGTGTATTCAGAGTGTTACCAACAACCAGAGTGTATCCAGAGTGTTACCAACAACCAGAGTGTATCCAGAGTGTTACCAACAACCAGAGTGTATCCAGAGTGTTACCAACAACCAGAGTGTATTCAGAGTGTTACCAACAACCAGAGTGTATCCAGAGTGTTACCAACAACCAGAGTGTATCCAGAGTGTTACCAACAACCAGAGTGTATCCAGAGTGTTACCAACAACCAGAGTGTATCCAGAGTGTTACCAACAACCAGAGTGAATCCAGAGTGTTACTTTACTGCTGTTGCTATCCAAACTCCATGCCCATTGAGTTGCTATTGGCCTTGGCACTCTGATTGGTCAACTATAATCCTGTCTTGTGCCGCAGCTGTGATTTTCATGTAACCTAGACGGCATCCGTGGAAAGAGTGCAGGACAGAGATATGCAGAGAACGATGACTCAGAGGAAGAGTTCACTGTCTAATGCTCAGGCAAGACTTCAGATGAGAATCCGCTGTGTCTGAAACCATCCCATTGACTTCCACAGCTGTTGTTTAGTCTAGCCACCTCTATGGCAAGCCCTGACCAGCCCCCCCTCCCATCAATCACACCTCCCACTGAATAACCCCCTCCCATCAATCACACCTCCCACTGAATAACCCCCCCCCACATCAACCACACCTCCCACTGAATAACCCCCCCCCCATCAACCACACCTCCCACTGGATAACCCCCCCCCATCACCCACACCTCCCATTGAATAACCCCCTCCCCCCTATCAACCACACCTCCCACTGAATAACCCCCCATCAACCACACCTCCCACTGGATAACCCGCCCCCATCAACCACACCTCCCTCTGAATAACCCCCCAATCAACCACACCTCCCACTGGATAACCCCCCATCAACCACACCTCCCACTGAATAACCCCCCTATCAACCACACCTCCCACTGGATAACCCCCCCCCTATCACCCACACCTCCCATCCACTACTCCTCACCCAGGAGATGTTAATCCTTTCTTTATTTGTCACTTTATATTTGACACACAAGTCTCTTTAGACTGGCCTATTGTGGTGTTTCAGGACCATGCTTCACAAATGATACCAGATGACCTATATTGAGCCTTAGTTTTGGTCCCGCTAGTGAACAGGTGCAGTTTGTGCTTTAACTGATAAGCTTGAGGCATTATAAAGTTATATACCGTCGTGACAAACCAGTTACACGGGTTTCTGAAACCCTTTCAGGGAAATGTCACTGTCCTTGTATTTACCGGCATACCGTATAACTGCTATCACATATTTTCTGGCATTCCATATAACTGCTAAAATATGCCATTGTATGACTGCTAATACATGTGTTATTTTTAGCTTGTTCGTTTAGACATACGGAGGTCATGAAGCAAAATGAGGAGATGTTTAAGTGTTGTGGTTCCGTGCTTCTGTCCTATGTGTTCTCATTTGGGCCAAAACTTTAGAATGAGTTGAAGACAGCGAAACAGGAGACAGTCCAAAGAGCTGAGGATGGTTGCTGTGTCGATATGATGCTTCTGTGATCTGAGAAATATCAAAATATCAAGGTGGTCATGGTGACTAGGACTGTGGTGTTTATTTCATGTGTGTCAAACCAACCAAACGGGAAAAGCTCTTGGGCTGCAGAAAATTAAAAGCTGCCAATTAAAGGTGTCATCGACTGGTTCTCTGGGGATAAAAATGTGGTCTGGGAAAATCATGCAAGGAAAACAGGATGAGAGGTGGTTCTAGTGATATTTTATGGAGAGCTTCTCCGGACCAACATAATGACATGTGTTTAGTCTGTATTAACAAATGCAGTCTTAGTTAAGTGTAGTTAAGACACAAGTCGTTTATAGACAGAATAAAAATATAGTTTATCTTTGGATGGCTAATAAAAGCTCATAACAAGTTGATTAACTTTTAAGTTATTAAACCTTTTAACATAAGGTCCTAATTATGTATTTTCTAATCTCACTGACTTGAGGCAAATATTATCCAATTAATAAAACATTGAATGCTGTTACCAATGGCTGTTTTACAATGATGGGCATTGTACACCACCATATTTATACATGTTCATTCATATATTAATCAAACCACACTTAAAGACCCAGACCACAACTGAGGGTGTCACGTGGTGAGTTCTGTACTGCACAGGGCTGTTAGTGGGGTGCACACGGCTAGTTCAGTTTGAGTGGCACATCACAAACACAGGATGCAGCTCCAAGCTGCTTGCTTGCCCACTGAGCCGTCCAAATCGTCAAATACGACGGGTCCTTCTGGTGACTTCATATTGGACTTAATAGGCTTCTCAGAAACTAAAGTCACTAGACCAAACATCAGCTGGACCATTTATTCTCAGTGCTTTTGGATATAAAAATATGTTACCGCTGTGTGTTGGGTTGTTGTTACTCTGTGTTGGGTTGTTGTTACTCTGTGTTGGGTTGTTGTTACCGCTGTGTGTTGGGTTGTTGTTACTCTGTGTTGGGTTGGTGTTACTGCTCTGTGTTGGGTTGTTGTTACTCTGTGTGTTGGGTTGTTGTTACCGCTGTGTGTTGGGTTGGTGTTACTGCTCTGTGTTGGGTTGTTGTTACTATGTGTGTTGGGTTGTTGTTACTATGTGTGTTGGGTTGTTGTTACTATGTGTGTTGGGTTGTTGTTACTATGTGTGTTGGGTTGTTGTTACTATGTGTGTTGGGTTGTTGTTACTCTGTGTTGGGTTGTTGTTACTATGTGTGTTGGGTTGTTGTTACTTTGTGTGTTGGGTTGTTGTTACTATGTGTGTTGGGTTGTTGTTACTTTGTGTGTTGGGTTGTTGTTACTCTGTGTTGGGTTGTTGTTACTATGCGTGTTCGGTTGTTGTTACCGCTGTGTGTTGGGTTGTTGTTACTCTGTGTTGGGTTGTTGTTACTATGTGTGTTGGGTTGTTGTTACTATGTGTTGGGTTGTTGTTACTCTGTGTGTTGGGTTGTTGTTACCACTGTTTGTTGGGTTGTTGTTACTCTGTGTGTTGGGTTGTTGTTACCACTGTGTGTTGGGTTGTTGTTACTCTGTGTGTTGGGTTGTTGTTACCACTGTGTGTTGGGTTGTTGTTACTATGTGTGTTGGGTTGTTGTTACTATGTGTGTTGGGTTGTTGTTACTGTGTGTTGGGTTGTTGTTACCACTGTGTGTTGGGTTGTTGTTACTCTGTGTGTTGGGTTGTTGTTGTTACGACTGTGTGTTGGGTTGTTGTTACTCTGTGTTGGGTTGTTGTTTCTATGTGTGTTGGGTTGTTGTTACTCTGTGTGTTGGGTTGTTGTTACTATGTGTGTTGGGTTGTTGTTACTGTGTGTTGGGTTGTTGTTACTATGTGTGTTGGGTTGTTGTTACTATGTGTGTTGGGTTGTTGTTACTATGTGTGTTGGGTTGTTGTTACCACTGTGTGTTGGGTTGTTGTTACCACTGTGTGTTGGGTTGTTGTTACTGTGTGTTGGGTTGTTGTTACCGCTGTGTGTTGGGTTGTTGTTACTATGTGTGTTGGGTTGTTGTTACCACTGTTTGTTGGGTTGTTGTTACCACTGTTTGTTGGGTTGTTGTTACCGCTGTGTGTTGGGTTGTTGTTACTCTGTGTGTTGGGTTGTTGTTACTATGTGTGTTGGGTTGTTGTTACCACTGTTTGTTGGGTTGTTGTTACTTGTGTGTTGGGTTGTTGTTACCACTGTGTGTTGGGTTGTTGTTACTCTTTGTTGGGTTGTTGTTACTCTGTGTGTTGGGTTGTTGTTACTCTGTGTGTTGGGTTGTTGTTACTCTGTGTGTTGTGTTGTTACTCTGGTTGTTGTTGTTACTCTGTGTTGGGTTGTTGTCACTATGTGTTGTTACCACTGTGTGTTGGGTTGTTGTTACTCTGTGTGTTGGGTTGTTGTTACCACTGTGTGTTGGGTTGTTGTTACTCTGTGTGTTGGGTTGGTGTTACCGCTGTGTGTTGGGTTGTTGTTACCGCTGTGTGTTGGGTTGTTGTTACTCTGTGTGTTGGGTTGTTGTTACCACTGTGTGTTGGGTTGTTGTTACTATGTGTGTTGGGTTGTTGTTACACTGTGTGTTGGGTTGTTGTTACTCTGTGTGTTGGGTTGTTGTTACTCTGTGTGTTGGGTTGTTGTTACCGCTGTGTGTTGGGTTGTGTTCATCACGATGGGACTGAGAGACTGTGTCGTGTTTCTAAGAAAAGACTAATTGAGACCGGATTGAATTAAACAGAGGATATAGCCACTAATTATGATGATGATGACGATGATGATGCTTTCTAATTGGCTGTTATCGTTTATGTTTGTCGGTGAAGGGAGACAACTTGGTCCAGCCTGGAGTCCGAACTGTATTTGCTTGCTTGTAAATTCGTTTTAGGGTTTGATTGGGCCTCTGTTGTTAGATGGGTGTGGTTTGCACTTTTGGGCAGATAAATTCAAAACCCCATCTAGAGCAGAGAAACCCAAAACCCCAATTAGAGCAGAGAAACCCAAAACCCCATCTAGAGCAGAGAAACCCAAAACCACATCTAGAGTAGAGAAACCCAAAACCCCATCTAGAGCAGAGAAACCCTTTAAAAAAACAATCTAAACATTTATTTAAACATGTATTTATGTATGTATGTATGTATGTATGTATGTATGTATGCCAGTATGGTAGCTGTCATTCAGTTTCTGTTCTTCTATCTTATTAGCGTGTTAGCTTATTTGCCTGATGAACATGAATCCCACTGGTACATACGACTTAATTTCTATATAGTGGATTAAAGCTGCCAATAAAACTCTGATAACTTCATAACCTGAAGTAATTCCTGCCACACAGTTGCTTTCGTGGTGTGGAAAAATATGGATCGCTGAGGTGGTCTGTGGGTCAGAAAACATCCTCTATTCCTCAAAAGCAATTTAACCAGCACTGGAAAAAGTGAACAAGTGGCCAACCTCACTGATGATGAAAGCTAAAACTTTGTAATCAGGAAGAAAATGTAGTTATAATGTATACAGTACATTTGGTGGATGGAAATCCAAAGTGACAAACAGCCGTGCTACATTTTCCTACACTTTCTAAGTATGAAGTTCCTGGAAACTGAATCTACTTTCTTAGGAATGTCCGTAATGCTCACCAAACATTGGTGTGGAGAAAGGCGAGACAAATGTATTATAATACAACTAATACAAGTGTACATACTTTGTATGTGTTCTGGACGTACTATTTTTTATTGTCTAACATCTTTATGCTAAGTGATGTATTTTAAACCTGTTCCTCTGGGGTCATTCAAATGATTCATAGCAGCTAAAGCAGTGCCTCCGCCCATTTAGATGTGGGCAGAATTAAGAACAAAACATTCTGTGAGTTTTCATTAGTTCTTGTATTGTTCGTGTTGCCTGGGGCTCTGCCAAACAGCAGATGCAAAACACTGAAACAGGTCTTCTGGGAAAAAGATTCACATTTAACTGGTCTGCACCAAAGCACAGTTAATTCAGTCATTAGGGGTTGCAAGTCCATTGAAAGAGGGATACGTTATGAATTATGCAGTGGGACTTAATTGCATTGTTTTTAATTAACTGATTCAGCCCAATTATAAAATGACAGCAGGTATGCTGGCCTCCCTGACTTGTGCATAATTCATAGTGCAAGCTGTTCAACTGACAAAGGTTAGTACAGAACATATGGTATTATTTCCCTCAGAGTTGAACATTTTTCTTTGATAACATGGACATGATTTGTTAGTGTATCACTGTGTGTTTTCTGTAACATGCCAGCCTGTCCCAGACCTTGGGGCGGTACAGGGGGCGGTACAGGGGGCGGTACAGCGGTGGTGCTGGGGCGGTGCTGGGGCGGTACAGGGGTGGTGCTGGGGCAGTATAGTACCTGGTGAAAGGGGGGCTGGTGAAGGGGGAGTCTGGCGAAGGGGTGGAGTCTGGTGAAGGGGTGGAGTCTGGTGAAGGGGGAGTCTGGTGAAGTGGGGGTCTGGTGAGGGGAGGAGTCTGGTGAAGGGGGAGTCTGGTGAAGGGGTGGAGTCTGGTGAAGGGGAGGAGTCTGGTGAAGTGGGGGTCTGGTGAGGGGAGGAGTCTGGTGAAGGGGGAGTCTGGTTTAGGGAGGAGTCTGGTGAAGTGGGGGTCTGGTGAGGGGAGGAGTCTGGTGAAGGGGGGAGTCTGGTGAAGGGGGGGAGTCTGGTGAAGGGGAGGAGTCTGGTGAAGTGGGGGGTCTGGTGAGGGGAGTAGTCTGGTGAAGGGGGGGAGTCTGGTGAAGGGGAGGGGGCTGGTGAAGGGGAGGGGGCTGGTGAAGGTGAGGGGGCTGGTGAAGGGGGGAGTCTGGTGAAGGGGTGGAGTCTGGTGAAGGGGAGGAGTCTGGTGAAGCAGAACACCTACGGCACAGCAGCCGAAACCCTGCAAGTCTCTTAAACAATGTGGGACTAGTCTTTCCTTTCGAACAGGAAGCGGTCACAATGTGCCTTTCCCGGTGAATACCGTAAAATTAATAGTTCAATAAATAAATATTATACTAAATGGTGTGACCGGAAAAGTGTTTGAGTCCGTACTCATTCATTCCCACCAATGATCCCCTTCCTTCCACAGTCTCCCTCCATGTTGGACGTTACCAACCCCCCCCCGTATTCCTGTAATGTGTGATACATGACTCTTAAGCAAGGCAACCAAACCATGGAGTGGGGGGTTAAGATCTAGATGTGTGGGGGTTAAGATCTAGATGTGTGGGGGACAAGATCTAGATGTGTGGGGGTTAAGATCTAGATGTGTGGGGGGTTAAGATCTAGATGTGTGGGGGTTAAGATCTAGATGTGTGGGGGTTAAGATCTAGATGTGTGGGGGTTAAGATCTAGATGTGTGGGGGTTAAGATCTAGATGTGTGGGGGTTAAGATCTAGATGTGTGGGGGTTAAGATCTAGATGTGTGGGGGTTAAGATCTAGATGTGTGGGGGTTAAGATCTAGATGTGTGGGGGGACAAGATCTAGATGTGTGGGGGTTAAGATCTAGATGTGTGGGGGGTTAAGATCTAGATGTGTGGGGGACAAGATCTAGATGTGTGGGGGTTAAGATCTAGATGTGTGGGGGTTAAGATCTAGATGTGTGGGGGACAAGATCTAGATGTGTGGGGGTTAAGATCTAGATGTGTGGGGGGTTAAGATCTAGATGTGTGGGGGACAAGATCTAGATGTGTGGGGGTTAAGATCTAGATGTGTGGGGGGACAAGATCTAGATGTGTGGGGGTTAAGATCTAGATGTTAAGATCTAGATGTGTGGGGGGTTAAGATCTAGATGTGTGGGGGGTTAAGATCTAGATGTGTGGGGGTTAAGATCTAGATGTGTGGGGGTTAAGATCTAGATGTGTGGGGGTTAAGATCTAGATGTGTGGGGGGTTAAGATCTAGATGTGTGGGGGTTAAGATCTAGATGTGTGGGGGTTAAGATCTAGATGTGTGGGGGTTAAGATCTAGATGTGTGGGGGTTAAGATCTAGATGTGTGGGGGTTAAGATCTAGATGTGTGGGGGTTGAGATCTAGATGTGTGGGGGATTAAGATCTAGATGTGTGGGGTTAAGATCTAGATGTGTGGGGGTTAAGATCTAGATGTGTGGGGGTTAAGATCTAGATGTGTGGGGGATTAAGATCTAGATGTGTGGGGGTTAAGATCTAGATGTGTGGGGGTTAAGATCTAGATGTGTGGGGGTTAAGATCTAGATGTGTGGGGTTTAAGATCTAGATGTGTGGGGGTTAAGATCTAGATGTGTGGGGGTTAAGATCTAGATGTGCGGGGGTTGAGATCTAGATGTGTGGGGGTTAAGATCTAGATGTGTGGGGGTTAAGATCTAGATGTGTGGGGGTTAAGATCTAGATGTGTGGGGTTTAAGATCTAGATGTGTGGGGGTTAAGATCTAGATGTGTGGGGGTTAAGATCTAGATGTGTGGGGGTTAAGATCTAGATGTGTGGGGGTTAAGATCTAGATGTGTGGGGGTTAAGATCTAGATGTGTGGGGGTTAAGATCTAGATGTGTGGGGGGTTAAGATCTAGATGTGTGGGGGTTAAGATGTGTGGGGGGTTAAGATCTAGATGTGTGGGGGTTAAGATCTAGATGTGTGGGGGTTAAGATCTAGATGTGTGGGGGATTAGATGTGTGGGGGTTATCTAGATGTGTGGGGGGTTAAGATCTAGATGTGTGGGGGGTTAAGATCTAGATGTGTGGGGGTTAAGATCTAGATGTGTGGGGGTTAAGATCTAGATGTGTGGGGGTTAACATCTAGATGTGTGCGGGGATATGATATGCTTTGATCTACCCGTTTTCTCATTCGTAACTCTCAAAGGGATCAGGAGAGTTGAAGATTGTGACATGCATTCCCTATTCAAACTCAGCAGACCACCTCGCCCACCCGAGTCTGAGACTCAGGATTTCTGACTGGTTTAGAAGATCCCAACAAACATCCTTAACTCTGAATTCTCTCAAACTCTGATATGTGCGCTCACACACGTTACACGCATCCACACACACACTTAACAGTTGCCAGCACACTCTTTCACATCCTTTACTCCTTCCTTCACCTTGTGAAATGTTTCCTTTCACTCAAGTGGTTTAGACCCCTGCGTTTTGTTCCACATTGTAAAGCCAACTTTTTTTACATAAACGCGTAAGTCACATGTCCTGTTTCTCTATCATTATTAAAATCACACCACCTTCTAACCAGGGATTTTGGAGAATTCAAACAAAGTGTATGAGGAAACAATCTCACGACTAGACTTCAGTTCACATTTCAGGTGCCTGTCCTGCTTGAAAGATCCGCAAGAGAAAATGAGTCAAGCAAATCTCTGTGGACGGGTCAAAGTAATCCCTGTCAACAAGTCAAAGTAATCCCTGTCAACAAGTCAAAGTAATCCCTGTCAACGAGTTAAAGTAATCACTGTCAATGAGTCAAAGTAATCCCTTTCAACAAGTTCAAGTAATCCCTTTCAACGAGTCAAAGTAATCCCTGTCCTAAGATCCTGTGTGAAGCTGGAAAATGTGCACAATTGGACTCCTGGTTACATTTCACAGTAATGTGGTGGACATATAGAACCATGGAACACAGTTCCACCAAGGGAACCCTGACACACTGTTCACTGTGCCACAACAGACTGAAAACACACACACACACACTGTATGGGCCACAACAGACTGAACACACACACACACATTCGTAGTGCTGATATCAGAGTCCAGACTGCAGTGTCTACGTTCGTGTCACACTCTTCATGCTCAGTAAATGTTGGAATTTTCCATGGAACCGTTTAGTAAAATAAAGTACAACACCTTCAAGGGTTATTGTATTCTGTTTCCATTTCCTTTCTTCTAAAACTGTGTTTTATTGTTTTGACGTGATGACAGAGAAATGACACAAGCTACTGCAAAAGTGTTGTCAAACTATGTTTGTTTTTTCTCTTTTCCAAATCATTTGGTCATCCATGCTGACAAGAACTCATCACCATGGATACCTGCTGGTGCTATTTATATATTGGTTAGGTCTTTTGAGTTAGACATTTTTGTTTGACCTAAGGTCACTAGGTGCATCTAATCCGCTAATCAATTATGCCGGAACATGTAGATATATATAGCATATTCATGATTCTGGGTTTTCTTGGCATTGATTCTTTTAAAGCAACATCTTTCCACGAAGAATTCCATAACTTGGTGGTTCTGTTGATGGTGGTGGAAAATACAGTTTCAGGCATCACTCCAGGATCTCCCACAATGCAATTGTGTCTTGTAACCTATCACTCTTGAGCTCCTGTAAAACTTGTCCCTTCAGTCACCTCGTCTTCTAGCCTGACATCATTAAAACATGATCTTGGGCATGACATGATGTTAATTCCATATCACACATATGACCCCTGTGACATCTGGCCCCTGTGACATCTGACCCCTGTGACATGTGACCCCTGCGACATGTGACCACTGTGACATATGACCCCTGTGACTTGTGACCCTGTGACATATGACCCCTGTAATGTGTGACCCCTGTGAAAAGTGATCCCTGTGACATGAAACGCTCTGGAGCAAGGACCTGATGGCACACACATGGCAGACCTGAGGGCACACTCACCTGGCAGATCTGAGGGCACACTCACCTGGCAGACCTGAGGGCACACTCACCTGGCAGACCTGAGGGCACACTCACCTGGCAGATCTGAGGGCACACTCACCTGGCAGACCTGAGGGCACACTCACCTGGCAGACCTGAGGGCACACTCACCTGGCAGATCTGAGGGCACACTCACCTGGCAGACCTGAGGGCACACTCACCTGGCAGACCTGAGGGCACACTCACCTGGCAGACCTGAGGGCACACTCACCTGGCAGACCTGAGGGCACACTCACCTGGCAGACCTGAGGGCACACTCACCTGGCAGACCTGAGGGCACACTCACCTGGCAGACCTGAGGGCACACTCACCTGGCAGACCTGAGGGCACACTAACCTGGCAGATCTGAGGGCACACTCACCTGGCAGATCTGAGGGCACACTCACCTGGCAGACCTGAGGGCACACTCACCTGGCAGACCTGAGGGCACACTCACCTGGCAGATCTGAGGGCACACTCACCTGGCAGATCTGAGGGCACACTCACCTGGCAGATCTGAGGGCACACTCACCTGGCAGATCTGAGGGCACACTCACCTGGCAGATCTGAGGGCACACTCACCTGGCAGATCTGAGGGCACACTCACCTGGCAGACCTGAGGGCACACTCACCTGGCAGACCTGAGGGCACACTCACCTGGCAGATCTGAGGGCACACTCACCTGGCAGATCTGAGGGCACACTCACCTGGCAGATCTGAGGGCACACTCAGCTGGCAGATCTGAGGGCACACTCACCTGGCAGATCTGAGGGCACACTCACCTGGCAGATCTGAGGGCACACTCACCTGGCAGACCTGAGGGCACACTCACCTGGCAGACCTGAGGGCACACTCACCTGGCAGATCTGAGGGCACACTCACCTGGCAGACCTGAGGGCACACTCACCTGGCAGATCTGAGGGCACACTCACCTGGCAGCTATAGGCAGTAGCAAACTTAGATCAGAAAATCCTGGGTAAATTCTCATGCACAATAACAGATCCCTGGATGCCATTTTGTCTTGGTTCTGGCAGCTCATTTACATGGACCTAGAATTTACAGAAATTGATCTGCAATTATTTTACAGAAATGAACAGCAATATATTTTTTATTTAATTGTGAATAACTGGTGGAACGGAAAAATACCCTACAACAAGCAGGTAGAATAGAAATGAGATGTTCATGCTGTGGAGATATATAAGGGGTTCTCCTAATCCCAGTTGGGTTCTAGGAGGATTACAAGACGAAGCACAGGACCACTGCTTTGTGTCACAAGCGTAACTACGACTCTAGAAGGTAAGATCTCTGACGCACTGGATCCCCGCAAAACATCATTTACCAGAGTGGACCCATTGGGCCTCAGCCAATTCTGGATTTTTCCATGACGCGTCCCAAATGGCAACCCCCCTTCCCCTGTCTAGTGTGCTTATTTTCACCTGACGACGCAGGGCTTTTTGGCAAGGAAAGTAGTGCACTCCCAGTGAGTAAAATGTGATTTGGGACGTTGGCTATTTGTGCCTTGAGGGGATTATTAATGTTCGCATGAATCTGTCACACACCATGTCCAGTTTATCTGCTGTTTCTTTAGTCTCAGATAAAAGATGAGGCGTTATTATAACAACCTGCAGTAGATCCAGAAGCACAATGAGGTATCATTAGGACATTAGAGATTAATGCTTGACCTCAATAAAGACCATGAGTTTCACTGGGAGGAAGTACACTTGACAGGGTTTCCTTAGTGTTCATCAAAAAAACTGACTGTGGCATCGAAGAGATCATTCATTGAGATTTTATTGAAAAAGAACAATAAAATAATTGCATGTACAATAATAATAGCATTAATATTATTAATAATATAAAAATCTGTACATTCCATTGTTTTGCAGTACAGCTGGAAGACTCTGATATAAAAGGACTTCAAAGGAAGGAGTTTATTTACAAGAAACCATGTCGCCCTACAGTGGTCAGTCGTCAATAGAAAATTAAAGAAATGGGGAATTTGCAATAAGCAAAACTCCCAGCAAGGTTTGAATACAGATGCTGTATCTTAATTCGATACAGCAACAATCCCTGCATAGCAGGAAATGTCATTGTGTAGTGTGTGTTTTTAAGGTATCAAAAGGCTTCCAAAAGTAGTGTTCACTTGTCAGACTGGATTTGACCCATGTACCAAAACCCCCACAGCGTTGTCTATTCATTATAATTGATTTAATGAATTGTAAAACTGTTCTTAAGCTTGAAGAAACGGGGTCAAACTAGGACACATCCTCTGTGCATCGTGTTAACCTTGTCTGGATACAGTATTGTAGGTGTATTTTAAATAGTATCTGATAACACTGCTTGCCAATCCATTGACTTACTCTGGATATAAGTACACACATATAAACAGCATGGATGTTGATTGATTGGGTATGATAGAGTGCTATATGTGTGTGTGGTTTTATTGTCTCCACATTTAAAGAGCCTAGCGGAGAAAACATGCTCTTTTGTGATGGCAGATTTGTAGACGACTGCGACGTACTAACCAGAAACTCATGTTGGTTGTCTGCCTTACACTTTTTAACAGAAAATAAAATGCCATAACACTCTACTTTTCTCAGAGCTTAAAGATAATACCACGGCCTCCTTGTCTTGGCAATATGTGGATGATATAGTCTGGGACTTAGAACCTGGTTTACACAGTCTGTTTGGGACCTAGAACCTGGTTTACACTGTGTTTACGGGATCTAGAACCTGGTTTACAGAGTGTGTTTGGGATCTAGAACCTGGTTTACACTGTGTGTTGGGGACCTAGAACCTGGTTTACACTGTGTGTTTGGGACCTAGAACCTGGTTTACACAGTGTGTTTGGGACCTAGAACCTGGTTTACACAGTGTTTTGGGATCTAGAACCTGGTTTACAGAGTGTGTTTGGGATCTAGAACCTGGTTTACAGAGTGTGTTTGGGATCTAGAACCTGATTTACACTGTGTGTCTGGGATCTAGAACAATAGCAATATTGGTTCTCCTGACCTAAAACAAAGCGAACACTTGTAACGACACCTTATAATGATGAGGATGATGAAGATAATACTCTTTGGCTTCTTCTGAACTCAATCTGAACAAAATGTGAGAACGTAGCAGCACTATTTAAGAACATCTAAATGCTCGTTTTCAGCCCCCTGTCCCCCACTTGTCTTATTCAGTTGTATTTTAATTATAATCCTATATTTATTTGGGTTGTAACACGACCTGTTCATTTCCTTCAAGAACAACATCAAACAGGCATGTTTCTATTGATTTGACCAGCACTGAACAGCCTTTTTTGTTATTGTCATTTCATACATAAAGATTTGAGACCAGCTCAGTAATGGAATTATATATTCGCTTCAAAGTACAGTACAAAACATTATGCTCTATAAAAATATTGTTATTGATCATTGTGTTTTCTGAAAAGATTTGTTTCGCTACTTTACAGTGACTGCATAGAATTGTATTTCTCTCCAAAGGTTACAAATGCCTTTGATGCTGTTCAACAAGCCTTCTACAATGCTCCAGTCCACAGCATCTTGATGCTCTTCGTGGGAAGATTTGGTTCTGCGTTCATGGAAAATTAAGGAATTACAATCTCCGTAAATGAAAACAAGGTTTGGTTACAAGGTTACATTTTTTGAATAAATAGTCCATAACTTTAGAACTAGTTCCTCAAAATTATTTTAAAGTGCAAATTAGCAAATTAGAGAAAACTATCTTTGGTTTACACTCTGAACCTTTGTGACTTTCCAAAAGTTGCTATGGATGGAAATCGTTGCATGTTTTTTGCCCGTTTTCCTGAAACTAGAAATCTGACAGTGTTTGCACAGCCACGTAGTTTAACTTTGTTTTCACAATCTTGTTCAGGATTTGCTGGACAGATGAACAGAGAGACATGCCTGCTATATTCAAGTCATCATAGCTAGAAACCCATTGTCATACAGATACATGTTCCTGTAAATGCATAAAACATTTATATGCCGGGCACCTTGTTTCACAAAAAATGTAATCCTTCTTCTAAGCACATATTTCATAGTGCCGTGTTTGGTTTCAATATGCAATTACATTGTGTTAAGAAACTCTTTCGTAGAAGTTCCCCGGCCGTTCCCGATCTCAGCAGTACCGTCAGCATGGACCAGTCTTCTATCCACGGCCCAACTCAGCTCTATGTGCATTTGGGAACCACACGAGGTGATTGTAGACTGAATATTCTACTCAGCGAGGTGGTCTGAAGTGTCTGCAGTCATATTTCAGATTCTCGCCTCAGCGGCCGGGACTCCAGCGGTATAGTGGCCTGGTTCTGCTCAGAGATATTGTCTGTCTGGGTTACATCTGGGCCCACACTGCCCCCGTTACCCTCGTCCGTCTCCTCTTTGTTAAGCAACTCCACCTCATTCTCGTAGCAAAAGGAGTTAGAGTTGGACAGGATGTATTTCTTCTCTGCCAAGTCTCTGGCACTGCAAAGCGGGGTGCTGGGCACCTCGTAAGTCTTGTGAAAGCGAGAGTAGTCCACCTTGTAGTAGCTCTTCTCCTCAAAGAGCACCGGCTCAAACCGGTGGCCCCAGAGGATCTCACTGGCCAAATACGAGCTCCGGCACTGGGTGGTCATGGCCGTGGCCTCCACCATCCCCTCCAGGATCACCACAATCTCAAACTCGGACATTTCCAAATCCTGCTTGCTCATGTTGAAGAAAGGGCTGTCTTCGTTGATCTCGTGGACGATGGTGATTGGCGAAACCAGAAAGATGCGGTCAACACCGCTGTCGAAGCCGACGTCTATGTCCATCTGGTCCAGGGGGATGAACTCTCCCTCAGCTGTGGTACGGGACTTGAGTAACTGTGCTCGGACGTGGGCCTCAACCAGGTGGCTTTTTCGCAAGTTTCCCACGCGCCACATCAGACACAGTTTGTTGTCCCTCATGGCCACCGTGGCATTGTGGCTGAACACCAGTGTCTCGTTCCTCTTCTTGGGTTTGGCCATCTTAGCCATGACAGCGCCAATGATGAAGGCGTCAATGATGCATCCCACAATGCTCTGGAAGACCACCATGAAGACTGCCACAGGACACTCGTCGGTGACGTAACGGTAGCCGTAGCCAATGGTGGTCTGGGTCTCGATGGAGAACAGAAAGGCTGCGGTAAAACTGCTCACGTTGGAGACACACTTCTGGGCGTTGTTCTCCAGGTCGCCGTGGATGATGGCGACCAGCCAGAAAACGCAGCCGAAGAACAGCCACGACAAAAGGAAGGCCAGGCAGAAGATGACAAACATCCAACGCCAGCGGACGTCCACACAGGTGGTGAAGATGTCGGCAAGGTAGCGTTGGCCTTTTTCAGAGACATTGATGAACTGCACATTACAGTGGCCGTCCTTCTTGACGAAGCGACTCTGGGACTGTTTCCGCGTGTGCACCTTGGCCTTACCGTACCCATTAGGCACAGTCGCGGTGGTCAGCTTCATGCCGCGCTCTTCTGATGACACGATGCTGTAGTGGTCGGCTCGCACACTTCCCATCACCTCGTTCTGGTGGGAGGGCTGAGGTGCTGCTTCTGCTTTGCAAAACAGTCTGAGTCTCTTGAAAAAGCGTTGGAGAAGCAGTTTTGAAACAATACGGGGTACCAAGTCGAGCAGAAATGGGGTGGTGGAGTGAGGTGGATGAAGTTGTGTGCAGACTGAGGGAGGTGTCCGCAGGGATGAAGATCAGATGGTCACTGCTCTTGCATTGAGTGGCCGGACCTCACCAGTGGGATACCTCACCAGTGGGATACCTCACCAGTGGGATACCTCACCAGTGGGATATGCTGGAGGAAAGACAGAGAAAAAGACTTGACTGACCTGACTGATACTGTCAGAGATCAGATACAGAGATAAAATGAACCGGCCCGCTGAGTCATATGAAGGTGATTTCAACCCAACGTTTGTATTTAAGCTATCAGCCCTGAGTTTAAACTCATGATATTGCCACTGTTGTGTCTATTTGATTACTGTTGAGGAAGCAGCCTGACAAAACCCTCAATTGGCTCTCACACGACACACAACAATAGTGTTTCATTTGGTCAAAATCCCAGTCCTATGAAACCCTTGTTTCATGAACAAAACATACTTTTATTGGCCGCTGCGCTCTGATAGAATAATTCTTCACTGGATCACAGATTACAGTGTTTCTTTCTGATGACTGATGACCTCGTCTGGCAGTTTTTTGATACATCTATAGTCATAAATACAGCACAACCACAGACAATACATCTGTCTCTATAAATGGTGTGTGTCATTACCAGCACAACCACAGACAATACATCTGTTGCCGCATGTTAAGAGAAATAACCGGCACGTTTAAGTGGCAAATTAATGATTGATTTCCATTATAAATAAGGATACACACAAACAGGCCTGCATGGATATACCTATTGTGTATGTACAGTACTTGTGTATTATAATGTGAACACATTCATATGACATTTCTCAGACTGGAGAAAATGTGAACATCTCTCACTCCCACTCTCTGTCTGTTCACATCTGTCTCTCACTCTGTGTTTCTCTCTCACCCTGTCTGTTTACCTCTGTCTCTCACTCTGTGTTTCTCTCTCACCCTGTCTGTTTACCTCTGTCTCTCACTCTGTGTTTCTCTCACTCTCCCTCTCTCTGAATGTATCTCTCCATTTCTATTTCTCTTGGTCTCCAGGTGAACCTGAGTGGAGCTGTGGATTTTGTTGCCTCACAGAGTGTTGCGGGACATATTTTGAACAGCAGATAAGCAGTCCTGAGAGGCCTGTATCTCTGAGAGGCTTGTATCCCTGAGAGGTTTGTATCCCTGAGAGGTTTGTATTTCTGGCGCCACACAAACACTGCCCAATCACAGAGAGTGTTCTATGATTTCTTATAGGTTGAACACAGCCAACTTGTGTTATATTTTGTTTGGGCAGGTCGGGGGGCTTGTATTGCCATTTAATAAGTCCTATATGTCATCATGACATCAGTGCCTATGATGAAAGACGGCATGGTTAAAACACATTAATATTTTTACTTTAATTAAACCCATTATCTCATGAAAAAATGTAACGACGTCCATCTGAACATGTCTCTGCGATGTTAAAAAAAGGTCACCACATCTCTGCCTCTCCAACATTGTTAGAAATTAGGATGACTCTATATGTCCTATGTTTACACAGGAAGTTAATGTACATATGGAATATTTATTGATATGGTTTGGTTACCTTTGTGATAATTAATAGAACAATTTCACTCAACTGCTTTATTCTACTGGCTTTCTGGAGCATCAATAGATAATTAATTTTCAAACGGTTATTTTTCTATATGACGCTTCTGTACCACGATAGAACGGTATATTGTCTATTATTTGATTCTGTAATTTCGGTATAAAAATTATGTGTGATATTAGATAAAGTCATAACACCTGGACTGAAATGGACTGGCCTTTATACATCATATTTAACATAATAATGGTGAAATTGAAACCAGACGCATATGTAACCACACCATTCAGTATAAACAGTAGTATTTATCTGCAGGAAACATCATTTAGGGCACCTCCTCCACACAAGTCTTCATTAATGGCTAGTTAACGTGGTTACTATAACACGTTTATTTCTTAATACTGATTTGAACCCGCAGAATAATACAGTATATGTGACTGCACGTCCGGACTCTTAATGACCCCTGAACTGCAGCACATGTCAGAGACCAACCCCTAACAGGTGTGAGCTAAAATACATCTGAACCAGTTACATGATTAATATATATATATATATATATATATATACACACACGTGGCTCCACGTTCACTCCCATATTAAACACTGTTCAGGGACTTTACATTATATTTATTTATTGTAAATATAAGTAAATGTACATTTTAAAATATAACTCCAGACGGATCACATATTTGTGAGCAGTTTTATGCCCGTTCTGTATTTCTGAATCAACACACGCAAATACAAAATGTTTAACTTCAAATACATTATCTAGTTGGTGTAAAATGCATTTTTAATCATGTTTATAAATATCCTTTATCACCAGTTACACTGAATGTAGGACTTGGTTAATCCACCGGTATCGAGGTGCATCTATTTAAATCCCAATCAGATGTTTCAGTTTTAAACTGCGATTAAATGACAATAAAAATAATGCTTGTATCGTATTTAAGATAGAGCTTAAAAATACATGATATTAATCGTAATAGTAACACAGAGCACATTTATCCATTCACGTCTCCATAAGTTTCACACAAACTGGTAAATAAGTTCATCCTTACCTGTTGCTCATTTGAAACCCGCGACAAAATTATACGGTTATTATTTTATTCCAGTATTGTGCCCTTTATCCACGCATTTAAAAGCGTTGGTTTCTGTTTTGGACTAATTTAGATGTGTTGTTATAATGACAGCGAGATGTGATACTCCTTCATATCACTGAAAAGACAGATCCTGATCATGTGAATTGGAAGTAGTTCCCCAAAGCAATTTAAATAGCGTATACCGGCATGCCCCGCCCCTGGTCCTCACCCAGCCAATAGCGTATACCGGCATGCCCCGCCCCTGGTCCTCACCCAGCCAATAGCGTATACCGGCATGCCCCGCCCCTGGTCCTCACCCAGCCAATAGCGTATACCGGCATGCCCCGCCCTGGTCCTCACCCAGCCAATAGCGTATACCGGCATGCCCCGCCCCTGGTCCTCACCCAGCCAATAGCGTTAGACAATGGAAAACTGTGTGTGAATGTGAGCATTAATGAGAATGGGTCATGGGTGGCGTCACCAGAGAGGGTTTGGGGAGACCGAGCCCATAACCATATGCCCATAATAACATATGCCACCATATGTCCATACCATATGAACATAACCATATGCCACCATATGCCCATAACCATATGAACATAACCATATGCCCATAACCATATGAACATAACCATATGCCCATAACCATATACCATAACCATATGCCCATAACAATATGCCCATAACCATATGAACATAACCATATGCCCACAACCATATGAACATACCAATATGCCACCATATGCCCATAACCATATGCCCATAATCAGAATGTAGGTAGTTTAGTGGTGATAAATAATAAAACATTTCTTTCCGGGTTGCGTTGGAAATCAAATTCACCTAAAGGGTATAATTTTACCATTCTATTTACACATTTTTCTCCGTTTGCTCTGTTGTATGTCCAGCCCTTTCTGTTATTGTCTACAGGCAAATAGAAAAGTAAAGGTGGTGACTTCGAATGTTCCCATTAAGGACACCGAGTTCAAGTTATTGCACCTGCAGATATATCCGTCAATATGTGGATCCCAAGAAAGGGCAATAATAAAACGGTCCTTTTAATTATTTGTTAATATATTGAAATACATTTCGCAGCCCATGATAACTCACCAACACGATTATTTTGCCTTTTGTATTTTTCTAATTTTCCATGCTGTGATTCAATGCTATTTTATTATTGTTCTCTTGTCTTCCACTATAAATGTTCTAATAAGTTCAGGTTCCACATCAGCAGTTTAATTCCAGGTATTTGGCCTGCTCCACAGCTGATTCAATGGGATACCCTGAGAGATACATGTGAGATATGAGTGTACGGTACCTGGCTACAAACCCATACCTGGCTCCATTTCCTACACGCTTTGAACCGCTTATTTGTGTTATATTTTAGCGGTCCTATTAATAGCAGGTCATATATTTAGCAGCCTGAACGTGCTGTGTGAGTTCCCAGTGTGCCCTCCACCGCGCACTGTATATTTGCTTTTCATGCCCAATTTACCAGTATAACTAGTCTGACGGAGCGCAGTTCCACTCTGCGCCACAAGGTGGCGATCACGAAACTGATATTGAAATTGGACTGGCCACCACGAGATTTATGTGATGATGTGTGTATGTACACATATATATATATATGTGTGTGTCTGTGTGTGTATGTACGCATATATATATATATATATGTGTCTGTGTGTGTATGTACGCATATATATATGTGTGTGTATGTACGCATTTATATATATGTGTCTGTGTGTGTCTGTATGCATATATATATATGTGTGTGTATGTACGCATATATATATATGTATGTGTCTGTGTGTGTATATATATATGTGTGTCTGTGTGTGTATATATATATATGTGTCTGTGTGTGTATGTATATATATATATATATATGTGTCTGTACGCATATATATATATATGTGTGTCTGTGTGTGTCTGTACGCATATATATATATGTATGTGTCTGTGTGTGTATATATATATGTGTGTGTGTGTATATATATATATGTGTGTGTGTGTATGTATATATATATGTGTCTGTATGTATATATATATATATATATATATATATGTGTGTGTCTGTGTGTGTATATATATATATATATGTGTCTGTGTGTGTATATATATATATATATATATATATATATGTGTGTCTGTGTGTGTACATATATATATATGTTTCTGTGTGTGTATGTATATATATATATATATATATGTGTCTGTGTGTGTATGTACGCATATATATATGTGTGTCTGTGTATATATACATGTTTACATAGAATTGAATGTTCTGTTTGATGTTAGCTCTTACACTCTGAAGATACATATATATCGACTTAATGACAATTTGGTATTAAACACCACCCTCAAATCAAAACGCCTGAAAGGCATGTTCAGATTGGGCTCAGTCTGTCTTCTCCACATCAAAGTGCCAGGTCATTCAGTGCCTTTGTTCTTATAGACGTGGACCAGATACACTTCAGGTGCCTGGTCCCTTTATGTCACAAATAGCACGGCCTGAAAGACCTCAAATGAAGCATCTGTGGACTATCTGAGGAGTCATTGGATTTGTGTGGATGGTGGGAGGAGCCAAAGTATGGGTGGGGAGGAGCCAGAGTGTGGGTGGAGTGGGAGGGGCCATAGTCTGGGTGGGAGGAGCCAGAGTGTGGGTGGAGTGGGAGGAGCCAGAGTGTAAGTTGGGTGGGAGGAGCCAGAGTGTGGGTGGGGTGTGCCTGAGTCTGGGTGGGAGGAGCCAGAGTGTGAGTTGGGTGGGAGGAGCCAGAGTGTGAGTGGGGTGGGAGGAGCAAGAGTGTGGGTGGAGTGGGAGGAGCCCAAGTGTGGGCGGTGCCTGACAGGTGTACAATAACTCTTCACATGAAAGTTTAGCCAGCCAATTACACGCAATGGCCTACATACTCTCTTATTACAGTTAATGTTTTAAATTATAAATTGGGTTGTTTGAACCCTAAAGACTGATTGGCCTATAGTCATCATGGTATATGGTCATCATGGTATATGGCTGTATAACACAGGTATGAAAACAGTTTAACTCTCCTCACTGTGTTGACCTATATGTGGGTACACGTATGACCTATATGTGGGTACACGTATGACTTTTATGTGGGTACACGTATGACGTATATGTGGGTACACGTATGACTTATATCTGGGTACACGTATGACCTATATGTGGGTACATGTATGACCTATATGTGGGTACACGTATGACTTATATCTGGGTACACGTATGACCTATATGTGGGTACATGTATGACGTATATTGTGGGTACACGTATGACCTATATGTGGGTACACGTATGACCTATATGTGGGTACACGTATGACCTATATGTGGGTACACGTATGACCTATATGTGGGTACACGTATGACCTATATATGGGTACACGTACGACCTATATGTGGGTACACGTATGACCTATATGTGGGTACACGTATGACCTATATGTGGGTACACGTATGACCTATATATGGGTACACGTACGACCTATATGTGGGTACACGTATGACCTATATGTGGGTACACGTATGACCTATATGTGGGTACATCGGGTTGCTTAGGAACAGACTTTAGCCTGATATTTCGGCCATTTGGCATTATTTCCATATCAAACCACACAACAACCAAAATGCTTTAATACACTGTCCCCAACACACTCTAGTATCAGAAATGTTTAAAAATAAATATATATCATATAAAACTGTTTTATTGCACACCCCAAAACAAACTCTTGAAAAACATTAGCACATTACAGTTTGTTCTGTGAACATCTCTCTAAAATTATAATGACTTTCATATAATAATTATTAGCTTAATGATTGATTCACCTAATTCTAACGAACTTAATTGTGATCTGAAAGATAGCTGTTTTATTTTATTGTACCTTTTGGCGTTTCTTTTCAGTTTTGTGCTATCCATCTTACATTCAAGGCCCTGCTTCATTGCAGTAACTCCCAGTGGACTCGGGACAGTCAATATCAAGATATACGTTTTTCAAATTACATCCAATGCTAGCTGCACCCAAGCACCCTTGCCACAAGGTGTCGCTAGTTGGCAATGAGGCAAAGCAACCATATTCCATTGCTATCCACCCAACCTTGGACAATTCGCCCCCTGTGGGGCTGATTCCAGAGTCAGATTTGCATTCTGCTTTCCGGATAACGCAGCTACTAGTGAGGAAGTGACTTAAGACCCGCGCCATTCAGGGGCTCCTGGAGATATGGAGATGTTCTGAGATGTCCTACACTAGACGATTCAATCATTATTGTGCACCATAAGGACTCCATATCATATAAGAATGCTGTCCATTCACCTCAGCGGGAATCAGATGATGTGCTAGCTCTATGCTGGTCAGAATCAGATGATGTGCTAGCTCTATGCTGGTCAGTGGGAATCAGATGATGTGCTAGCTCTATGCTGGTCAATGGGAATCAGATGATGTGCTAGCTCTATGCTGGTCAGAATCAGATGATGTGCTAGCTCTATGCTGGTCAATGGGAATCAGATGATGTGCTAGCTCTATGCTGGTCAATGGGAATCAAGATGAATCAGATGATGTGCTAGCTCTATGCTGGTCAATGGGAATCAGACTGATGTGCTAGCTCTATGCTGGTCAGTGGGAATCAGATGATGTGCTAGCTCTATGGTCAATGGGAATGCTAGCTCTATGCTGGTCAGTGGGAATCAGATGATGGATGATGTGCTCTCTATGCTGGTCAATGGGAATCAGATGATGTGCTAGCTCTATGCTGGTCAATGGGAATCAGATGATGTGCTAGCTCTATGCTGGTCAGAATCAGATGATGTGCTAGCTCTATGCTGGTCAGTGGGAATCAGAATGGGAATCAGATGATGTGCTAGCTCTATGCTGGTCAATGGGAATCAGACGATGTGCTAGCTCTATGCTGGTCAGTGGGAATCAGATGATGTGCTAGCTCTATGCTGGTCAATGGGAATCAGATGATGTGCTAGCTCTATGCTGGTCAGTGGGAATCAGACGATGTGCTAGCTCTATGCTGGTCAGAATGGGAATCAGATGATGTGCTAGCTCTATGCTGGTCAGTCAGATGATGTGCTAGCTCTATGCTGGTCAGTGGGAATCAGATGATGTGCTATGCTGGTCAGTGGGAATCAGCTAGCTCTATGCTGGTCAGTGGGAATCAGATGATGTGCTAGATCTAGCTGCTGGTCAGAATGATGATGTGCCTAATCTGGTCAGAATGATGATGTGCTAGCTCTATGCTGGTCAGTGGGAATCAGACGATGTGCTAGCTCTATGCTGGTCAATGGGAATCAGATGATGTGCTAGCTCTATGCTGGTCAGTGGGAATCAGAATGTGCTAGCTCTATGCTGGTCAGAATCAGATGATGTGCTAGCTCTATGCTGGTCAATGGCAATCAGACGATGTGCTAGCTCTATGCTGGTCAGTGGGAATCAGATGATGTGCTAGCTCTATGCTGGTCAGAATCAGATGATGTGCTAGCTCTATGATGGGAATCAGATGATGTGCTAGCTCTATGCTGGTCAATGGGAATCAGATGATGTGCTAGCTCTATGCTGGTCAATGGGAATCAGATGATGTGCTAGCTCTATGCTGGTCAATGGGAATCAGATGATGTGCTAGCTCTATGCTGGTCAATGGGAATCAGATGATGTGCTAGCTCTATGCTGGTCAGTGGGAATCAGACGATGTGCTAGCTCTATGCTGGTCAGATGGGAATCAGATGATGTGCTAGCTCTATGCTGGTCAATGGGAATCAGATGATGTGCTAGCTCTATGCTGGTCAGTGGGAATCAGATGATGTGCTAGCTCTATGCTGGTCAATGGGAATCAGATGATGTGCTAGCTCTGCTGGTCATGATGATGTGCTAGCTCTATGCTGGTCAATGGGAATCAGATGATGTGCTCTATGCTGGTCAGCTGGGAATCAGATGATGTGCTAGCTCTATGCTGGTCAATGGGAATCAGATGATGTGCTAGCTCTATGCTGGTCAGATGGTGAATCAGATCAGTGAATGTGTGCTAGCTCTATGCTGGTCAATGGGAATCAGATGATGTGCTAATGCTGGTCAGAATGATGTGCTAGCTCTATGCTGGTCAGTGGGAATCAGATGATGTGCTAGCTCTATGCTGGTCAATGGGAATCAGATGATGTGCTAGATGTCAGATGATGTGCTAGCTCTATGCTGGTCATGCTGGTCATGGGAATCAGATGATGTGCTAGATGCTGCAGCTCTCTATGCTGGTCAGTGGGAATCAGATGATGTGCTAGCTCTATGCTGGTCAGTGGGAATCAGATGATGTGCTAGCTCTATGCTGGTCAATGGGAATCAGACGATGTGCTAGCTCTATGCTGGTCAGTGGGTATCAGATGATGTGCTAGCTCTATGCTGGTCAGTGGAAGGTTTAGGTGCAGGCATGCATGTTCTTGGCCTTTTATCTAAATTTAAAGCCTTGATAATGATTATGGATCAATGTCATTCAAATAGTTTTGTTTTGTAGAAGCTCATTTCCAGTGACTTACGGGGTTAATCAGGCAGATGTACCTTGCTCAAGGGCCCAACTTTGCAGCGCAGGCATTTGTAGCAACAACCTTTTGTTTCCTTGGAAGCACTACAGGAGACATTTACACTTTTGTTTTTCATATTCCAGCACGGTTGGACAACAATAATTCAGTGTTCCTCAAAAAAAGTATCCATAGCAACAGTTGCTACCTGTTCCTCAGGTTCAGAGGTTCTTTTCACCAGGTCCAGAGTTGCTGCCGGTGTGTTGGGTTTAAATCTCGGGTTCTTGGGTTGAACAGAGTGACTTGTTGGACGACGACATTTCATTCTTTCGTAATCCTCCGCACTGACCTCAGGAACCAGAACCTTAGCTGTATGGTGGAACATGGAGTAGTCTACCTTGTAATACCTCTGATTTACAATCAGCATCTCTTGGAACAGCTGTCCCCAGAGGATCTCCTCTGGCGTGTAGGATGTGCGGGTCTGGTGCAGGATTCCTGTAGAGTCGTCCGTGTAGGTGAACGACACAACCAGCTCAAAGTCATCCTTCCGAAGCTCATTCAGGCTCATGCTGTACAGAGGACTGCCAGGCTCAATCATGTGAAAGACCGTGGTTGGCATCACTAGAATTATATTACTTGGCTTTATTTCCAAGTCCTTGTAGCCGATGTCCACCGTGCCGGCAGCGTTCACCGTGCGGCGGATGACCTGTGCTCGGGCCGCCCCCTCCACCATGTGATGGCGCCGGAAGTCCCCAATCCGCCATGACAGGCACAAGCGCCCGTTCCGGAGGTTGATCACGGCGCAGTTGCTGAAGCCCACAGACTGTGCCCGTCTGCGCGCCGACGCCATCTTTGCCACAGCGATGCCGATGACGAACGTGTCGATGAAACAGCTGAGGACGTCCTGAACAGTCACGACAACGATCGCCACCAGGCAGTTCTCCGACATGCCCCGGAAACCGTAACCAATCGTGGTCTGGGTCTCCAGTGAGAACAGGAAAGCCCCGGTGAAGTCATTCACCTCGTAGACACAGGGGGCGCTCATGTCGCTGTTGGCCATGGTTATCACCCAGTACAGGAAGCCGAAGAAAAGCCACGAGAGTATATAGGAAAGGGCAAACATGAGGAACATGAAGCGCCACCTCAACTCGACAAGTGTGGTGAAGATATCGGTGACATACATGTGCCACTCTTCGGGAACATGGCGGAACAGGACTCGACAGTTGCCATCTTTGCGGATGTATCGGCGGTTCTTGTGCTGGAAGCTGATCTGGGCTTTCCGGGCAGATTGGATTGTGGTGTAGGCGTCGACAGATGGCTCAGAGGGACTGATCTCGGTGTACTGTTTGTTCATCTTTAAACCAGTATCTTGGAAGATGAGAGATAGTTAATAACCTTATGTGATTTTATTATAACGTTTATGAATTGTAGCCCTTTGCTGAGCTAGAAATCTGAATACGGAATCAGAAGACTGGTCTAACATAATTCACTGTTCATTATATACTATTCTGAATACAGAATCAGAAGACTGGTCTAACATAATTCACTGTTCATTATATACTATTCTGAATACAGAATCAGAAGACTGGTCTAACATAATTCACTGTTCATTATATACTATTCTGAATACAGAATCAGAAGACTGGTCTAACATAATTCACTGTTCATTATATACTATTCTGAATACAGAATCAGAAGACTGGTCTAACATAATTCACTGTTCATTATATACTATTCTGAATACAGAATCAGAAGACCGGTCTAACATAATTCACTGTTCATTATATACTATTCTGAATACAGAATCAGAAGACTGGTCTAACATAATTCACTGTTCATTATATACTATTCTGAATACAGAATCAGAAGACCGGTCTAACATAATTCACTGTTCATTATATACTATTCTGAATACAGAATCAGAAGACCGGTCTAACATAATTCACTGTTCATTATATACTATTCTGAATTTATATGAACCATTTCAAGACAGAAGTTCAATAGCAGTACATTTTCTTCAGATAAACCCACGTTTTTGGGCCGTCTGAGTTTTGAGTGTGTGGACTTGAGATGGTGTTTGCAGACTAGGAAGGAGACATCTTATTGAGAACATTTGTGTATTTCCATTACATTGATGGAACATTTCAAGTTAAAATCTTACGCATATTTTATCACTATACCCAATTGTTAGTTTTTAGAGTCAATGACATATTTCCACATAGACGTAGATAACAGACACACAGACTGACACAAACACACACACACACACACACACACACATATACACACACACACACCAGTGGATACAATGCATTCCTTCACATTTTCCAGTGTCTTATGGCCCAGTCTGTGTTTATCATGCAAACACTGGATCAGGAATTGACACCAGAGTTATTGCTCTCGTGGTTTAAGACAGTGCTCTCACGTTTCCTATGACCTCTGACCTTGCCCTGTCTGTTTCTCCGACTTGAATGGAACAAGTGATTTTCAGCTGGACTCAATGAATGGGATATGGAAAGAAATATGTACCCTGAAAAAAATAGTCATTTTTGTTTTTGTTTTACAGTTTGATTTACTTTGAGGGTGTCTCTGATATATGTGAAATTGGTGATGTGATCTATTACCACTCTATCGCTGAGATCTTTTTTTAAACTTCTCCCAAATGTCTCTCTAGTGTGTGTGCTCATTCTGGGCCACATGGCTTTCAGTTGACCTAACTAGGAGCTTGCCCATTTTCCACCATCGTTTCCTACAGTTACAGTCAGACTGTGGGAATAAATAGTTCACTACAGGGTAAGGGTCTAAGCAATGTACTATACAAAGAATAGGGTGCATTTAGGACACAACTGATCATACTATACATGGAATAGGGTGCATTTAGGACACAACTGATCATACTATACAGGGAATAGGGTGCATTTAGGACACAACTGATCATACTATACAGGGAATAGGGTGCATTTAGGACACAATTGATCATACTATACAGGGAATAGGGTGCATTTAGGACACAACTGATCATACTATACAGGGAATAGGGTGCATTTAGGACACAATTGATCATAGGGAGTGAGAGTAGGTGGAGGGAGCAGGGGGGCACTATATTGCCTACTTTTTCCGTACTGGGTTGTTTATAATATAATCTGATGTGGATCTGGTGTGGATCTGATGTGGATCTGATCTGGGAGTGTTTATCCTCTGATTCCCCCTTTACTGCCTTCATGCACTGTGTCAATACAATTCACCATAATGAGGCTGTTGCCTAGAGACGTGAAAACCCATGGCAACAGACTGTGCGGTTAGTGTGTGTTGTGTTCTCAGCTAGTCAAATGCACCATCTGCTGTGACTGTGCCCAAGTGGACCTGTTTTGAGTGTCCTGCAACCTGTTGATTTGGTTTGACAGAGCCACACCAGGTTTTGTGAAACTGAATTATTGAGTTACTGAGTTTTGATTTGGTATGCCAGTGTTTTGATAGTTTAGTTAGTTAGTTGGATTTAGCAAACAGCGTATTTGCCCAAACAACCTCATGCTAGTCTGACTTCTATAACACTAAATGATGAATGAGGTTGTGTTTGGCATGTAAGACAGTCCATGGTTCAGGAAGTGACTTGTCTCTGGTCAGACTCCAACGACAGGAAAGGAAGTGCCAACAATCTGAATTGGTCCAGGTTAAAATTAATTGGTCCAGGTTATATCGAATTGGTCCAGGTTAGATTGAATTGGTCCAGGTTAAATCGAATTGGTCCAGGTTAGATCGAATTGGTCCAGGTTAAATCGAATTGGTCCAGGTTAGATCGAATTGGTCCAGGTTAAATCGAATTGGTCCAGGTTATATCGAATTGGTCCAGGTTAGATCGAATTGGTCCAGGTTAATCAGGTTTTAACCACTGTTACCAGAATATAAAGTCCATTAGGTCCATCAGGTCATAGAAAACAAGATTCTACTTTCACACCTTTAATTAAAAGCAGGTCCAGGTTCAGAATCATCTGTGTGAATCATCTGTGTGAATCATCTGGTCCAGGTTAAATCGTATTGGTCCAGGTTATATCGAATTGGTCCAGGTTAGATCGAATTGGTCCAGGTTAAATCGAATAGACAGGTAACCATCATGTTAATGATATTTCACCAGACATACTAACACTCCAGGTCTCTCTCCACCAGACATACTAGAATAACCATCATGTTAATGATATTTCACCAGACATACTAGAATAACCATCATGTTAATGATATTTCACCAGACATACTAGAATAACCATCATGTTAATGATATTTCACCAGACATACTAGAATAACCATCATGTTAATGATATTTCACCAGACATACTAGAATAACCATCATCGAGATGATATTTCAAACATACTAGAGACATACATGAATGAAACTGGAACACTCATCTTCACAGGGACATGAGGATCCATCCATCTCTCTCCCTCTCCATCTCTCTCTCTCTCTCTCCACCTCTCTCACTCTCTCTCTCCACCTCTCTCTCTCTCTCTCTCTCCATCTAACGCACGCACGCACGCGCTGAGTCAACTCGGGTCAACTGATGTCAAACTTAGCTTCCTCCAGGCTCAGACATACTAGAATAACCATCATGTTAATGATATTTCACCGGACATACTAGAATAACCATCATGTTAATGATATTTCATGATAATCTCTTCTGTACAGAGACTCGACTATAGCTAATTGCACTTTAAAAGTTCCAAATGCCACCATTCTTTAGACTTCTTCTGGGACATAGCCTTTACCCACAATTCCACCAACTCAGGTATAAACCTTTCTCATCAATTAGGTTTAACCACCAGCCAGCACATGATCGTCGCTGATTGTTGTAGATCTTTTAGTGCAGGCGTGCCAGCTTGCCCTGCTAGAATATGACATATATCAATCAATCATTATATTATTATCATTATTTTATGAAACACTTTTTACAACAAAGTGTTCACAAAGTGCTTTTACAAATACCCAGTCTGAATCCGACAGAGCACACATCAACAAAAACTCCCTGAAGGAAAAGCATTGACTTATTATATGTTCAGATTCAAAGGCAACCCAAGTCTAAGGCACGTCTCACAACAGAGCTAAAGTTGCTTCAGGACACAATTTATGTGCACACGTGAATATCACTATTTCTGTTTCATCAACAATCAATAATTGTGTACTATACAAAAACCACAAGTCTTCACCCATGTTTCTAGTTTTTCATTCATCCATTTCAACTCGTCACCGGACTCATTTCATTTCTTGTTATAACCATTCACAGCAGGTCCCTATGATCAATACGTATGTGAATAAATGTTGGTCCTCTGCCTTCTACACTACACTTTAAGTTGTGCCACTTTTCCCGTAAGCATAGAAATAAGAAATCTTAACTCGTAACCCACAAACTTCCTTTGATTTTAACCTTAACCTTATCCCTAATCTTAACCCATTGTCGAATTTTCGCATTAGTCATAATAACAGAAAGTCAATTACACACACCAACTTTTTGTACAGTGAAAACCATCAAAATGTCCTCATAAGTCATGATTTGCCACAGGGTACTTTACTTGTGAGGACATCTGTACATGCAGTTGATGTTGATGGCTTCCTCATGAACAATAACACACTGCAAAGCCTGTGTTCTTCTGAAGTGCAAGTTTGTGCCCTTAACTCCTTGTGCCCTTAACACCTTGTGCCCGCACAGATCCAGCCTGTAAACCCAGACTCTGTGTACAGACAACACATCTGAGTACGACTCCCACAGTACACAATCAAACCACAGCATGCCACGCTCCACAACGCACTCACCTACAACACACTGACACTGGGGCGGGCGTGCAGGCTCTAGCCTGGTCTCAGGTATGTCAGTGTGATCTAGCGATTGTCTTCAGTCACGCCATAGGCTGGGAACTGTGGAGATTTAGTATCTGTCACCCAGCTGGCAGTCCTCTGAGATAACTGGACTGCAGGGTTAAAACAAACAGGGAAACAAGTTCCTGTAGCGCTAACTGCTTACAACACCGTAACACGCTCACTTAGCATTTAGCGGAGAACATTCTGCTGCCTCATCCATGGGTCACTGGCACAGAACGGTGCATTTGACATGGTTGCCTCTGGGCCCTCAGTCATTCCTTCTGACCTTCAGTTCCTCTGCGGTCAGGAATGCCATCTAGAACATTCTATAATGTAGCTAATGGTTAAACACAACCCATTAAGGGGTCCTGGTGGACCAGAACACGTGTTTAGCTTAGTTCTAGTCAATTAGAGATGGTGTAACATTGCAGTTACTGTAGCGGCACTAGTTGAGACAGTGTGTACCTTTATCGAGCAGTACTTTAGGGTGATATTTACCTTTATCGAGCAGTACTTTAGGGTGATATTTACCTTTATCGAGCAGTACTTTAGGGTGATATTTACCTTTATCGAGCAGTACTTTAGGGTGATATTTACCTTTATTGAGCAGTACTTTAGGGTGATATTTACCTTTATCGAGCAGTACTTTAGGGTGATATTTACCTTTATCGAGCAGTACTTTAGGGTGATATTTACCTTTATCGAGCAGTACTTTAGGGTGATATTTACCTTTATCGAGCAGTACTTTAGTGATATTTACCTTTATTGAGCAGTACTTTAGGGGATTTATTCAGTAAACTCAAAGTTCCTACAGATTGTTAAACGCTAGCTATCTATCTATCTACTGATGAGACAAACACTATGACCAAATGTGTAGTTGGTCCCTCATGTGCCGGGGTGTCTGAGACATTAAATGTCCTTTCAGTTGTGATGTGGAGGCACAGTGGATCAGACCTGTTGGTCCAGCACATCCCACACATATCAGGTCCAGCACATCCCACACATCAGGTCCAACACATAGTGTTTACTTGAAGGATTTCCTTTCTACCTTGTTGGTTGCAGAATAACCAGTGATGGGGTTGGTTGCAGAATAACCAGTAATGGGGTTGGTTGCAGAACAACCAGTGATGGGGTTGGTTTGATAGCAGTTGTAGGTTTTCATAAACCCTACACTGAGGACTTCCATAGCGACCTGTGTAATAACATGACGCTAAGACTAACATGTAATCTGTTTTGTTTTATGACGCTCTCAAGTAACACACAGAGTAAACCAAACAGTACGTTCACCAAATAGTAGAATTATGATTACAAACAATAAGTATTAGAAAGTTGTACATATACTTTGCATGGACATAATGTAATTCAATGTGTTACCTGTCTTTCTAGATGACACTGATATTAGAGTCAATGTCCTACATGTTAAGAGTTTTGATGACAGGCTGTGTTTTTTGTCACGGGTAAAATATTACAGTTTTCTTGTTTAAATAGTACTAAAGCGACTGAAAAAAGCTGGATAAATGATTTCATTACATGTTATGTACAGCAAGCGTGTAATTTGATCATTTAGATAACAAGTTCTATCTAGGATTTCTATTGTTGGCGTTGCCGGCAGAATGTTGTCTGTGTCAACACTTGCCGTATATTGTTGTATATCAACAAAGAATAAAACATGAAAAAAACAAAGAAGTTACAGTACGCAAGTCACATTTTCTACCGTCTGACATCGGAGTGTGAGTAGCAACATATTTAACATGCTTTTGTTTAACTGAACACATGAGGAGAAGCATTGTGTAGGAACATAATTATTTAGGTTGACCATCTCCAGCTCTAATCTGTGTATAGACATACATATACAATACATATAAAATACAGATTAGGTTTTCATATATATTAATAAATAAAATAACATATGCACTACATATAAAATACAGATTAGGTTTTCATATATATTAATAAATAAAATAACATATACACTACATATAAAATACAGATTAGGTTTTCATATATATTAATAAATAAAATAACATATACACTACATATAAAATACAGATTAGGTTTCTATATATATTAATAAATAAAATATCATAAACACTACATATAAAATACAGATTAGGTTTCCATATATATTAATAAATAAAATAACATAAACACTACATATAAAATACAGATTAGGTTTCCATATATATTAATAAATAAAATAACATAAACACTACATATAAAATACAGATTAGGTTTCCATATATATTAATAAATAAAATAACATATACACTACATATAAAATACAGATTAGGTTTCCATATATATTAATAAATATAATATCATAAACACTACATATAAAATACAGATTAGGTTTCCATATATATTAATAAATAAAATAACATAAACACTACATATAAAATACAGATTAGGTTTCCATATATATTAATAAATAAAATAACATAAACACTACATATAAAATACAGATTAGGTTTCCATATATATTAATAAATAAAATAACATAAACACTACATATAAAATACAGATTAGGTTTCCATATACTGTATATTAATAGAAAAGTCTCCCTACTGCAAAGCCAAAGGTCAAAACCTGGGATGCAAAATTACAATTTAATCTGTCAGCTCCCAATACTGGTGATTTCACAACTTTTTTGTAATAGGTCATTAAAGTTATAAACCAAACAAACAAAGCTGAGATTCGTTTAGGAGAGACACAGAATAAATTCATGAATGTTACTTACATAAAAAAATGTTGATGAACCAGTCAGTCAGTCCCTGTGTGTGTCAGATAGCTACCTGTGTGTGGGGCAGTGCCTCCACTAAGGTGTGTGTGTGTGTGTGTGTGTGTCAGATGGCTAACTGTGTGTGGGGCTGTGCCTCCACTAAGGTGTGTGTGTGTGTGTGTGTGTGTCAGATAGCTACCTGTGTGTGGGGCAGTGCCTCCACTAAGGTGTGTGTGTGTGTCAGATGGCTAACTGTGTGTGGGGCTGTGCCTCCACTAAGGTGTGTGTGTGTGTGTGTGTCAGATAGCTACCTTTGTGTGGGGCAGTGCCTCCACTAAGGTGTGTGTGTGTGTGTGTCAGATGGCTAACTGTGTGTCGGGGCAGTGCCTACACTAAGGTGTGTGTGTGTGTGTGTGTCAGATAGCTACCTTTGTGTGGGGCAGTGCCTCCACTAAGGTGTGTGTGTGTGTGTGTGTGTGTGTCAGATGGCTAACTGTGTGTCGGGGCAGTGCCTACACTAAGGTGTGTGTGTGTGTGTGTGTCAGATGGCTACCTGTGTGTCGGGCAGTGCTTCCACTAAGGTGTGTGTGTGTGTTTTGTATGCGTGTTTGTGTGTGTAAATGTGTCTTGTGTGTGTTGTGTGTCTATACTGTGTGCTATTATGAATGATATCACACAGCTGTGCAAAGTAAAGGTTAACTCCACCCTCAGCTGGTGGTCAGACTTCTGCCTCCGTGTTAAAGCAGCTTGCTCACAAAGCAGTTGGTGTGTGTTTGTATGTATGGGTGTTTGCGTGTGTGTGTGTGTATCTATCTCTGTATGTGAGTGTGTGTCTCTGTGTCTGTCTGTGAGTGTGTGTCTCTGTGTCTGTCTGTCTGTGAGTGTGTGTCCCTGTGTCTGTCTGTGAGTGTGTGTCCCTGTGTCTGTCTGTGAGTGTGTGTCTCTGTGTCTGTCTGTGAGTGTGTGTCTCTGTGTCTGTCTGTGAGTGTGTGTCTCTGTGTCTGTCTGTGAGTGTGTGTCTCTGTGTCTGTCCGTCTGTATATGAGTGTGTGTGTCTCTGTCTGTGAGTGTGTGTCTCTGTGTCTGTTTGTCTATGAGTGTGTGTCTCTGTGTCTGTTTGTCTATGAGTGTGTGTGTGTGTGTGTGTGTGTGTGTGTGTGTGTGTGTGTGTGTGTAGAGGTGAGTGTGTGCCCTGAGAATGTAAAAGGTCCTGTTGGTTTGGCAGTAACTAACGATAACCAGTTTGGCTGCTGTTACAATATGGTTAGAATTTTTTTTTCAGAATACAATGTACATATTTATTTTTTACTAATTCATGTAAATGTGTGTGGGGCAAATTCTTAAATATCCATGACCACACGGTGGCGCTGTAACGGCTAGGCCTGCTATGCCGTTATCTCCTACCTAAACCATAAGGAAATGTTGCATGCATGCTCAGGTATGTGAGACTAGCAGAAAGTTGTTGTTTTGTTTGCCGTTGAGGTGGCGCTATGGTAGTGAGACATTTTTAAGCAAACTCATTGCGGCTATATTTTTTCTGCTAGGCTACTGAAGAAAACTAATGCATTATTTTTTCATTTTGTATTTGTGAACTTTATTGGCTAAACTCTCTCTGAAGACCCTGATTCATCCCACTGCAAACTCTCTGTGAACCCACTGCAGTAAAACCCTCTGTGAACCCACTGCAGTAAAACCCTCTGTGAACCCACTGCAGTAAAACCCTCTGTGAACCCACTGCAGTAAAACCCTCTGTGAACCCACTGCAGTAAAACCCTCTGTGAACCCACTGCAGTAAAACCCTCTGTGAACCCACTGCAGTAAAACTCTTTGTGAACCCACTGCAGTAAAACTCTCTCTGAACCCACTGCAGTAAAACCCTCTGTGAAGACACTGCAGTAAAACTCTCTGTGAATCCACTGCAGTAAAACTCTCTGTGAACCCACTGCAGTAAAACTCTTTGTGAACCCACTGCAGTAAAACTCTCTGTGAACCCACTGCAGTAAAACTCTCTGTGAACCCACTGCAGTAAAACTCTTTGTGAACCCACTGCAGTAAAACTCTTTGTGAACCCACTGCAGTAAAACTCTCTGTGAACCCACTGCAGTAAAACTCTCTGTGAACCCACTGCAGTAAAACTCTCTGTGAAGACACTGCAGTAAAACTCTCTGTGAACCCACTGCAGTAAAACTCTCTGTGAACCCACTGCAGTAAAACTATCTGTGAATCCACTGGATTAAAACTCTTTGTGAACCCACTACAGTAAAACCCTCTGTGAATCCATTGCAGTAAAACTCTCTGTGAACCCACTGCAGTAAAACTCTCTGTGAATCCACTGGATTAAAACTCTTGTGAACCCACTACAGTAAAACTACCTGTTCCATTGCAGTTAAACTCTCTGTGAACCCACTGCAGTAAAACTCTCTGTGAACCCACTGCAGTAAAACTCTCTGTGAATCCACTGGAGTAAAACTCTCTGTGAAGACACTGCAGTAAAACTCTCTGTGAATCTACTGCAGTAAAACTCTCTGTGAACCCACTGCAGTAAAACTCTCTGTGAACCCACTGCAGTAAAACTCTCTGTGAAGACACTGCAGTAAAACTCTCTGTGAACCCACTGCAGTAAAACTCTCTGTGAACCCACTGCAGTAAAACTATCTGTGAATCCACTGGATTAAAACTCTTTGTGAACCCACTACAGTAAAACCCTCTGTGAATCCATTGCAATAAAACTCTCTGTGAACCCACTGCAGTAAAACTCTCTGTGAATCCACTGGATTAAAACTCTTTGTGAACCCACTACAGTAAAACTACCTGTGAATCCATTGCAGTTAAACTCTCTGTGAACCCACTGCAGTAAAACTCTCTGTGAACCCACTGCAGTAAAACTCTCTGTGAATCCACTGGAGTAAAACTCTCTGTGAAGACACTGCAGTAAAACTCTCTGTGAATCTACTGCAGTAAAACTCTCTGTGAATCCATTGCAGTAAAACTATCTGTGAACCCACTACAGTAAAACTACCTGTGAATCCACTGCAGTAAAACTTTCTGTGAACCCACTGCAGTAAAACTCTCTATGAATCCTTTGCAGTAAAATGTAAGAACGCAGCTGTACAGTGTGAGATCTCACAGTGCATGTTTTATCAAGGACACTGTTCTGAAATTCACACGCCTTTGTCTTTGGTTGCCAAGGCTACCTATAAAAAATAGATGTCAATGAGCACCAGAACCTGACACCATATTTAAAAACTCTCACATGCTGAGCATGAAGGTAATGTTCACTCCCTCAGGTTTAGGACATAAGTGAACACGGCGGATGTGCGTGTGAACGTTCAAATGGAGGGTGGAGGACCGGGAGGGACAGGGAAAAGGATCTGTTTGGGTTCCAATGACTTCCATTGTTAGCATTAGAGACGTGGCTGAAATCATACTGCCCCATGAGAGAACAAAGAAATGAATTTATCTCAGGGTAGACATGGGAGTACAAACCCTACCACCTTTAGAAAAAATCTTAGACTTTAACCTGGTATTTGGTTTCCTTATGTTTCTAGTAAGGGGCACTTAAGTTTCTCCTGTAGGAAAATGAACAAACTCTCCACACTCATAGAAGTAACTAAAAATACCACAAATAACAATACATCTAGCAACACTGTCTTTATGAATGAGTATATTAACTTTATCACTTTCAGAAGGAGGATCTTACAGGCCATTAAATATCATTTGATCAGATTCTCCGTTATCAGCTTTATGTATTTTATATTGTAGAGTTTCATGATGTGCATTTTTCTTGATTTAATTGTATTAAATATAAATTATATTCCAACACATGGTTTCATGAAATGTGCATTTTGTTCCACCCACAGGCATCAACTATTTTCTGTTTTATGATTGGTTTATTCCAGACCACTCAGGCTAATATATGTTGTAATATTTGTTGTAATATATGTTGTGATATATATTGTAATATATTTTGTTATATATTTTGTAATATATGTTGTAATATATGTTGTAATATATTTTGTAATATATGTTGTTATATATTTTGTAATATATGTTGTAATATATTTTGTAATGTTATAATATATTTTGTAATATATGTTGTAATATATGTTGCAGACCTACAAGCATTGCTTCAAACCTACTATGTTATTGCTTGTGTTTGTTTTTATAGAGGATTTATTTTAATAATTGCTCACAATTTTTATTAATTTCTGTAGAAAAAAGAAATTTGAAAGGCCTTATTTTGCCTCTGACATCCAGTAATAGTTGCTGAGAAATATTTCCATTACATTAGACCAGTTGAAAGATAGACTTCTCACATATATGGGTTTTAACAACAGGTGTCTGTTTGATCAATTATATCAATTTTTATTAGTATTTTTCAACTACTGAGATATTACTCACTTATACTGACCATTTTTGAATTCTAGGACACTGAATATTATTTCTCAGTACTAGGTTTTGTTTTATCAGTTTTATCAGGAGTTGGTTCTGGACAGACCTGGATTTTTACACCATTTTCTATTTCCATGGTTTTACCAGGTAACTGTGACTAAGAACACATTGTTATTTCAGTAATAACCTGGGAGCAGTTTAGGTTAAGTGTCTTGTTCAGAGACAGATTTATTACATTTTTGGCTTTGAGGTTAGAACCAGAAACATTTTGTTTTTTCATTACTCTTGACCACTACCCTAGGGCACTTTTAAATATGTATATATTTATATTCTCTATATACGGGGCAAAGTCTGCAGGCATGATGTCTGAATGGGAAGTAGGAGACCAGCAGAGCCATGATATACCAGGTTATTTAATCCAGCACAGCCATGATATACCAGGCTATTTAATCCAGCACAGCCATGATATGCCAGGTTATTTAATCCAGCACAGCCATGATATACCAGGTTATTTAATCCAGCACAGCCATGATATACCAGGTTATTTAATCCAGCACAGCCATGATATACCAGGTTATTTAATCCAGCACAGCCATGATATGCCAGGTTATTTAATCCAGCACAGCCATGATATACCAGGTTATATAATCCAGCACAGCCATGATATGCCAGGTTATTTAATCCAGCACAGCCATGATATACCAGGTTATTTAATCCAGCACAGCCTTGATATGACAGTTTATATAATCCAGCACAGCCATGATATACCAGGTTATATAATCCAGCACAGCCATGATATGACAGTTTATATAATCCAGCACAGCCATGATATACCAGGTTATTTAATCCAGCACAGCCATGATATACCAGGTTATTTAATCCAGCACAGCCATGATATGCCAGGTTATTTAATCCAGCACAGCCATGATATGCCAGGTTATTTAATCCAGCACAGCCATGATATACCAGGTTATATAATCCAGCACAGCCATATGACAGGTTATATAATCCAGCACAGCCATGATATACCAGGTTATTTAATCCAGCACAGCCATGATATGACAGGTTATATAATCCAGCACAGCCATGATATGCCAGGTTATTTAATCCAGCACAGCCATGATATACCAGGTTATTTAATCCAGCACAGCCATGATATGCCAGGTTATTTAATCCAGCACAGCCATGATATACCAGGTTATATAATCCAGCACAGCCATGATATGCCAGGTTATTTAATCCAGCACAGCCATGATGTACCAGACACATTACAGGGAGGGCTTCCAGTGTCTATATTGTAAATAGTGTCACATCTCACCATGACACATTAACAGAGAGGACTTCCAGTGTCTATATTCTAAATAAGCAATCCAGGAACTAAAACTAGCATGTTCTCAGATATTGAAATATATGTATTCAAGCATTTTCTAAGTTTTGCTATAGATGTGTTTGAAAACCAAAACATTTTCCCATGAAAATGACAATAACTGTTTCTAATAATAAGTTTCTCGAATAACAAATTGTATGTATTTTTAAGGTTTGTAAACACTTGATCTTTAGCCCAGCTAGTTCATTCTCAACAAGACACTTTCTAAAGGAAAACCAAAAATGTTTGTCTCGTTTTATAAAATGTATTTGTTCCAACACCAGATAATTTCCTTTAATACATATTATTTGATTCACTGGTGATTGTTCGCAAAATGTTGTGTGCAGAAATAAGAACAACATTTTCCTTTTCCAGAGTTTCATCTGGGCATGATTTTCGCATAAACAGTTTGGTGGTGACGAGCAAATTGTTTTCAATCACGTTTTCTGTTCCACTTTGTTAGAAATACTTTCATTGAACTGATGTGATTCCAGCTCCAGCTATACTAAAAAAATATTTCTCTTTAAGTATCTCTGTGGCTTTGAGACACGTCTGGTTTGGACATAAAAATTATCTCTAAGAATGTGTCCCAAATGAAACCCTCTATGTAGGGAGCTACTGGATCAGGGCCTATGAGAAGTAAATCAGGATATAATGTACAATTTGGCATACATCCCCAAACTAGATATTGACTGAAAGCATGTTATGTGGTTGTAGCATGAATAGGAAATTCTTCTGGAGATTGTTATGACGAGAGTTTATTTCACAGCCACAAGGTTTCTGGTTGGAAAGTGCCTTTCATCCAAGCAGTGAAGTCAGAGACAGGGCAGTACTGTTTTGTTTATGTGGTGGTGAATAAGAATACTCATTAACAAAACAGCGACCAAATAGTATTTGAAAGTATTAAAAGTGCCCATTTTGGACTTGCTGAAGCTTGCTCAACACAATGGAACCAGAGGGAAGCACATGGACCGTTTCAGGGGACTACTTCCTCTACACTATTGCATTTTGGTCATACTTAATCAGACACCAATTGTGTTTGAAAGAACTCGAACCACATTTGAACCCAGGTCTGTGAAACCGAAGCAACACAGTGATGAGTTAGGAACGCGATGTTGTGTGGCATTGTTTAGATTTCATGACAAGACATGACGCTCACCCAGTTTCTCATTCACAAACAATGTGTTTCAAATATATATATAGAGAGACAGAGGAAAAGTGCAAAATGGCATGTAAACACAAAGTTATTTTAAAGTGCTATAAAAACATTCAGAATGTGTCACAAACATGTTTACAAATGCAGAAGCCCAAAGAAAAACAAGAAGACATTCAGACAGACAGAGTCACATGCTTATCAATGTCAAGTCGGTTTGCAAGAACCCAAAGAAAACTCCCATTGCAAATGGTATCGGCTAGAGGTTTGAAACAGACCGCTTAACTTTTGTACTCCACGTTTGACCAAATCCAGCCACCACTCCAGCAGCCCACATTGTAAAGCTCATAGCGACAAAGAGGGGCAGATGGCAAACAGTGCCACTTACCAGATGGCATACAGTGTCACTTACCAGATGGTAAACAGTGCCACTTACCAGATGGCAAACAGTGTCACTTACCAGAAGGTAAACAGTGCCACTTACCAGATGGCAAACAGTGTCACTTACCAGATGGCATACAGTGTCACTTACCAGAAGGTAAACAGTGTCACTTACCAGATGGCAAACAGTGTCACTTACCAGATGGCAAACAGTGTCACTTACCAGATGGCAAACAGTGTAACTTACCAGATGGCAAACAGTGTAACTTACCAGATGGCAAACAGTGTCACTTACCAGATGGCATACAGTGTCACTTACCAGATGGTAAACAGTGCCACTTACCAGATGGCAAACAGTGTCACTTACCAGATGGCATACAGTGTCACTTACCAGATGGCAAACAGTGTCACTTACCAGATGGCAAACAGTGTCACTTACCAGAAGGTAAACAGTGTCACTTACCAGATGGCATACAGTGTCACTTACCAGATGGCATACAGTGTCACTTACCAGATGGCAAACAGTGTAACTTACCAGATGACAAACAGTGTCACTTACCAGATGGTAAACAGTGCCACTTACCAGATGGCAAACAGTGTCACTTACCAGATGGCATACAGTGTCACTTACCAGAAGGTAAACAGTGCCACTTACCAGATGGCAAACAGTGTCACTTACCAGATGGCAAACAGTGTCACTTACCAGAAGATAAACAGTGTCACTTACCAGAAGGTAAACAGTGCCACTTACCAGATGGCAAACAGTGTCACTTACCAGATGGCATACAGTGTCACTTACCAGATGGCAAACAGTGTCACTTACCAGATGGCAAACAGTGTCACTTACCAGAAGGTAAACAGTGCCACTTACCAGATGGCAAACAATGCCACTTACCAGAAGGTAAAACAGTGCCACTTACCAGATGGCAGAGGTGGGACAAAGTCATTGTTATGCAAGTCACAAGTAAGTCTCAAGTCTTTGCACTCGAGTCCCGAGTCAAGTCGAGTCAAAGATGAGGCAAGTCCCGAGTCGAGTCACAAGTCAAAGCCAACAAGTCTCAAGTCGAGTCCAAAGTCCTACCATTTTAGTTTCGAGTCATTTCAAGTCATCTTACCACAGAAATAAAATGTATACAAATCATGTATTTGTATTTATTTAAACCTCTTTTTATACAATGACATTAATCAAATGCAGTAAAAAAACAGAAAATTGCTTGTATTTCAACAGCATATTGCACTAGAACAATGCACAGCAACTTCAGTCCTGTATTGTATTGACCTTAGGGCTGGACGATATGACAAAATTTTATATCACGATATATTTCTTAATTTCGGTCGATACGATATCCTTCCGATATTGATATGAACAATATAAAAGCCTCAGAAAAAATGCCATGAACACCCACAACGGATGTCTGTATACAATCTTCTGAAAAATACATTTGCCAAGTCTTTTGGGCCTCCTCCTATAAAACTAAATAATATTTTAGAAATAAAACGGTACAAGTAAATTAAAGTTCACCTTTTATTTGATTTTAACCTTTATACAAACAAGAAAAGTCAAATAACCAATTGGACTCTGAGACTGACCTTATTAATATATTTAACTTTAAACAATAACATAGGCTGATTATATTATTCTTTACACAAAACTTCTTGCAACAAAACGTGTTCTTATAAACATATCGTTTAACGTTAGTGAACATGTTAGACAATGAAGAGGTGAGTTCATGAGTTCGCTATGTGACCGTGGATTTAGAGAAGCTCTTGAACGCCCATGTTGCTATCGGTTGCAACATGCTCGGAGAATGAGAGTGCTCAAAAGCGCATGTCCATCATGACGTCATGGGCCAGTCAACGCGGAAGATCCAAGCTCCATGTTGGCTTTATGCGCTTTTGAGCCTCTCATTCTCCGGCACATTTAGCATCACGCTGAAACCTGAAGTTTATCAGATCTCTCAAAACTTGCCGTGTTGGAGATCAGCAAAAATATTGAAATATCTAAAATGTGTTTAGAAATCATATCACCGTTATTGATTTTTTTTTACCGCGATATATATTGATATTGAATTATTGTCCAGCCCTAACCTCATATTGCAAAAACAGTTTAACTTTCAAATAGACATGGGTCCTTTTAGCCTGAACTTTTTTAAACATGTCATAAATAAAATCCTCACTCCTCAAAATGATCACTTCTGAAAAACTGGACCAACCTGATAATATAATTGGAATGACTCCATAGAGACGTGTGTGTGCGTGTGAGCGTGCGTGTGCGTGTGAGCGTGCGTGTGCGTGTGAGCGTGCGTGTGCGTGTGAGCGTGCGTGTGCGTGTGAGCGTGCGCGTGCGCAGCTCCGTCTGTAATTTCGACCCGCATGTTTTGCAAATTGAAACTCTTTTTTTCGCGACGATCTCGTAATTTTTATAGCCAAACTAAACTATCTTCTGTATCATTTTGCCAACTGGCGCGTTGTTGCTTGTGCTTCATTGGTTGTCTTGCAATGTGCCTGCTTAGATGCTGTCCAATCAAAACAACGTGGGACTACAGTGATTGGATGTCGTGCAGGCAGCGCGCGTGCTCTCTGTATGCATTTTTTTTCACAGATGCAGATAAACTGAGAGCGGCGCGGCCGTGTGAACATTTTCTTCCCCAGTTTTCATGGGAAGTAGCAAGTCTTCTCGAGTCAAAAGGCGCAAGTCCAAGTGAAGTCACGAGTCATTGATGTTCAAGTCCAAGTCGAGTTGCAAGTCTTTGTAGATTTTGTCGAGTCGAGTCTGAAGTCATCAAATTCATGACTCGAGTCTGACTCGAGTCCAAGTCATATGACTCGAGTCCACACCTCTGCCAGATGGTAAACAGTGCCACTTACCAGAAGGTAAACAGTGCCACTTACCAGATGGCAAACAGTGCCACTTACCAGATGGTAAACAGTGCCACTTACCAGAAGGTAAACAGTGCCACTTACCAGATGGCAAACAGTGCCACTTACCAGATGGCAAACAGTGCCACTTACCAGATGGCAAACAGTGCCACTTACCAGATGGCAAACAGTGCCACTTACCAGATGGCAAACAGTGCCACTTACCAGATGGCAAACAGTGCCACTTACCAGATGGCAAACAGTGCCACTTACCAGATGGTAAACAGTGCCACTTACCAGATGGTAAACAGTGCCACTTACCAGATGGTAAACAGTGCCACTTACCAGATGGTAAACAGTGCCACTTACCAGATGGTAAACAGTGCCACTTACCAGATGGCAAACAGTGTCACTTACCAGATGGCAAACAGTGTCACTTACCAGATGGTAAACAGTGCCACTTACCAGATGGCAAACAGTGCCACTTACCAGATGGTAAACAGTGTCACTTACCAGATGGTAAACAGTGCCACTTACCAGATGGTAAACAGTGCCACTTACCAGATGGTAAACAGTGCCACTTACCAGAAGGTAAACAGTGCCACTTACCAGATGGCAAACAGTGTCACTTACCAGATGGCATACAGTGTCACTTACCAGATGGCATACAGTGTCACTTACCAGAAGGTAAACAGTGCCACTTACCAGAAGGTAAACAGTGCCACTTACCAGATGGTAAACAGTGCCACTTACCAGAAGGTAAACAGTGCCACTTACCAGATGGCAAACAGTGCCACTTACCAGATGGTAAACAGTGCCACTTACCAGATGGTAAACAGTGCCACTTACCAGATGGTAAACAGTGCCACTTACCAGATGGTAAACAGTGCCACTTACCAGATGGTAAACAGTGCCACTTACCAGAAGGTAAACAGTGCCACTTACCAGATGGCAAACAGTGCCACTTACCAGATGGCAAACAGTGCCACTTACCAGATGGCAAACAGTGCCACTTACCAGATGGCAAACAGTGCCACTTACCAGATGGTAAACAGTGCCACTTACCAGATGGTAAACAGTGCCACTTACCAGATGGTAAACAGTGCCACTTACCAGATGGTAAACAGTGCCACTTACCAGATGGCAAACAGTGCCACTTACCTGACTGCTGGTTTGTTGAGCCAGTTGGCGACCTGGTTTAGCCTGATAGCCAGAGGAACATAGACTTCTGAGATGAAGGGCCCGATGGAAACTGTCTAGTAGGTTATTTTACCACACTGTGTCACTTCGACAATCACTGACCCGAGAAATTTATTTACGGGCAAAGTCGAGTATGTTTAACTATGTTAACTAAATACTGTCCTCGCCCAGGTACTGGAGGGCTCTGATTCATTGTACAGTTACTGCATATTTAACTAGTGACAACGGGAAGTGAGGTGTGCTCAGTGTGAATACATGTATCCTGTATGTATCCTGTGTGTATCCTGTATGTATCCTGTGTGTATCCTGTGTGTATCCTGTATGTATCCTGTGTGTATCCTGTATGTATCCTGTGTGTATCCTGTATGTACCCTGTATGTATCCTGTGTGTATCCTGTGTGTATCCTGTATGTACCCTGTATGTATCCTGTGTGTATCCTGTGTGTATCCTGTAAGTATCCTGTGTGTATCCTGTATGTACCCTGTATGTATCCTGTGTGTATCCTGTAAGTATCCTGTGTGTATCCTGTATGTACCCTGTATGTATCCTGTGTGTATCCTGCATGTATCCAGTATGTGTCCTGTATGTATCATGTGTGTATCCTGTGTGTACCCTGTATGTATCCTGTGTGTATCCAGTATGTATCCTGTATGTATCCTGTGTGTATCCTGTACGTGCCCTGTATGTATCCTGTGTGTATCCTGTATGTATCCAGTGTGTATCCTGTGTGTACCCTGTATGTATCCTATGTGTATCCTGTATGTATCCTGTGTGTATCCTGTGTGTATACTGTATGTACCCAGTGTGTACCCTGTATGTATCCTGTATGTACCCAGTGTGTATCCTGTATGTATCCTGTATGTACCCAGTGTGTATCCTGTATGTATCCAGTGTGTATCCTGTGTGTACCCTGTATGTGTCCTGTATGTATCCTGTATGTACCCTGTATGTACCCTGTATGTACCCAGTGTGTATCCTGTATGTACCCAGTGTGTATCCTGTGTGTACCCTGTATGTATCCTGTGTGTATCCTGTATGTATCCTGTGTGTATCCTGTATGTACCCAGTGTGTATCCTGTATGTATCCTGTGTGTATCCTGTGTGTATCCTGTATGTGTCCTGTGTGTATCCTGTATGTATCCTGTGTGTATCCTGTATGTATCCTGTATGTATCCTGTATGTATCCTGTGTGTATCCTGTATGTGTCCTGTGTGTATCCTGTATGTATCCTGTGTGTATCCTGTGTGTATCCTGTATGTATCCTGTGTGTATCCTGTATGTATCCTGTGTGTATCCTGTGTGTATACTGTATGTACCCAGTGTGTACCCTGTGTGTATCCTGTATGTACCCAGTGTGTATCCTGTATGTATCCTGTGTGTATCCTGTATGTGTCCTGTGTGTATCCTGTATGTATCCTGTGTGTATCCTGTATGTACCCTGTATGTATCCTGTATGTACCCTGTATGTATCCTGTGTGTATCCTGTATGTATCCTGTGTGTATCCTGTATGTACCCAGCGTGTATCCTGTATGTACCCAGTGTGTATCCTGTGTGTACCCTGTATGTATCCTGTGTGTATCCTGTATGTATCCTGTGTGTATCCTGTATGTACCCAGTGTGTATCCTGTATGTATCCTGTGTGTATCCTGTATGTATCCTGTATGTGTCCTGTATGTATCCTGTGTGTATCCTGTACGTATCCTGTGTGTATCCTGTATGTATCCTGTGTGTATCCTGTATGTATCCTGTGTGTATCCTGTATGTACACTGCCATCTTGAACTTAGATCCATGTAATGCACTGTTATGTCATGTGACTGAAAAAAGGCTGAAAACTTGAGGGAAATATTTGTCAAGGGAAAGGCAATAACGAGACAGTGCTGAAAGTTCACAGGATTTATGGGCCTCGGACCCTTCAGTGATGTTCTTCTCGAAGTGGGTTCTATGTATAGGAAAAAGAGAGAATCAAACAGAGAGAAAGGGCAAAAGAGAGAATCAAACAGAGAGAAAGGGCAAAAGAGAGAATCAAACAGAGAGAAAGGGCAAAAGAGAGAATCAAACAGAAAGAAAGGGCAAAAGAGAGAATCAAACAGAGAGAAAGGGCAAAAGAGAGAATCAAACAGAAAGAAAGGGCAAAAGAGAGAATAAAACAGAGAGAAAGGGCAAAAAAGAGAATCAAACAGAGAGAAAGGACCAAAGAGAGAATAAAACAGAGAGAAAGGGCAAAAAAGAGAATCAAACAGAGAGAAAGGACCAAAAGAGAGAATAAAACAGAGAGAAAGGGCAAAAAAGAGAATCAAACAGAGAGAAAGGGCAAAAGAGAGAATCAAACAGAGACAAAGGGCAAAAAAGAGAATCAAACAGAGAGAAAGGGCAAAAGAGAGAATCAAACAGAGAGAAAGGGCAAAAAAGAGAATCAAACAGAGAGAAAGGGCAAAAAAGAGAATCCAACAGAGAGAAAGGGCAAAAGAGAGAATCAAACAGAGAGAAAGGGCAAAAAAGAGAATCAAACAGAGAGAAAGGGCAAAAGAGAGAATCAAACAGAGAGAAAGGGCAAAAGAGAGAATCAAACAGAAAGAAACGGCAAAAGAGAGAATCAAACAGAGAGAAAGGGCAAAAGAGAGAATCAAACAGAGAGAAAGGGCACAAGAGACGAAAAAAGAAACAAGAATGGAGACAAGCCCACACATCCAGTGTTTGTAATGACTGTTTCAGCACAGCACTAAACTGCTTCAGTCTGCCAGACGGTGCTGGTTTTGTAATGACTGTTTCAGCACAGTATTAAACTGCTTAAGTCTGCCAGACGGTGCTGGTTTTGTAATGACTGTTTCAGCATAGTATTAAACTGCTTCAGTCTGCCAGACGGTGCTGGTTTGGACAGAGATGAATGTCGGATGGGCCTGTGATAAACCATCACCAGGAACCAGTAGACAAGATCACAGGGGTTCAAGGGGTCACAGAGGTTCAAGGGGTCACAGGGGTTCAAGGGGTCACATGGGTTGGAGGGGTCACAGGGGTTGGAGGGGTCACAGGGGTCACATGGGTTCAAGGGGTCACATGGGTTCAAGGGGTCACAGGGGTTCGAGAGGTCACAGGGGTTTGAGGGGTCACAGGGGTTCGAGAGGTCACAGGGGTTTGAGGGTTCACAGGGGTTTGAGGGGTCACAGGGGTTCAAGGGGTCACAGGGGTTCGAGAGGTCACAGCGGTTTGAGGGGCCACAGAGGTCACAGACTCAGATCTCACCTTCAGCAGACATAACAAGCGGTCACCAAAACAGCATTCTCTCATCGAAAACATTTTGACAAAAACTGGTGTAAAAAAAGACCAAGAGAAGCTAATCAATGCATTTATCTCCAGTAGGGTTGACAACTGTAATGGGCTCTTAAACTAATCCATGCATTTATCTCCAGTAGGGTTGACTGCTGTAATGGGCTCTTAAACTAATCCATGCATTTATCTCCAGTAGGGTTGACTACTGTAATGGGCTCTTAACTGGATTTAGCATTCAGAATGCGGCTGCTAGAATGTTAACCAGGACCAAGAGAACAGAGAACATCACTCCGGATGTTAAATCTCTGCGCTGGCTTCCAGTCAGTAACAGAATAGATTTTAAAGTGATGATTTTAGTCTATAAATCCCTGAACGGTGTGGGCCCTGAATACATTTCTGATATGTTTGAGGATTATAAACCAAGCAGAGCTCTTAGATCACTGAACTCAGGACAGCTAGTAGAGCCCAGAGTCAAATCTATACATGGTGAAGCTGCATTCAGAAAAAGCTGACCAGGTGGGCTGTGGGAAGAGATTACCAGTTGGGCAGTGACGACCAGGTGGGCTGTGGACAGAGCTGACCAGGAGAGCTGTGATGATTAGGTGGGCAGTGGACAGTGACGACCAGGTGGGTTGTGGACAGTGACGACCAGGTGGGTTGTGGACAGTGACGACCAGGTGGGTTGTGTACAGTGACGACCAGGTGGGTTGTGGACAGTGACGACCAGGTGGGTTGTGTACAGTGACGACCAGGTGGGTTGTGGACAGTGACGACCAGGTGGGCTGTGGACAGTGACGACCAGGTGGGTTGTGGACAGTGACGACCAGGTGGGTTGTGGACAGTGACGACCAGGTGGGTTGTGGACAGTGACGACCAGGTGGGTTGTGGACAGTGACGACCAGGTGGGTTGTGTACAGTGACGACCAGGTGGGTTGTGTACAGTGACGACCAGGTGGGTTGTGGACAGTGACGACCAGGTGGGTTGTGGACAGTGACGACCAGGTGGGTTGTGGACAGTGACGACCAGGTGGGCTGTGGACAGTGACGACCAGGTGGGTTGTGGACAGTGACGACCAGGTGGGTTGTGTACAGTGACGACCAGGTGGGTTGTGTACAGTGACGACCAGGTGGGTTGTGTACAGTGACGACCAGGTGGGTTGTGGACAGTGACGACCAGGTGGGTTGTGTACAGTGACGACCAGGTGGGTTGTGGACAGTGACGACCAGGTGGGTTGTGGACAGTGACGACCAGGTGGGTTGTGGACAGTGACGACCAGGTGGGTTGTGTACAGTGACGACCAGGTGGGTTGTGGACAGTGACGACCAGGTGGTCAGAGACAATCAGGTGGAATCTGGAGATCAGATCATAGTCATGGACCACGGACGCAGATCCAAGACTCAGGTTACCAGATAAAATGGAGACTGCATCCTTATATCCAATTCTCTTTGTTTCCTCCGTTAGTTTAAAAGGAAAGAAACTATCTGATACACAAGTTTTCAGGATTGGCAATTACAGGATTCATCATTTGTTATTGAAATGCACCAGTCATGAATTACACCCAACAGCCCCCCTTACAGCCTGCCTCCACAACAGCCCCCCTTACAGCCTGCCTCCACAACAGCCCCCCTTACAGCCTGCCTCCACAACAGCCCCCCTTACAGCCTGCCTCCACAACAGCCCCCCTTACAGCCTGCCTCCACAACAGCCCCCCTTACAGCCTGCCTCCACAACAGCCCCCCTTACAGCCTGCCTCCACAACAGCCCCCCTTACAGCCTGCCTCCACAACAGCCCCCTTACAGCCTGCCTCCACAACAGCCCCCCTTATCAGCCTGCCTCCACAACAGCCCCCCTTACAGCCTGCCTCCACAACAGCCCCCCTTACAGCCTGCCTCCACAACAGCCCCCTTACAGCCTGTCTCCACAACAGCCCCCCTTACAGCCTGCCTCCACAACAGCCCCCCTTACAGCCTGGCTCCACAACAGCCCCCCTTACAGCCTGCCTTCACAACAGCCCCCCTTACAGCCTGCCTCCACCTCACCAATCCAGTTTCCACCACAGCTTTTAGAAACATTTTGGAGAAAGACCTCTTAGATTCCACTCTTTCCAAATCGTTTAATGACTTAGTCTTAAAGTTCTGGTCAGAGGACTTTATTATTAGTTCCAGACAGTGAACACACACACACTTCCTGTCAGCCCTGGTATATACAGTCATATACAGTAGCACGGTAGTATAAGCCCTGAGACACACACCGACAGAACAACTCGTTTATTGGTCTCATACACTACCAATCAAAAGTTTGGGCTCACTTAGAAATGTCCTTATTTTCCGTGAAAACATGCATGAAATGAGTTTGAAAAGGGAATATAGCATTTAACTAGAAAATAGGTTAGGTTAGAAAACATGAAATGAGTTTGAATAGGGAATATAGCATTTAACTAGAAAATAGGTTAGGTTAGAAAACATGAAATGAGTTTGAATAGGGAATATAGCATTTAACTAGAAAATAGGTTAGGTTAGAAAAGAATGACTTAAAAATCACATCTTTCAAACTTTTTCTTCGTCAAATAATCCTCCATTTAGTGCTTTCACAACCTTGCAGACCGCTGACATTCTAAGGGTCAATTTGTTGAGGTCATCTGAAGAGATTTCACCCAGAAGATGGACTGGCTTGATGGACACTTCTTACGTACCATCTATTCTCTTGTATGGATGTTTCTATTTATCTCTCAGTCTGTTACTCTACATCTCTGAATCTGTCTTTGTCTTTCTCTTATTTACTCGTATTATCACTCTCTAACCAGTCCTGCTTAATTTTATCGTTGTTCCTACTGAGATAATATTAGTCCCTCCTTCCCTCTTTGTCTTTATTTCACTCTTTCATTTTTGTAGAGCGATGCACAATTAATGTAGTTCATTTCTAAAATAATCATCATTAGAAAGCTATTTTTTGGCAACATGCTCCTCTCAGGAAGCCTGAAGGACCCCCACATCCCGACCTTGTAGGGACCAGAAGACATTTTAGAAAGTTAAGAAGTTAACAGAAATCTATGGGCAGCTTTTGAGCCAACAGTAAGTACACACACACACTTTAACACACAGGTCAGGCCTAATCTCAAGTCCCAGTGTGCTTATGGCTTTAACTTCACAGCCAAACAAACTCGTTAGAGGGAGCATGTGTGTGTGTCTGTGTGTGAGTACATGGCTTATGTGGTGAGATATGTTTTTCTAGATGTTTTGTCATTACGAGATTCAGGTTTATAAAATTATTACAATAACTCTTTGGATTCCAACTACCTGTAACATTTTCCGTTACGATAATATTTTCCATGGAATTTGCCCACAATGTTTGCCCCTAATTATTATAGCCTCACATTATATCATTAAATTTCCCTGTTTATGCTCACACAACATTTAGCAAAATCACACGATGTACTCTCCTAATTCAGTGGCCCTTATTTTAATGTGCTGCTGATTACAACACAAAATAAATTATGACATACCTAATTCATGTCAAGAAACCTCCTGCTATGGGCCTGGGCTTTTGATAAGAAACCTTGGCATCTTATGGGCATTTTATGAACATGTGCTTTGCTGTCCAATGACTCCACTGTTTAAATCATTAAAATGTGTCGATATAAAAAAACAATTGAATAACAAAACGTCATCGAGCTGTGGAAATGAAAAATAAGAACTTTACTACGTAGGTTGGGTTTTGCTGATTTTCCTCCTCGTTAGATATTGGTTGTGAGTACCAGTATTATCAGTGCTGGTAGAGAGTGCGGTTCTGGTTACTGGAAGATTAAATAAGTGCTGGTGAGAGTGCTGGTTCTGGTTACTGGTAGATTAAATAAGTGCTGGTTCTGGTTACTGGTAGATTAAATAAGTGCTGGTGAGAGTGCTGGTTCTGGTTACTGGCAGATTAAATAAGTGTTGGTGAGAGTGCTGGTTCTGGTTACTGGTAGATTAAATGAGTGTTGGTGAGAGTGCTGGTTCTGGTTACTGGCAGATTAAATAAGTGTTGGTTCTGGTTACTGGTAGATTAAATAAGTGTTTGTGAGAGTGCTGGTTCTGGTTACTGGCAGATTAAATAAGTGTTGGTGAGAGTGCTGGTTCTGGTTGCTGGCAGATTAAATAAGTGCTGGTGAGAGTGCTGGTTCTGGTTACTGGCAGATTAAATAAGTGTTGGTGAGAGTGCTGGTTCTGGTTACTGGCAGATTAAATAAGTGTTGGTGAGAGTGCTGGTTCTGGTTGCTGGCAGATTAAATAAGTGCTGGTGAGAGTGCTGGTTCTGGTTACTGGTAAATTAAATTAGTGTTGGTGAGAGTGCTGGTTCTGGTTACTGGTAGATTAAATAAGTGTTTGTGAGAGTGCTGGTTCTGGTTACTGGTAGATTAAATGAGTGTTGGTGAGAGTGCTGGTTCTGGTTACTGGTAAATTAAATAAGTGTTTGTGAGAGTGCTGGTTCTGGTTACTGGTAGATTAAATAAGTGTTTGTGAGAGTGCTGGTTCTGGTTACTGGTAGATTCAATAAGTGCTGGTGAGAGTGCTGGTTCTGGTTACTGGTAGATTAAATAAGTGCTGGTGAGAGTGCTGGTTCTGGTAGATTCAATAAGTGCTGGTGAGAGTGCTGGTTCTGGTTACTGGTAGATTAAATTAGTGTTGGTGAGAGTGCTGGTTCTGGTTACTGGTAGATTAAATAAGTGCTGGTGAGAGTGCTGGTTCTGGTTACTGGTAGATTAAATAAGTGCTGGTGAGAGTGCTGGTTCTGGTTACTGGTAGATTCAATAAGTGCTGGTGAGAGTGCTGGTTCTGGTTACTGGTAGATTCAATATGGTCGGATGTACAACATCCATTGGTTTGGGTGTTTGAGACGAAGGGTCATGCCAAAACCAACTCCTTATGTTTAGTCGACAGCGCAAAGACTTGTGGCTAACGGCAAATGTCCAAGAAACCTTTTGCTATTTGTAAAGTATTCATCACCACATTTGAATTTCTTAATAGGATGATTAAAAAGAATTTGGATCAGAACTTTCAAGGTCTAGCTTTGAGTGAGTTCCAGTGATAGTTTTATTAATCTTTTTAAAACCATAAAAGAAAACAGAGAAAGCAACATTTCAGCTGTCATGAGCTGTTCACTTAGCATTGTAGTCCCTTTTCTAAATGAAGAATTTACTGCTGAAGCTTTGAACTCACTAACAGACGGTAAATCTAGCCCACTAGATACAAGAAACACTAACAGACGGTAAATCTAGCCCACTAGATACAAGAAATACTAACAGACGGTAAATCTAGCCCGCTAGATACAAGAAACACTAACATACGGTAAATCTAGCCCGCTAGATACAAGAAACACTAACAGACGGTAAATCTAGCCCGCTAGATACAAGAAACACTAACAGATGGTAAATCTAGCCCACTAGATACAAGAAACACTAACAGACGGTAAATCTAGCCCACTAGATACAAGAAACACTAACAGACGGTAAATCTAGCCCACTAGATACAAGAAACACTAACAGACGGTAAATCTAGCCCGCTAGATACAAGAAACACTAACAGACGGTAAATCTAGCCCACTAGATACAAGAAACACTAACAGACGGTAAATCTAGCCCACTAGATACAAGAAACACTAACAGACGGTAAATCTTGCCCGCTAGATAAAAGAAACACTAACAGACGTAAATCTAGCCCGCTAGAACAAAGAAACATTAACAGACGATAAATCTAGCCCGCTAGAACGAAGTAAAATTACGCCATTGTGGATCCGGAATAAAACATTATGACTAACAAGAGATTGAAGGAACATATTTGGTGGATCTTACTTCATAAACATTACCTGCCAGTAGATAGTTAGCCACACTGGGGGGGGCTGTAATTGGGTCCTTGCCTTCCGTTTTGGCTTTAATAGTGTGTTTTGCAACAGTTATTAATATTTCATTGTGTAAATCATTTCAGCTGTCTCGCTCAAACACATTGAGCATGATAGAATTAGATTTCATTGTTAATCAATCAAACAAGACGTGACATGGAAAAACATGAACCTAAAACGTCTTTAAGTGTGAACCTGCCCGTTAGTTGTGATACATTCCACGGGAAATCAAATGGTACACTTTTATGGAAGGCCTCCTCTCACTATGTCTCTCCTTTCTCATTCTAAAACTCCCTCACTTTTACCCTCTCTCTCTCTTTCTTCCTCTCTCTATTATGTATTTTTGGCGCTGAAAGAGCTGAACAGCAAATACTTCATTGATGAAGTCACCCAGACAAATAAAACCACCGAACGAATAATGAAACCATTTCTCATTACGGTTACGACCGTTTAGCCACGGTTGGTGTAGCGTATTTACCTCAAGGTATTTTTGAAATGTCATGGTTTGCAATTGCATGGCCTTCTGACGAGCGTCATTCTAAAGGCATTGGTTTCACCACCTGTTATTGGCTTCTATATTTAGCCTGGATTGTTTCATTATTGATGACCCTTAGATGTTGAGAAATGATTTGAGCTGTTATTATTGATGATCCTTAGATGTTGAGGAATAATTTGAGCTGTAATTATGTGATGTGAGTGTGTGATGTGAGTGTGTGTGAATTATGTGAGTGTGTGTGACTGTGTGTGTAAACATGTGAGTGTGTGTGAATATGTGTGTGCGCATTATGAGTCAAATAGAACAGGCAGCTGCTACGCATAATTTCCTTTCCAAAACACCAGATAAAGCGTTGTGCTCTCCAGTTTATCTTCTCAGCACGAACTTTCTCTTAACGTGCGGTGTGAGAGAACGAAGAGAGAGCAAGAAAACGAAAGAATGTGTCAATGAAAGACTTGTTGAAGGAAATAATCAAAACAGGCATGTTGACAGATACAAAACAAGTGATTATGAACAGGAGGAAAACGGCTAGGAGCACGTAATTAGTTTTAAACAATATGACCCCCCAACCACCCATCCAGTCAGTCCCCAATGTCGTAGCAAACCGAAACTCAGTTAAAACAGAAAAGCCTCCCATCATTCCCTCTATTGAACAGTTTCCAAGTCTTACAGACACTTTACCCACCTGGATTAACATCTAACAGTCATGTTAATGGCAAACTCTGTAGCCCGCACGTTTACGCACGCGTGTGTGAGTATGTTGTGCATGTGTGTGCATGCTATGCGTGCCTGTGTGTGTGTGTTTTTGTGTGGCTGCGGTTCTGCCTTTCATTTCTCCACGTTCTTCTGGCTGTCGCGTGACCTCAGGACGTCTCATGTCCGTCATATGGAGCAGCAGATGTGCTAACTAGTAGCAGAACGTTTCATCTCCCTCCTCTCTTTGACTGGGCCAGTCAGAACGGGCCGGCTTCACACAGATCACAGAAACCCATACCAGAGGAGTGCATCACTCCCCGCCCACCAACAAGTCCGATCCACAGCGGCTCCACCTCCAACTGACAGGGCATAACGGGTTGTGCTGCTAATGTCTCGGTGCCAGTGGTTACTGGCAATGTCACGCGTCACAAGAATGTCACTGTTCAGAATGATGCCAAGTTATTAAGTGCAGCTGACAAATAAAAGAGTTTGACAAATGCCACAGGACACCTTCAAGGGTTCATGTAGAGTCCATGCCATGGCAAGTCGACGCTGTTTTGGTGGCACGCAGAGGACCAACAGCATATTAAATAAATTAGTTCTATCGAGTTCTCTGTGTTCTTTTATTCACATCAGGTCTTATCTAGAGGAAAGTTCCCAAGTTCAGCAGAGAATTATAATCATTATTCAAACTGAGTGGACAAGTTGAGTGGACTTTGCTTTCCATCCTAGATTGGTGAAGGAAAGGAATGAGGCTCATATCTGTCATATTGGGGACCTGTCAGCGAGGGGGCTGGTCCGGTTACAGGGTACCATCAGAACAGGACAACAGGACAACACAAAAGTACCACCTACATCTCGTGGCTTACGGTCTGTGCTGCCTGCCTCCAACCCTTCTGTGTCCTTTCTGCTCTCTCTTCCCATGGCAATTACCATCCTCTGTATTTCCATCGGTCTCCCTTCTTCATCATCTATGCATCTACTGTCCTGCTTAGCATTTTATTCAGCCACCATAATGTGGAACTGCTCTAGTTCATGGGAGCTGAAAACCGCAGGGTTCTGGCTGGAGACCGAACCTGCTTCCCAGCCAGAGAGCGGCCGCAGTGCACAAGTATCTTTACCGTCTGCACTTGACTTAACAGGCCAAACTTGACTTCTGCCTTACAGATACGGGGGGACACAAACAGGCCAAATTTGACTTCTGCCTTACAGATACGGGGGGACACGAACAGGCCAAACTTGACTTCTGCCTTACAGATACGGGGAGACACAAACAGGCCAAACTTGACTTCTCCCTTACAGATACGGGGGAAAACGAACAGGCCAAACCAACCGGTCTGCGATCACTCCACTTGCCAGTATCAAATGTATGTAAGTCTATAAAAAAATGATCCAAGTAAGATAAATAACCAGCTGAACAGGGTAGTCGGAACCGTCAGTTATCGTCAGGGTCAGCAACCAGGAGGGCTTATAGAAGGGTCAGCAACCAGGAGGGCTTATAGAAGGGTTAGCAACCAGGAGGGCTTATAGATGGGTTAGCAACCAGGAGGGCTTATAGAAGGATTAGCAACCAGGAGGGCTTATAGAAGGGTTAGCAACCAGGAGGGTTTATAGAAGGGTTAGCAACCAGGAGGGCTTATAGAAGGGTTAGCAACCAGGAGGGCTTATAGAAGGGTCAGCAACCAGGAGGGCTTATAGAAGGGTTAGCAACCAGGAGGGTTTATAGAAGGGTTAGCAACCAGGAGGGCTTATAGAAGGGTCAGCAACCAGGAGGGCTTATAGAAGGGTTAGCAACCAGGAGGGTTTATAGAAGGGTTAGCAACCAGGAGGGCTTATAGAAGGGTTAGCAACCAGGAGGGTTTATAGAAGGGTCAGCAACCAGGAGGGTTTATAGAAGGGTTAGCAACCAGGAGGGCTTATAGAAGGGTTAGCAACCAGGAGGGTTTATAGAAGGGTTAGCAACCAGGAGGGCTTATAGAAGGGTTAGCAACCAGGAGGGCTTATTGAAGGGTTAGCAACCAGGAGGGCTTATAGAAGGGTTAGCAACCAGGAGGGTTTATAGAAGGGTTAGCAACCAGGAGGGCTTATAGAAGGGTCAGCAACCAGGAGGGCTTATAGAAGGGTTAGCAACCAGGAGGGTTTATAGAAGGGTCAGCAACCAGGAGGGCTTATAGAAGGGTTAGCAACCAGGAGGGCTTATAGAAGGGTTAGCAACCAGGAGGGTTTATAGAAGGGTTAGCAACCAGGAGGGTTTATAGAAGGGTTAGCAACCAGGAGGGCTTATAGAATGGTCAGCAACCAGGAGGGCTTATAGAAGGGTTAGCAACCAGGAGGGTTTATAGAAGGGTTAGCAACCAGGAGGGCTTATAGAAGGGTCAGCGACCAGGAGGGCTTATAGAAGGGTCAGCGACCAGGAGGGTTTATAGAAGGGTCAGCAACCAGGAGGGCTTATAGAAGGGTCAGCTACCAGGAGGGTTTATAGAAGGGTCAGCAACCAGGAGGGCTTATAGAAGGGTTAGCAACCAGGAGGGTTTATAGAAGGGTTAGCAACCAGGAGGGCTTATAGAAGGGTCAGCGACCAGGAGGGCTTATAGAAGGGTCAGCGACCAGGAGGGTTTATAGAAGGGTCAGCAACCAGGAGGGCTTATAGAAGGGTCAGCTACCAGGAGGGTTTATAGAAGGGTCAGCTACCAGGAGGGCTTATAGAAGGGTTAGCAACCAGGAGGGCTTATAGAAGGGTCAGCGACCAGGAGGGCTTATAGAAGGGTCAGCGACCAGGAGGGTTTATAGAAGGGTCAGCAACCAGGAGGGCTTATAGAAGGGTCAGCTACCAGGAGGGTTTATAGAAGGGTCAGCAACCAGGAGGGCTTATAGAAGCGTTAGCGACCCAAATCCTTGGGGCTGGGGATCCTAGGGCATGGTCCATGAGCTCATGTCTTAACGTGTTAACGGAACAAGACATAAGAAATGGTTGGACACCTTAGCCCTCTCCTCCCCCGGCACAGTAATAACAATTTTGTACTTTTCCCAGGGAGGCGTGTGGAGATTTTGGCAGTCAATCAATCTTTCCTCCTCCACCTTTACGTTCGTCAACCTCCAGCCCAGAGGCCAGACAGCCTTAAGCGTCACCAAAGGTTTCTAAAGTCACGCCAACAATTGTCTAACTTCATAAAATACTGATTGTGCACCTGTCTGCGTTACAGTCCATATATGACCTGGTCCAGATTCATTAATGGTAGTAATGTTTTTTGTCTCCATAAAAAGTTTTGTTCTTCGAAGCCACTTCCCTTTAACTTGTATTTCCCATAATTTTGCTCCAGTTTGTCCATCCAGTCTTGCCACCCTAGCGTTCACACCAGTTACGATCACACATCCTCTATCCTGCTATGGTGCCCTTTTCACAACCAATCATTGGCTGCTGATTAGCATCAGCTGGTCCTCCAATCCTGTATTTTGTCCAGGGGTGTGTTCAAGAGAAGTCTCCTCCTGTTGGCAATCTGCAATACATCATTCAGCGCAAACCACAAAATGGCACAGCAAAAACATACACGTGTAAACCAAAAGGAAGAATGAGTTCATGCCCATAACAGCTTGTAAGGATGTTTAAACAGCTGTCCGGTGCAGACGCTACACGTAACAAGGTTACTTCCCAGCCACTCCTCAAATCCCTGTCTCCCCACTTTTCTGACATGAGGACCAGGCCAAAGACTCCAGTAGTGAACAGCAAACTAGAAAGTCTTTAGTACGAGGTTGGTAACCGGTTGGTCAGAACATCGGGCCAGAGACAAAAGGCTGTTGGCCAGAATTCCATACCTAACAATATTGAAAATAGATATTACATTTTCCCTTGAGCAAGGCACTTAACAGCAATTTCTCCTGGAAGTCGTTCTGGACAAAATGGTCTGTCAAATGTAAAATGTAGGGTGATGGACAATGAGGTTCATGCATATTTAAACACTGAGGCCATGTTAGAATTCAATAGTAGTTAGACACCTGTGGCCACATCAGGACTCATTAGTGGTTAGACACCTGAGGCCACATCAGGACTCATTAGTGGTTAGACACCTGAGGCCACATCAGGACTCATTAGTGGTTAGACACATAAGGCCACATCAGGACTCATTAGTGGTTAGACACCTGAGGCCACATCAGGACTCATTAGTGGTTAGACACCTGAGGCCACATTAGGACTCATTAGTAGTTAGACACCTGAGGCCACATCAGGACTCATTAGTGGTTAGACATCTGAGGCCACATCAGGACTCATTAGTGGTTAGACATCTGAGGCCACATCAGGACTCATTAGTGGTTAGACACCTGAGGCCACATCAGGACTCATTAGTGGTTAGACATCTGAGGCCACATCAGGACTCATTAGTGGTTAGACACCTGAGGCCACATCAGGATTCATTAGTGGTCAGACATCTGAGGCCACATAAGGACTCATTAGTGGTTAGACACCTGAGGTCACATCAGGACTCATTAGTGGTTAGACACCTGAGGCCACATCAGGACTCATTAGTGGTTAGACACCTGAGGCCACATCAGGACTCATTAGTGGTTAGACACCTGAGGCCACATCAGGACTCATTAGTGTTTAGACACCTGAGGCCACATCAGGACTCATTAGTGGTTAGACATCTGAGGCCACATCAGGACTCATTAGTGGTTAGACACCTGAGGCCACATCAGGACTCATTAGTGGTTAGACATCTGAGGCCATATCAGGACTCATTAGTGTTTAGACACCTGAGGCCACATCAGGACTCATTAGTGGTTAGACACATGAGGCCATATCAGGACTCATTAGTGTTTAGACACCTGAGGCCACATCAGGACTCATTAGTGTTTAGACACCTGAGGCCACATCAGGACTCATTAGTGGTTAGACACCTGAGGCCACATCAGGACTCATTAGTGGTTAGACACCTGAGGCCACATCAGGACTCATTAGTGGTTAGACATCTGAGGCCACATCAGGACTCATTAGTGGTTAGACATCTGAGGCCACATCAGGACTCATTAGTGGTTAGACACCTGAGGCCACATCAGGACTCATTAGTGGTTAGACACCTGAGGCCACATCAGGACTCATTAGTGGTTAGACACCTGAGGCCACATCAGGACTCATTAGTGGTTAGACACCTGAGGCCACATCAGGACTCATTAGTGGTTAGACACCTGAGGCCACATCAGGACTCATTAGTGGTTAGACACATGAGGCCACATCAGGACTCATTAGTGTTTAGACACCTGAGGCCACATCAGGACTCATTAGTGTTTAGACACCTGAGGCCACATCAGGACTCATTAGTGGTTAGACACCTGAGGCCACATCAGGACTCATTAGTGGTTAGACACCTGAGGCCACATCAGGACTCATTAGTGGTTAGACATCTGAGGCCACATCAGGACTCATTAGTGTTTAGACACCTGAGGCCACATCAGGACTCATTAGTGGTTAGACACCTGAGGCCACATCAGGACTCATTAGTGTTTAGACACCTGAGGCCACATCAGGACTCATTAGTGGTTAGACACCTGAGGCCACATCAGGACTCATTAGTGGTTAGACATCTGAGGCCACATCAGGACTCATTAGTGGTTAGACATCTGAGGCCACATCAGGACTCATTAGTGGTTAGACACCTGAGGCCACATCAGGACTCATTAGTGGTTAGACATCTGAGGCCACATCAGGACTCATTAGTGGTTAGACACCTGAGGCCACATCAGGACTCATTAGTGGTTAGACACCTGTGGCCACATCAGGACTCATTAGTGTTTAGACACCTGAGGCCACATCAGGACTCATTAGTGTTTAGACACCTGAGGCCACATCAGGACTCATTAGTGTTTAGACACCTGAGGCCACATCAGGACTCATTAGTGGTTAGACACCTGAGGCCACATCAGGACTCATTAGTGGTTAGACACTGACTGGGTGTTTTGCCTGCTGAGCATCTATATCAGTTTTCAGTCCAGTGAAGCAGTGTAATCTGGATGAATAAACCACACAACTAACCTAAATGGTGTTCAGTTACTGGACTTGGTTTGACCCATGACCCTGAGGTTCCTTTCAGAGACGAGGCAGATGGTCTGAACTGGAATGTTATCATGCAATCTGATTTGAAGTAGATTGGGAACGGACAAGGGACATTTTATCTTGGCCATGCGAGTAAGATTTGTCACTGTGTTGTTTTCATGCTCCTGACTGGAATAATCCACAGGACTTTGATGTTTTGGACCAGTAAGACCCAGTGTTTTCACAGACTGACTGAGGGTAACCAAAGGGTTAGACTGAATGACCATGGGGCTATACTGAGAATAACTGGATACAAACACATGGTGATGATTCAAGACCTCAGATATTCACACAAAACGTGCAAATACATTCCAACACATGTAGACATGCGCTGTTTTCATCGCTGACACGTGGAGAGAGATTCTGTTTACATGGACACGCATCCTATTTACATTTCCCAAGTTAGGGCTGTTGTGTTTTTTCAGGTACCTCCACCAATACTGGTACCACCACTCTGCAAGTCAGTTAGTGTGTGTCTGTGTGTGTGTGTCCGTGTGTTTGTGTGCGGGTGGGTGGGTGGTTAGCGGCAAATACTGTCCATCTGTATACTGCAGAATCGTGTGTAGGAATAGTCTAGGAATTTCAGCCTCACCCTGAGGAATGTGTCTTCAATTAGGACAGAGGTAGTCCACTACACACACACACACACACACACACACACACACACATATACACAGGCACACACACACAGGCACGCGCACACACACATACACAGGCACACGCACACACACACAGGCAAACAGGGACTTGGCCTATGCAGATATACAGCATGGACATGACAGATGTTATTTGTTCATTACCGTTAGTTGTGAGTAATTGTCATGTTGTTCATTTATACCGGTTCATGTCTGATGTTCAATATGTCAAATGTTTAAATAATAATGCCTTAAAGAAACAGGCCAGATGTGTCCACAGAGCATGATTGGAGATAGCCAGACCACAATACTGTTGGTTAATGTGGAGTTAACATAGAGCATGTTGTTTAGTGTGTTGAACATAACACAATAAAGGTATTTAGTGATAACAACTAATATTAAAAAGGGCTTTATGTGTGAGAACATGTCACTTGACCGTGATCTAATAGGAATCTATTTTAGGTGCCTGCAATAACATAATTTGACCAGTGCGACGCTTTAGATCCAGACTGTAATGCAGCCCTCCCATAATCTAGATCCAGACTGTAATGCAGCCCTCCCATAATGCAGCCCTCCCATAAAGCAGTCCTCCCATAAAGCAGTCCTCCCATAATGTAGATCCAGACTGTAATGCAGCCCTCCCATAATGCAGCCCTCCCATAATGTAGATCCAGACGGTAATGCAGCCCTCCCATAATGCAGCCCTCCCATAATGTAGATCCAGACTGTAATGCAGCCCTCCCATAATGCAGCCCTCCCATAATGTAGATCCAGACTGTAATGCAGCCCTCCCATAATGCAGTCCTCCCATAATGTAGATCCAGACTGTAATGCAGCCCTCCCATAATGCAGTCCTCCCATAATGTAGATCCAGACTGTAATGCAGCCCTCCCATAATGCAGTCCTCCCATAATCTAGATCCAGACTGTAATGCAGCCCTCCCATAAAGCAGCCCTCCCATAAAGCAGCCCTCCCATAATCTAGATCCAGACTGTAATGCAGCCCTCCCATAATGCAGCCCTCCCATAAAGCAGTCCTCCCATAATGTAGATCCAGACTGTAATGCAGCCCTCCCATAATGTAGATCTAGACTGTAATGCAGCCCTCCATAATGCAGATCCAGACTAATGCAGCCCTCCCATAATGTAGATCCAGACCGTAATGCAGCCCTCCCATAATGTAGATCCAGACTAATGCAGCCCTCCCATAATGTAGATCCAGACCGTAATGCAGCCCTCCCATAATGTAGATCCAGACTGTAATGCAGCCCTCCCATAATGTAGATCCAGACTAATGCAGCCCTCCCATAATGTAGATCCAGACTGTAATGCAGCCCTCCCATAATGTAGATCCAGACTGTAATGCAGCCCTCCCATAATGTAGATCCAGACTGTAATGCAGCCCTCCCATAATGTAGATCCAGACTGTAATGCAGCCCTCCCATAATGTAGATCCAGACTGTAATGCAGCCCTCCCATAATGTAGATCCAGACTGTAATGCAGCCCTCCCATAATGTAGATCCAGACTAATGCAGCCCTTCCATAATGCAGCCCTCCCGTATGCAATCCAATAGAAAAAACTGAGCTGAAGCTAAAATGGCAGCATGCAAACAAAGAAGAACAAGTCGCGGGAAAGTTCTGTAATAAGACACAATTTGCTAGTTATAATAATTGTTGGTAGATTAATATTTAAGGTTTGTATGTGTCCTGAAGCATAGATAGCATTTGTGATTTTAGTTGGACGAAACTGGAAAAATACAGTCTGGCCTGTTCATTTGGCTCGGAGTGCTATAAAAAATGTTTTAAAGCTGAAGTGATGTCCTTGTTTTATTTATAAGTTAGAATTAGCATTACTCAAAGTTATAATAAACTGTAAAAGCTGAATAATCAATTGAAATTAGTGGACTATCAAAATATAGTGTCGAGATACTAGACTACATTTGAATGTAAACAGGAAAAAGTCTTTGCCTCTCTTGCTGCTCTTTTCCCCCTCTCCTCTTTAACTGTTCATTTCACCCTCAAGGGTTTACAAAGCCAATAAGGCGTTTAGAGGTTCTGCACGAATGGCATGTCACATCATGGTGATGTCGTGCAAAGCCACCCCGGTGAAACTGTTGACATCCTGGGACTCAAGGAGGGCTCCTGAATGAAACAAGCCTGCTTCCCAAATGGTACACTCTCTCCCTATATAGTGCACTTCTTAACCCAGTTATTTAAATAAGTAACAGGGTGTCATCTAGGGTGACCAATTCCATATCCCGCCCAAACCCAACCTCACAAATGATTGAGCTCACATGATTCTATTTTCCTCACAGCAGCAACAAGATGAACTGAAATACAAGAAAACATTAGAACAATTAAATGAAAGTGACTACTTTAACATCCCTAATCCTACATGAATGGAAAAGAAAAGCTGCTAATTCTCCAAAAGTAACACAACCCGGGACTTTTGTCATCTTCTAATCCCCCCACTATGTTTATATTTCCTCCATTCAAACATCGCACAACAACAGACTACTAATTTGTCTCCAATGGCAAAATCCTCAATGTACAGCAGCGTCCAATATTGGCCTGCTATAAAGAATCATTACAGACAACCAAGAATCTATGTAATTATACAAGTCCCTCTGCTGAGAGCCTATGATTGGTCAGGTCCGAATACCTGTCACCTACACACTAATCCCTCCCACGTGAGACCTGTCACCAAGGAAACTGTCACCAACACACTAACCCCTCCCACGTGAGACCTGTCACCAAGGAAACTGTCACCAACACACTAATCCCTCCCATCTGAGACCCGTCACCAAGGAAACTGTCACCAACACACTAATCCCTCCCATCTGAGACCCGTCACCAAGGAAACTGTCACCAACACACTAACCCCTCCCATCTGATACCCGTCTCCAAAGAAACTGTCACCAACACACTAATCCCTCCCATCTGAGACCCGTCTCATCTCATCTCATCTCATCTTCAACCGCTTATCCGGGGTCGGGTCGCGGGGGTAGCAGCTCTAGCAAGGGACCCCAAACTTCCCTTTCCCGGGCAACATTAGCCAGCTCTGACTGGGGAATCCCGAGGCGTTCCCAGGCCAGTGTGGAGATATAATCTCTCCACCTAGTCCTGGGTCTTCCCAGAGGTCTCCTCCCAGCTGGACGTGCCTGGAACACCTCTCTAGGGAGGCGCCCAGGTGGCATTCGTACAAGATGCCCGAACCACCTCAACTGGCTCCTTTCTATGCAAAGGAGCAGCGGCTCTACTCCGAGTTCCTCTCGGATGACTGAGCTTCTCACCCTATCCCTAAGGGAGAGGCCAGCCACCTTTCTGAGAAAACCCATTTCGGCCGCTTGTACCCGCGATCTCGTTCTTTCGGTCATGACCCAGCTTTCATGACCATAGGTGAGGGTAGGAACAAAGATTGACCGGTAGATCGAGAGCTTTGCCTTTCGGCTCAGCTCTCTTTTTGTCACAACGGTGCGGTGAAGTGAATGCAACACTGCCCCTGCTGCTCCGATCCTCCGACCAATCTCCCGCTCCATTGTTCCCTCACTCGCGAACAAGACCCCGAGGTACTTGAACTCCTTCACTTGGAGTAAGGACTCATTCCCTACCCGGAGTAGGCACTCCACCGGTTTCCTGCTGAGAGTCATGGCCTCAGATTTAGAGGTGCTAACCCTCATCCCAGCCGCTTCACACTCGGCTGCGAACCGATCCAGTGAGTGCTGAAGGTCACCGACCGATGAGGCCATCAGGACCACATCATCCGCAAAAAGCAGTGATGTGACCATCAGCCCACCGAACGGGAACCCCTCCCCCCCATGACTACGCCTTGATATCCTGTCCATGAATATTACAAACAGGATTGGTGACAAAGCGCAGCCCTGGCGGAGGCCAACCCCCACCTGGAACGAATCCGACTTACTGCCGAGGACACGGACACAGCTCATGCTTTGAGCGTACAGAGATTGGATGGCCCTGAGAAGAGACCCCCTCACCCCATACTCCCGCAGCACCTCCCACAAAGATCCCGGGTACCCGGTCATACGCCTTCTCCAGATCCACAAAACACATGTAGACTGGATGGGCATACTCCCAGGCCCCCTCCAGGATCCTTGCGAGAGTAAAGAGCTGGTCCGTGGTTCCCCGGCCAGGACGAAAACCGCATTGTTCCTCTTCAATCTGAGGTTCGACTATTGGCCGAACCCTCCTTTCCAGCACTTTGGAGTACACTTTACCAGGGAGGCTGAGGAGTGTGATACCTCTGTAATTGGCACACACTCTCTGGTCCCCCTTTTTAAAGAGGGGAACCACCACCCCGGTCTGCCACTCCTCTGGCACTGTCCCAGACTTCCATGCAATGTTGAAGAGGCGTGTCAACCAAGACAGCCCTTCCCCACCCAAAGCTTTTAGCATTTCTGGACGAATCTCATCAGTCCCTGGGGCTTTGCCACTGTGGAGTTGTTTGACTACCTCAGCGACTTCCCCCAGGGAAACTGACGATGACCCTCCATCAGCCTCCAGCTCTGCCTCTGTACTAGAGGGCGTGTAGGTCGGATTCAGGAGCTCCTCAAAATGCTCTTTCCAGCGCCCGATCACATCATCAGTTGAGGTCAACAGTGTCCCATCCTTACTGTACACAGCTTGGATGGTTCCCGTTTTCCCCTTCTGAGGTGCCGAACGGTTTTCCAGAAGCATTTTGGTGCCGACCGAAAGTCCTTCTCCATAGCTTCTCCAAACTTCTCCCACACCCGCTGCTTTGCCTCTGACACGGCAGCGGCTGCAGCCCTTCGGGCCTGTCGGTACCCTGCAACTGCCTCCGGAGTCCCCAGGGCTAGCATATCCCTGAAGGCCTCCTTCTTCAGTCGGACAGCTTCCCTGACCACCGTGGTCCACCACGGTGTTCTAGGGTTACCACCCCTTGAGGCACCTAGGACCTTGAGACCACAGCTCACCGCCGCAGCTTCAGCAATAGAAGCTTTGAACATTGCCCACTCAGGTTCAATGCCCCCAACCTCCACAGGGATGCCTGAAAAGCTCCGCCGGAGGTGTGAGTTGAAGATCTTTCGGACAGGGGCCTCCTCCAGACGTTCCCAGTTCACCCGCACTACCCGTTTGGGCTTACCTGGTCTGTCCAAAGTCTTTCCCCACCCTCTGATCCAACTCACTACCAGATGGTGATCAGTTGACAGCTCTGCCCCTCTCTTCACCCGAGTGTCCAAAACATGCGGCCTTAGATCAGCCGATACGATCACAAAATCGATCATTGACCTTCGGCCTAGGGTGCTCTGGTACCATGTACACTTATGCGCCTCCTTATGTTCGAACATGGTGTTTGTTATAGACAATCCATGACTAACACAGAAGTCCAATAACAAACGACCGCTCGGGTTTAGATCAGGGAGGCCGTTCCTCCCAATCACGCCTCTCCAGGTGTCTCCATCGTTGCCCACATGTGCGTTGAAGTCTCCCAGCAGAATGATGGAGTCCCCTACTGGAGCCCTATATAGGACTCCCTTCAGGGTCTCCAAGAAGGCTGAATACTCCGAACTGCTGTTTGGTGCATAAGCACAAACAACAGTCAGAGTTTTCCCCCCCACCACCCTTAGGCGTAGGGAGGCAAACCTCTCATCCACCGGGGTAAACTCCAACACCGCCGTGCTCAGACGTGGGCTCGTGAGTATCCCCACACCAGCCCGCCGCCTCTCACCCTGGGCAACTCCAGAGAAGAACAGAGTCCAACCCCTATCCAGGAGTAAGGTTCCAGAGCCACGGTTGTGCGTAGAGGTAAGTCCCACCAGATCCAACTGGTATCGCTCCACCTCACGCACAAGTTCTGGCTCCTTCCCCCCCAGTGAGGTGACGTTCCACGTCCCCAAAGCAAGCTTCTGCCGCCCGGGTCTGATCCGTCGAGACCCCCCACCTTCACTGCCACCCATATGACAGCGCACCCGACCCCTGCGGTTGTTCCTGTGAGTGGTGGGCCCACAGGATGGAGAGGAGAGAGATGCCACGTATCTCGTTCGGGCTGTGCCCGGCCGGGCTCCGTGGCAAACCCGGCCACCAGACGCTCGCTTTCGAGCCCGCCGTCTGGGCCTGGCTCCAGACGAGGGCCCTGGGCTTCCTCCAGGCAGGGTCTCGCTCCTTTTCCCTCTATCTTTCATGGGGTCTTGGTGAACCATTCTTAGTCTGGCCCCTTGCCTGAGACCACTCCAAGGAAACTGTCACCAACACACTAATCCCTCCCATCTGAGACCCGTCTCCAAGGAAACTGTCACCAACACACTAATCCCTGTCACCAAGGAAACTGTCACCAACACACTAATCCCTCCCATCTGAGACCCGTCTCCAAGGAAACTGTCACCAACACACTAATCCCTCCCATCTGAGACCCGTCTCCAAGGAAACTGTCACCAACACACTAATCCCTCCCATCTGAGATCTTTCACCAAGGAAACTGTCACCAACACACTAATCCCTCCCATCTGAGACCCGTCTCCAAGGAAACTGTCACCAACACACTAATCCCTCCCATCTGAGACCCGTCTCCAAGGAAACTGTCACCAACACACTAATCCCTCCCATCTGAGACCCGTCTCCAAGGAAACTGTCACCAACACACTAATCCCTCCCATCTGAGACCCGTCTCCAAGGAAACTGTCACCAACACACTAATCCCTGTCACCAAGGAAACTGTCACCAACACACTAATCCCTCCCATCTGAGACCCGTCTCCAAGGAAACTGTCACCAACACTCTAATCCCTCCCATCTGATACCCTTCACCAAGGAAACTTTCACCAACACACTAATCCCTCCCATCTGATACCCGTCACCAAGGAAACTGTCACCAACACACTAATCCCTCCCATCTGAGACCCGTCACCAAGGAAACTGTCACCAACACACTAATCCCTCCCATCTGATACCCGTCACCAAGGAAACTGTCACCTACACACTAATCCCTCCCATCTGAGACCCGTCACCAAGGAAACTGTCACCTACACACTAATCCCTCCCAGCTGAGATCTGTCACCAAGGAAACTGTAAGAATACCGACACAGCTGGTGTACCGTCAAGAGCTAAAAATATCCACTCAGATTAAATCTCTGATTTGATCAGATAAATCAAAGGCATAATGTGTGTGTGTGTACATTTCTTTCTCCTCTCTACTGTCCGTGACTCCTGCCTTCCGTGTTGCAGTTAAAACAAACACCGGTGTGAAGTTCAAACTTCAAGGATACATTTTTTTCAGGGTGCTTTCATGTCTGGACCCTCTCGGCCCTCCCAATCCCCCCCCCCCTTCCCGTCATCCACTGTTCTCACTTGATCGGAATAATTTCCCCAAAAAATCTGTTTGGTTCTCTGGCCTGCTGTACTAACCGCTAACAATTATTCAAGACTGTTGTTGTAAATGGAGATGTCTCTGAACAGAGATGGCAGGCGGGAGAGGAAGGGAGAGGCAATGGGAGGAGGGAGGGGGAAGAGAGAGGAGAAAGGGGGTATTGGAGGGGGTGAAAGGAGTGAGGAGAGGGGGCAGGGGGGGGGTAGGTGAGGCAAATGAAGAGGAAGGGGGAAAGAGAGGGGGAGGAAGAAGAGAAGGTGAGGCAAAGAGGAGGAGGTGAAAAACAGGAAGAGGAGAAGCGGAGGGTGTAACGGGGGATAAAGGAGACAGAGGAGGAGGTGAATCTAGTAGTACTACAAGCAGACATTGGAGACAGAGGAGGTGAATCTAGTAGTACTACAAGCAGACATTGGCGCAACTGCTCCTATACATTCCGTTTGTTTTTTAAAATATGTATTTTAATATGTTATCTAATTTTTATTTCGCTATCCTGACAATATTTTTGGTATATATTTGTCCATGGATTTGGTATAATACAAATTCATGGTATGTTTTTGTTTTCAATTTTCACATCTGCATGTTGGTAATTTAGTGGTCTGTTTATATAAAGCACATAAGCAAGCACAGACCAGCAATAGCAAGTGAAAACACTGACCGCTACTGAGAAACATTGTTTAGATATTTACAGGGTTACATGATACTTACATTTTAAATGATACAATACCTTCATGAAAATCCTTTTTCATTTTCAAATTGCACAGTTGTCTAATGTCTAAAGGAAAAGCAACAAGCACAACATGTATGGCAAATTTTTGTCTGCTATTTTAAAAAAAGATGAATCCCACCCAGACATCCAAGGTAAAAGGACCTAGTCTATTATAAAGTGCAAAAAAGTTAATTTCCCTTCCCCCCCTTTTAAGGAATGTTTAGTGGAAAGAAAATGAGTATGGCGAGAGGAAACATTTTCCATTGGGCTATCACACCTGATTTATTTGAGATATTCCTGGAAGGAGCGCAGTCGCTGTCTTTACGTACCCACACGAAAACCAGGCAGAAAACTTGTGAGCCTCTCTTAATCAAAACACCACGCAAACACTTCAGAACTTCAGATGGACACACAGCCACTGAATGCATTACCAGATATTAACACACAGCCAGAGGAAACATTTAGGATTAAAAATAAGAATACAATTGAACAGAAAAAAACTAACAGTTAAATTAAAGACAGATGGAATGTCAGTGGCATGTTCCACGGGGCTGCTGTGTGGTGTGGACCATGTGGTTGTGATGGGTTCTATGTCTCTACAGTAATGTTCTGTATCCATGGGTTCTATGTATCTACAGTAATATTCTGTATCCATGGGTTCTATGTCTCTACAGTAATGTCCTGCCATGAGAGTTGATCCGGATAAACCCCTGTAGACACAACATCCTCATAAGACTTTAAAGATGTCCAGAAGAAGCTACTGCAGTGAACACATTTTGCCACGGGTGGGACCATTTCAGAAGGTCTATTGAAGAACAACTCTGAGGAGTTATTAGCGTTTCCTGTGTAATGGTTTGAACTGGAAATAATCTGTGATGACCAGGGACCTCTCATTAGATATTGTAGAAATTTCAACCGATTGGAGGCTAAAGTTCATGTCATTTTCTCATCTGTCTATCAAGTTAATAAATAGCAACTAAAACGGTTGCTTCAATATCAATGCCAGTGTATTCTAACATAAAGTTATGTGTTTTATACAAAAAGAAATTTGACTTAAATAATGAACATGTACAATGATTTTAGTATTGAGAAATCATTACTGACCGGGAGCACAGTCAGTAGGTACTCACCACTGCTGACCAGGACCACTGTTTGTAGGTACTCACCACTGCTGACCAGGACCACTGTCAGTAGGTACTCACCACTGCTGACCAGGACCACTGTCAGTAGGTACTCACCACTGCTGACCAGGACCACTGTCAGTAAGTACTCACCACTGCTGACCAGGACCACTGTCAGTAGGTACTCACCACTGCTGACCAGGACCACTGTCAGTAGGTACTCACCACTGCTGACCAGGACCACTGTCAGTAGGTACTCACCACTGCTGACCAGGACCACTGTCAGTAGGTACTCACCACTGCTGACCAGGACCACTGTCAGTAGGTACTCACCACTGCTGACCAGGACCACTGTCAGTAGGTACTCACCACTGCTGACCAGGACCACTGTCAGTAGGTACTCACCACTGCTGACCAGGACCACTGTGAGTAGGTACTCACCACTGAATTGGACCACTGTCAGTAGGTACTCACCACTGAATTGGACCACTGTCAGTAGGTACTCACCACTGAATTGGACCACTGTCAGTAGGTACTCACCACTGAATTGGACCACTGTCAGTAGGTACTCACCACTGAATTGGACCACTGTCTGTAGGTACTCACCACTGAATTGGACCACTGTCTGGAGGTACTCACCACTGAATTGGACCACTGTCAGTAGGTACTCACCACTGAATTGGACCACTGTCAGTAAGTACTCACCACTGAATTGGACCACTGTCAGTAAGTACTCACCACTGAATTGGACCACTGTCTGTAGGTACTCACCACTGAATTGGACCACTGTCTGTAGGTACTCAGCACTGAATTGGACCACTGTCTGTAGGTACTCAGCACTGAATTGGACCACTGTCTGTAGGTACTCAGCACTGAATTGGACCACTGTCTGTAGGTACTCACCACTGCTGACAGGGAGAACCCCACATCTAATCTACCCAGACCTTGACATGTGCCCTTGTTAGGAGATCAATGTTATTCACTTAATCTGTGAGTGATCATAATGTTTTGCCTCATCAGTGGATATAACTCTTATAGAAGCATTTTTGTTTGTTACCTGAATTATAACTTGAGCTGGGTATGTGATGGTGCCTCAACATAAAGGATTCACGTTGCGTTAATTTAAGTCCTGCCCACGTTCTATGTTCTATAATCAAAACCTCATCATGGTTTTGGCTGTGCTGAGACATAAAACATTACCAGCACCACACAATATCATAATGTCACTATTCCATTTTATTTATTTACTTTTTGGGTGTTACTTCCAATAACCCACCACCGCCCAGAAAATATTTGACAGTATTAGTTGGCCGATTGAGAGACAAGCGCTGGGCATGCTAGGAAAAAGTAAGAGTGTGCTTTAACTCCCGTGGTTCAGATTGGTGCAACTCAGCACCTTAGGAGTAATGCAGTGGCACATTGTTCGAAGCACTGACTGGGTTCCTGAACAACATAACCTCATTAGTTACACACCCACTCACACACATTTCACACACACCTTTTGGTTTTGAGGACACTGGACACTTGACTGAGATACAGAAATGTCAACACGTTCACAAACATTTATCCTAATGTCTTTGTCCGTCTCCCACCGATGACTAAAGGCCAATCCGAGTGCAGAGAACATCCGCTGAATTTACATGTTAATACATTATTATTAAAGCGTTGGCATCCAGACTCTGTGACCATCAAGCTTCTAATGGAAACAACATCCTGTATGGCGGCAGACGTCTACTTCTTACCACCAGGTAATAGCATCACCCCTCCCCACCGCACACGATACTTGTTCGTGGGGGTTTCTCAACCTGTCTACACATCAGGGGAGGGCAACAAACACAGATGTGTAGCCCGGTGACGTGTGTTGCTCCGAGCAACCAAAACAAGCCAGACGTGCTAGACTGTTTAGTGATTACCTAGTTCCAAACATGTATTACATCCATCCTCCACCCCGGGATGAGAGCTTGAGTTTACCCTGCGTTTCATAGCTGCTAGAAGTGTCATAACTCCTCCCGAAGCTGTGCTCTCTGCATCTACAAGCTGGCTTCGGCGTTCGTCGGCATTCTAGTCACTTCGCTCTTTTTGTCATCACTCCAATTGTCTTGTCGAGACCCACGGAAATGACATTTAATTGAACGTCTTGCTCACGCTGATAGTAACGACACATACACCCCACTCCCAGGTTTCACCTCGAAGCCAAACACGTGTGTGAACGGCAACACCGAGTGCTGCATGCCCAGCTCAGCCAAACTGCCTCGGTCAGGTCAAGCAAAGCACCAGGCCTCGAAAATACAAACACACCAAAATACACAGAAAAGTAAATTTGAAAGATCTGTAAAAAGTACTGCATAAAGGCAATTGATTGACAACTATTAAGCATTCCCCTTTACATAAAGTAGGTGCTGTTTTTTAAATATTTGGAAGGAAACACTTATAAAACTCAGTCAGCTCCGGTCCTATGTATCTGAAACATGATTGATGTTGTCCATAAATGTGCTAAATTAACAGACACGCATGTACCAACAGACACACATGCATCAACAGACACACATGCCCCAACCGACACGCATGCCCCAACAGACACGCATGCCCCAACAGACACGCATGCCCCAACAGACACGCATGCACCAACAGACACGCATGCACCAACAGACACGCATGCACCAACAGACACGCATGCACCAACAGACACGCATGTACCAACAGACACGCATGTACCAACAGACACGCATGTACCAACAGACACGCATGCACCAACAGACACGCATTCCCCAACAGACACGCATGCACCAACAGACACGCATGCACCAACAGACACGCATGTACCAACAGACACGCATGTACCAACAGACACGCATGTACCAACAGACACGCATGTACCAACAGACACGCATGCCCCAACAGACACGCATGCCCCAACAGACACGCATGCCCCAACAGACACGCATGCACCAACAGACACGCATGTACCAACAGACACGCATGCACCAACAGACACGCATGCACCAACAGACACGCATGGACCAACAGACACGCATGTACCAACAGACACGCATGTACCAACAGACACGCATGTACCAACAGACACGCATGTACCAACAGACACGCATGGACCAACAGACACGCATGTACCAACAGACACGCATGCACCAACAGACACGCATGTACCAACAGACACGCATGCACCAACAGACACGCATGCACCAACAGACACGCATGTACCAACAGACACGCATGGACCAACAGACACGCATGGACCAACAGACATGCATGTACCAACAGCGTCTACAGTGGAGAGATTGACCACCTGGTGTTCTGGTAACGTCACGATAATCCATTGGTAGTGCATGGAGGAGCTGATGTGGAAAATGTTCAAATACCGTGACTGAGTGATTAATTTCAGGTGCACGCCCCAGTTTTTATTTCACTGGTGGTAAAAAGCAAGATTGGGTGAAATCTCTCTAGACACGCTTGTTGTTGAAACAGTCTGAGTTAGACGTTGTAATAATATATGCATTTCATTCTTTCACTGAACTATTATGTGACACGTTAAACAAACATGGAATGTGTACACAAATAGCGTAACAATGGAAACAGAGAAAATGTTCAAAACAAGATAATGTACATCTAAACTATGTCTGCCGGCTGTAGGTTTTATTTATATTCCTATTATGTGTTCTGCCCTGAATTTCTACAGTGGTCAGGGTTTAAATGTATCATACTAAGGACCTGATCAGGTTGGAGGCTAAAGGCCAGGAACTACAATACCCATGTTATTTAATTTGATGTGTTGCCCTTTTTCCAAATCCCCTGATGGGTTTATTAATTAAGTTACTAAGTTACAACTTTGAACTTACAAATGGGAACTGGAACTATACAGAATTCCTCATTGACACAGACTTAAACAGGTTCTGGCAAGCGGATCATGATTCATATTGTTCTTCCTGTGTGAAAAGTGGCAAAATTGTTCAAATTCACAGGTGGTCTAAATCCAATCCTGTGTTATGTAAATGACTTGTGGGTTTGGATGGAATGTGGAATGCACCTCTCTGTTTAGTCAAACTCGAGTACTGTGCCTCAGTTATCCAATACCAAGGGCGTACCAACGAAATAAAGCACCCAGCTCGTTTCAATGTATTATATCAGGATTGTATGACGTCCCAGGGTTGATTCAGGATCAACAAGGGAAACTATGAAGCCGCTAAATAATCGGAAAACATTCCTACAACCCCGACTGTTGGGATGAGAATTCGGGGTCCACTCTAAACCAACTAGAGAGCAGTATTACTAGGACAGACGCTTCAGCTGTGGTTCACAGATCCAGGGGCCATTTCCACTCATTAGACCCCTGGCCCCACCTCACTGAGGTGTCCAGCCTCAGGACACTCAACTGTATTAACACCAAGGAGTAGTGACACAGAGCGTATTCATGTTTCTAACACACATCCTAATGACCAGTTGTTTTGGGCCACTTTGCACAACAAGCAAACACCAGACGCAGAATAAATGCATAAAATATATATATAAAGACAAGCTCTATGAACCTGAATTAACTCTTACTATCTTACTATTTAACATCTGTCTTCTTACACATCTAGATGGTCTAGCCTCAAAGCCATTTGGGTTTGTGTGCCTTCTGGTATTGTATATGCTTAAGATAGCTTTAACATGATCATTAAGGTATTCAAGAATAGACACAGTAAAAGTGATACCCTGGATTATCTTAATGGAAAACTGTGATCCCTGATGATATTCTTGGACACACCACTCCACGGTATGGGGCTGATATTCTTGGATACACCACTCCACGGTACGGGGCTGATATTCTTGGACACACCACTCCACGGTACAGGGCTGATATTCTTGGATACACCACTCCACGGTACGGGGCTGATATTCTTGGACACACCACTCCACGGTACAGGGCTGATATTCTTGGATACACCACTCCACGGTACAGGGCTGATATTCTTGGATACACCACTCCACGGTACAGGGCTGATATTCTTGGACACACCACTCCACGGTATGGGGCTGATATTCTTGGATACACCACTCCACGGTACAGGGCTGATATTCTTGGATACACCACTCCACGGTACAGGGCTGATATTCTTGGATACACCACTCCACGGTACAGGGCTGATATTCTTGGATACACCACTCCACGGTACGGGGCTGATATTCTTGGATACACCACTCCACGGTATGGGGCTGATATTCTTGGATACACCACTCCACGGTATGGGGCTGATATTCTTGGATACACCACTCCACGGTACGGGGCTGATATTCTTGGATACACTACTCCACGGTATGGGGCTGATATTCTTGGATACACCACTCCACGGTACAGGGCTGATATTCTTGGATACACCACTCCACGGTACAGGGCTGATATTCTTGGACACACCACTCCACGGTACAGGGCTGATATTCTTGGATACACTACTCCACGGTACAGGGCTGATATTCTTGGATACACCACTCCACGGTACAGGGCTGATATTCTTGGATACACCACTCCACGGTACAGGGCTGATATTCTTGGATACACCACTCCACGGTATGGGGCTGATATTCTTGGATACACCACTCCACGGTACGGGGCTGATATTCTTGGATACACTACTCCACGGTATGGGGCTGAAATTCTTGGATACACCACTCCACGGTATGGGGATGATATTCTTGGATACACCACTCCACGGTACGGGGCTGATATTCTTGGATACACCACTCCACGGTATGGGGATGATATTCTTGGATACACCACTCCACGGTACAGGGCTGATATTCTTGGATACACCACTCCACGGTACAGGGCTGATATTCTTGGATACACCACTCCACGGTATGGGGATGATATTCTTGGATACACCACTCCACGGTACGGGGCTGATATTCTTGAATACACCACTCCACGGTACAAGGCATTTTCCTCTAGGTTTTATGTCTTCTCCTCAGCAACATTTAAGCGTGCATTAATATGACACACAAGTATTTTTACTCAGTTGACTTGGATAATATATTTCGATCTTTTAAGTTATCTTTTGAGTTATTACCAGTGTCAGTACTTACAGATTTTACATCAAGCCATAGTTCTGTTGCAGCAGATTCATTCTAAACTATATTGATAATTTTAATGCTTTAGATAGTTGAACATTTCCTCTTAGGTATCCCTCGGAACAGACGGACCTCAATGGGCGTGGCCATCTGCTTGTCATTTTATCTGAACAGACGGACCTCACTGGGCATGGCCATCTGCTTGTCATTCCATCTGAACAGACCGAACTCACTGGGCGTGGCCATCTGCTTGCCATTCCATCTGAACAGACCGAACTCACTGGGCGTGGCCATCTGCTTGTCATTCCATCTGAACAGACCGAACTCACTGGGCGTGGCCATCTGCTTGTCATTCCATCTGAACAGACCGAACTCACTGGGCGTGGCCATCTGCTTGTCATTCCATCTGAACAGACCGAACTCACTGGGCGTGGCCATCTGCTTGTCATTCTATCTGAACAGACCGAACTCACTGGGCGTGGCCATCTGCTTGTCATTCTATCTGAACAGACCGAACTCACTGGGCGTGGCCATCTGCTTGTCATTCTATCTGAACAGACCAAACTCACTGGGCGTGGCCATCAGCTTGTCATTCTATCTGAACAGACGAATTCACTTGCTACTCTCTAGCAAGACAAAAACAACAACTTATGTTCGGTCCAAAAATGACTTGTTTCTTCTGATACGAAATGACGTTCATCCAAGCGACAAAAATGAGTCAATTTTGGCATACATGGTGCCACAAATAATATGGACCACAAGAGCATATTACAATAACTGAATTCAGATATGAACAAAGAAAGAAACAGACAAAACAGTGTATGGCCCTCCAACATCTAATACAAGTAACTAGCTTGGCCAACCTGGACCCTTTAACCCCGCTGAGGTAAGGTTTGGGCAATAGGTCTTTACACAGTTGGTATAAGGCAATCTTCCAGTCAAACGAATCACACAGTGAATAAAATACAGATTTAAAAAACACCAAGTTTTCTGAGGAAACAAATTAGAACAACAATAGCAATAATTTATCTTGACTCTGAACTAAAGCCAGAAGAAACATTGTTATTTTGGGAAAAATGTTGGCACTCAATGTAGTCTCTTGGTTTGTAGAAGAAAAATACAGTTTTTTGGTTTGATCCTTTAACACATGCAGGGAAAGAATTTGGTGCATTTAATGGCCATCAAAATGTCCATTGTGCCTGAGGGAACGGTGGAGGTTGTGCTTTGGCCAGTTATATGCAGTTACATCAATAAAGTCCTGAGATTTCATGGAAGCATATTTTCTGGTGTGAATGCATACACATCACGTCTCTGCATTTCACATGTGCGGTCTCTCTTAATACACACCACGTCTCTGCATTTCACTTGTGGGGTCTCTCTTAATACACACCACGTCTCTGCATTTCAGATGTGCGGTCTCTCTTAATACACACCACATCTCTGCATTTCACTTGTGGGGTCTCTTAATACACACCACGTCTCTGCATTTCACATGTGCGGTCTCTCTTAATACAGACCATGTCTCTGCATTTCTCATGTGCGGTCTCTCTTAATACACACCATGTCTCTGCATTTCACATGTGTGGTCTCTCTTAATACACACCATGTCTCTGCATTTCACATGTGCGGCCTCTCTTAATACACACCATGTCTCTGCATTTAACTTGTGGGGTCTATCTTAATACACACCACATCTCTGCATTTCACATGTGCGGTCTCTCTTAATACACACCACATCTCTGCATTTCACATGTGCGGTCTCTTTTAATACACACCACGTCTCTGCATTTCACATGTGCGGTCTCTCTTAACACACACCACGTCTCTGCATTTCACATGTGCGGTCTCTCTTAATACACACCATGTCTCTGCATTTCACTTGTGGGGTCTCTCACACTCTTGGCTTTCAGCTGACCATGGCCTCCGAATCCAGAACGACGGCACAAAAAGAAATCATTAAATGTTACTGTTCATTCCAGACTATAATAGTCTACATTTGTTTTTGATTATTCCTATTAAAAATAATATGAGAAGCCTTAAAACATTACAATTCAAAGAATTGTCCAATTTTATTTTGAGAAGTTATTGGAAACGTTTTGGTGTGCCCAGGTAAAAAAAAAATAGCATTTTTCACACTTCATGCCAACACTGTAGATTATAAACAAACAGCATTTTTGTTTAAATGTTTCCTTTTTTGTCTTTCTGCTCAAGATAAAACTTTAGGTATTGAACCACTGCAGGTATATAATATACTTAAAAACTGATCAGGCCCCACAAAGACCAGGAAACTGCATAAATAAAGATGACACTCCACATTGCGTCAGGCCTGAGAACAGCCCATGCCGCCTTGGTGAATTTTCCTAAACAACACCTCCTGTTGGCTTGATGTAAAAAAAATACCAGATCCACTAGGTAAGATCTCTTTGCATGAACAAAATGAAAATATCAAATCAATGAAGTACCGTGTGTGTTCCTTTCTTCAATAAAGGCCAAGTCCCAAATGCCACATTGTTCCATATGGGACTCATCAGTGACCTGCCTGGATGTTTGGGTCCTACACACTCCACCACTGACCTGGGGAGACACAGACGTGAACGGGTGAGTGATTTGTTGCATGCAAATTGACATAACAGTTTGTAGCACATGCTCAGTATGTGTGTGTGTATGTGTGTGTGTGTGTGTGTGAAGTGTGTGAGAAAGAGATTGCCCTCATTTTCCATGCTGCTCATCCCTGTGATGTATTCCCTGAATTCAACGGATTATAAAGTAGTGCGAGGTTCGGTGAGGTATTTAATTGATGCAGAGCGTTTGTGTAGCGGGAAATGACTGGGTAGCTTTCATGAACTAAACAAATGATAGATGTCCTTTAACAAGCTGATGTATAACACCTCATGTGTCTCTACAAACAGGCCTGCAGTACATTAGAAAAATAGTCAAAAAAGACAACAGGGTTGAGTTAGTGAGTTCCTGGTTGAAATCCAAAAGCTGGTTATCGGTCAATTGTCTCTTGGGAAATGCATTAAACTCTCTAAGGTTCATGCAGGTTTTGCCTAATCAAACACATAGTGTTGATTGATCAGTGCTGAAGGAAAAAGTGGCACTTAAAACTGACTCAATGCATCATTTGACCAGTTACCGTAAAAAATTTTCAACCTCAATGAGTGACTTCACAGTTCAAAACAAGCTCCTGCCACTCCCTTGAGTGAATTACATCAATTACATTCTTCCGGTCAGTTCTAACTCCAGTACAGTTGAGTCAGTTTGACTTCATCCAACTGGAAAATTGCTCCACACGCAAAGCACATGTGTGCTAATGAGAACGGGAGTGTTTCAGTGACAACAGCAATAAACACACTAACGCACACACACATAGTGATCTAAGGGAATTCTGTTTTTGCGACAACAGAGAACAACCATGACACAACTATTAACTATGCTGCAACTGATTTAGAGATCTGCCCAAGAACCCGTGTGGCTTTAATTAAGAAGATTCCTTCGTCATTTGCGCATCTTGTGTTTCCCTATAGAGTATAAACGTGCTCCTATAGAGTATAAACATGCTCCTATAGAGTATAAACGTGCTCCTATAGAGTATAAACGTGCTCCTATAGAGTATAAACGTGCTCCTATAGAGTATAAACGTGCTCCTATAGAGTATAAACGTGCTCCTATAGAGTATAAACGTGCTCCTATAGAGTATAAACGTGCTCCTATAGAGTATAAACGTGCTCCTATAGAGTATAAACGTGTGCTCCTATAGAGTATAAACGTGTGCTCCTATAGAGTATAAACGTGTGCTCCTATAGAGTATAAACGTGTGCTCCTATAGAGTATAAACGTGTGCTCCTATAGAGTATAAACGTGTGCTCCTATAGAGTATAAACGTGCTCCTATAGAGTATAAACGTGCTCCTATAGAGTATAAAAGTGCTCCTATAGAGTATAAACGTGCTCCTATAGAGTATAAACGTGCTCCTATAGAGTATAAACGTGCTCCTATAGAGTATAAACACGTGCTCCTATAGAGTATAAACTTGTGCTCCTATAGAGTATAAACGTGTGCTCCTATAGAGTATAAACGTGCTCCTATAGAGTATAAACCTGCTCCTATAGAGTATAAAAGTGCTCCTATAGAGTATAAACGTGCTCCTATAGAGTATAAACGTGCTCCTATAGAGTATAAACGTGTGCTCCTATAGAGTATAAACGTGTGCTCCTATAGAGTATAAACGTGCTCCTATAGAGTATAAACGCGCGCTCCTATAGAGTATAAACGCGCGCTCCTATAGAGTATAAACGTGCTCCTATAGAGTATAAACGTGTGCTCCTATAGAGTATAAACGTGCTCCGGTAGAGTATAAACGTGCTCCTGTAGAGTATAAACGTGCTCCTGTAGAGTATAAAAGTGCTCCTGTAGAGTATAAACGTGCTCCTATAGAGTATAAACGTGCTACTATAGAGTATAAAAGTGCTCCTATAGAGTATAAAAGTGCTCCTATAGAGTATAAAAGTGCTCCTATAGAGTATAAAAGTGCTTCTATAGAGTATAAAAGTGCTCCTATAGAGTATAAACGTGCTCCTGTAGAGTATAAACGTGCTCCTGTAGAGTATAAACGTGCTCCTGTAGAGTATAAACGTGCTCCTATAGAGTATAAACGTGCTCCTATAGAGTATAAACGTGCTCCTATAGAGTATAAACGTGCTCCTATAGAGTATAAACATGCTCCTATAGAGTATAAACGAGCAGCCAGAGAAACCCAACTCATCCGTCATCACTCCATTCAGGTCAATTGTAACGTAACGGTCAATTAATAAATTGTAAAAACATTTTCAACAAGGAGATGGCCCTTGATGAACATTTGATATTTTCGAGCTATGAATTATTCTCTTTTAAATCTGGTCACAGAAGTCGTGGTTTCTGGAATGAAAGGAGTTTTCAGGTACAGGGCCACGGCCTGCTTCCTGTCCATATTGGGCAACCCAGAAAATGTAGAAAACACCTGTTTTACAAATGAAATGAGTTGCACTATAACAAAGCTTCCAAGTCCAAATAAATCTAGATTTTTTTTTACGATTATATATAAAATTAAAAATTAAATTGCTGTGTGGCGGGTGCTTGCTGTGTGGCGGGTGCTTGCTGTGTGGTGGGTGCTTGCTGTGTGGCGGGTGCTTGCTGTGTCGCGGGTGCTTGCTGTGTTGTGGGTTCTTCAGCTCAGATATTGTTGATCTCCTTAAGGCCATGAGGGGTGGGCAATACACTGCCTTCTGCTTTTATTTGGCTAGAAGTCGATGTCATTCTCAGATGTCACCCTCTTAACCTCAACCATAACCTTTTGTGTTCCTAAACAATCAGATGTCAACCTCTTAACCATAACCCTTTGTGTTCCAAACCAATTATTTGTTTGCAAGGTTTTCAAATCTCAAAAAGAGAGATTTCAGATGGATGATCATGCGAGTGATCCATTATGTGAAAGTAACCAGATCCATTATGTGAAAGCAACCAGATCCATCATGTGAAAGCAACCAGATCCATCATGTGAAAGCAACCAGATTCATCATGTGAAAGGAACCAGATCCATCATGTGAAAGCAACCAGATCCATCATGTGAAAGGAACCAGATCCATTATGTGAAAGGAACCAGATCCATTATGTGAAAGCAACCAGATCCATCATGTGAAAGCAACCAGATTCATTATGTGAAAGCAACCAGATCCATCATGTGAAAGCAACCAGATCCATCATGTGAAAGCAACCAGATCCATCATGTGAAAGCAACCAGATCCATCATGTGAAAGCAACCAGATCCATTATGTGAAAGCAACCAGATCCATTATGTGAAAGCAACCAGATTCATTATGTGAAAGGAACCAGATCCATTATGTGAAAGGAACCAGATACATTATGTGAAAGTAACCAGATCCATTATGTGAAAGCAACCAGATTCATTATGTGAAAGGAACCAGATCCATTATGTGAAAGGAACCATATTCATTATGTGAAAGCAACCAGATCCATCATGTGAAAGCAACCAGATTCATCATGTGAAAGGAACCAGATCCATCATGTGAAAGCAACCAGATCCATCATGTGAAAGGAACCAGATCCATTATGTGAAAGCAACCAGATCCATTATGTGAAAGCAACCAGATTCATTATGTGAAAGGAACCAGATCCATTATGTGAAAGGAACCATATTCATTATGTGAAAGCAACCAGATCCATTATGTGAAAGCAACCAGATTCATTATGTGAAAGGAACCAGATCCATTATGTGAAAGGAACCATATTCATTATGTGAAAGCAACCAGATTCATTATGTGAAAGCAACCAGATCCATCATGTGAAAGGAACCAGATCCATTATGTGAAAGCAACCAGATCCATTATGTGAAAGCAACCAGATTCATTATGTGAAAGGAACCAGATCCATTATGTGAAAGCAACCAGATCCATTATGTGAAAGGAACCATATTCATTATGTGAAAGCAACCAGATCCATTATGTGAAAGCAACCAGATCCATTATGTGAAAGCAACCAGATTCATTATGTGAAAGGAACCAGATCCATTATGTGAAAGGAACCATATTCATTATGTGAAAGCAACCAGATCCATTATGTGAAAGCAACCATATTCATTATGTGAAAGCAACCATATTCATTATGTGAAAGCAACCAGATTTATTATGTGAAAGCAACCAGATCCATGATGTTAAAGCAACCAGATTCATTATGTTAAAGCAACCTGTCAGCTGATGGCAAGAGCACCCCCCCCAAAACCCCTCCACCCCCACCACATTGAAACCATACAAGTTCAAAGCACTCTTAGGATTCCATATGGTTTGGAAACATTATAACTTTCCAAATGTTTTCCAATAACATCAATCTGATATGTACACTCTAATATTGTCCTTCACTTTGATCTGAACCTCTGTCACGACTTTTCCCTTCCCCACACAGTCATGGTTGAGGGGTGGGGCAGGTTATGTTCAGGGGGAACCAGACAGACTAAGCACATTTAGGAAGGATGCATTCCTACCACTTCTATAAATACCCTGAACGTTTCTCCTCCCCTCCTGTCTGCGATTCTCATTAAATCCATTCCTGAAAATCAACTGGCTGTCTGGGGGGGTGGTCGAACTGGGGTGTCCCACCTGGCTAGGGTGGTGGTCGAACTGGGGTGTCCCACCTGGCTAGGGTGGTGGTCGAACTGGGGTGTCCCACCTGGCTAGGGTGGTGGTCGAACTGGGGTGTCCCACCTGGCTAGGGTGGTGGTCGAACTGGGGTGTCCCACCTGGCTAGGGTGGTGGTGGTGTCCCACCTGGCTAGGGTGGTGGTCGAACTGGGGTGTCCCACCTGGCTAGGGTGGTGGTCGAACTGGGGTGTCCCACCTGGCTAGGGTGGTGGTCGAACTGGGGTGTCCCACCTGGCTAGGGTGGTGGTCGAACTGGGGTGTCCCACCTGGCTAGGGTGGTGGTCGAACTGGGGTGTCCCACCTGGCTAGGGTGGTGGTCGGCTAACTGGGGTGTCCCACCTGGCTAGGGTGGTGGTCCTGGGGTGTCCCACCTGGCTAGGGTGGTGGTCGAACTGGGGTGTCCCACCTGGCTAGGGTGGTGGTCGAACTGGGGTGTCCCACCTGGCTAGGGTGGTGGTCGAACTGGGGTGTCCCACCTGGCTAGGGTGGTGGTCGAACTGGGGTGTCCCACCTGGCTAGGGTGGTGGTCGAACTGGGGTGTCCCACCTGGCTAGGGTGGTGGTCGAACTGGGTGTCCCACCTGGCTAGGGTGGTGGTCGAACTGGGGTGTCCCACCTGGCTAGGGTGGTGGTCGAACTGGGGTGTCCCACCTGGCTAGGGTGGTGGTCGAACTGGGTGTCCCACCTGGCTAGGGTGGTGGTCGAACTGGGGTGTCCCACCTGGCTAGGGTGGTGGTCGAACTGGGGTGTCCCACCTGGCTAGGGTGGTGGTCGAACTGGGGTGTCCCACCTGGCTAGGGTGGTGGTCGAACTGGGGTGTCCCACCTGGCTAGGGTGGTGGTCGAACTGGGGTGTCCCACCTGGCTAGGGTGGTGGTCGAACTGGGGTGTCCCACCTGGCTAGGGTGGTGGTCGAACAGGGTGTCCCACCTGGCTAGGTGGTGGTCGAACTGGGGTGTCCCACCTGGCTAGGGTGGTGGTCGAACTGGGGTGTCCCACCTGGCTAGGGTGGTGGTCGAACTGGGGTGTCCCACCTGGCTAGGGTGGTGGTCGAACGTATCTATGCTGAAAAGTGAAATGAAAAACCTCAACCCAAACCAACGCAACTGGTGGACGTCAATTTGATATTCATGACAATTATATCTGACTGAGCATCTGGGGGTGGGTAGAGCCAATATGTCCACTCACAACTTACAAGGATCTGCTGCGAACGTCTTGGTGCCAGACGCAACAGGACACATTTTATGGGGTCATGAAGAGTCAATGCTGTTTTAGTGACCCACAAACTGCATATCAAGTGGTCATAATGTTTTGGCATCAGTAGAATAATAATAAAATAAAAAACACTAACTTGACTGGAAACAATTATTGGCAGCAACAATATATATAGCATATTTATTTATCCCCATGGAGATAATTCAGATGGCAGCTGTTGCACATCAACGTCAAATCACCCGCCGATATGAGTCACGAATGCTGCTTCGTCCACACGCAGCCTATGACAGCAGCTACCGTGTCAACATTTAACACGTCCTTGTACTCCCAACAATCAATTGAGAATCTAGAGGACGTGATCAAACCGATGACATGGCGATGGAAGCACTGTGATCCATTGTCCAAATTCTGACGTTCCAGAGGAGCGCTCTACTCATTCTGTACAAGTTCTGAGGTTATGTTACGTGAGGAGGTTGTTGTGCATTCCACAAAGGATTACACGAAGCTAGAGGAAAGAATGCTAAAAGCAGCTTTCCTGAATCACATTATGTTCACTGTCCAACTAGGGCATTCAAATAGGGGGCTATTTTGAACACAACCTAAAGGATTGTTGATACTTCATTTCTGGTAATCATCTGACTGGCCATGAGGGGCTGAACTCCACTGAACTCTTTCATGATATCAAAGGCAAAGATTGGTGTTACAATACTACCGCCTTGGTTTGAGGGGTTTTAGAGAGTGTAATCCATAATGTTGGGAGCGTTTAGGTAAAGGAACCTTGTTAAAATGCTGTAACTTGAAAATTGGTATCTTATAATTGTCAAAGCTCAACTCCTTTCACACAATCTTTTTTAACTTCAGACATCACAGGTTCAATTAGGATCCAGGGACCTCACTGCCCAGAGAAATGCATGAACAGGGTCAGCCTGTGAAGAGTGCTACCATAAGACCAAACAAAGAGAACAGAACAGACCCCCCCTCCAACATGACATCACACTGCTACCATGAGAGTACAGAACAGACCCCCCCCACATGACATCACACTGCTACCATGAGAGTACAGAACAGACCCCCTTCAACATGACATCACACTGCTACCATGAGAGTACAGAACAGACCCCCCCTCCAACATGACATCACACTGCTACCATGAGAGTACAGAACAGACCCCCCCCACATGACATCACACTGCTACCATGAGAGTACAGAACAGACCCCCTTCAACATGACATCACACTGCTACCGTGAGAGTACAGAACAGACCCCCTTCAACATGACATCATACTGCTACCATGAGAGTACAGAACAGACCCCCTCCAACATGACATCACACTGCTACCATGAGAGTACAGAACAGACCCCCCTCCAACATGACATCACACTGCTACCATGAGAGTACAGAACAGACCCCCTCCAACATGACATCACACTGCTACCATGAGAGTACAGAACAGACCCCCCCCCCACATGACATCACACTGCTACCATGAGAGTACAGAACAGACCCCCTTCAACATGACATCACACTGCTACCATGAGAGTACAGAACAGACCCCCTCCAACATGACATCATACTGCTACCATGAGAGTACAGAACAGACCCCCTTCAACATGACATCACACTGCTACCGTGAGAGTACAGAACAGACCCCCTTCAACATGACATCACACTGCTACCATGAGAGTACAGAACAGACCCCCTTCAACATGACATCATACTGCTACCATAAGGGATCAAACGGAAGCCTGCGCCCCAAGGAGGACATGACATCACACTGCTACCATCAGACGGAGCAGACCCCCCCCCCACTCACACCCCACCAAGCGTAAATGACTCGTAGCTGTCCCTGTCCAAAGTCCTCCTGGTTGTGATGCAGGTAAAAAAGCGGACTATCCCTGACAATTTCATCTGACAGACTGACACTCCACTGACCCCCCAGATTGTTCCTGTCCATCTGGTCATGTTTCTGACTTGGATCTTGTTTTATAGACTCTGGACAGAGCCCACCATCAAAATAGTTGGTACAATTCGAACTCTTAAAATGTTCCCCCGACAGGGCCAGTAGAGGATATGGGGTTTCAGGCTGGGTGTTTTGTAGCCCTTTTTAAACTACTGATGAAAAAAGGGCTTTATAAAATACATTTGATTGATTGACCAAGCAGTCGTCCCATCACGAGGAGGACATGACATCATAGGTTTGTAGTGTCCACAGGCATTACTGTTCAGGGGTACAAAGCCGGAGTCACACACACACACACACACACACACACACACCAACAGAAACACCCACACGAACACAGTAACCAGATCAAGACCATCATGAACAGACTTGGCCCAAGGCACTCACACATGGGAATATTTTAGACCTCCAATCAGGAGAAATCATTAAAGAGCAGTCAATGACCAGACAGGCAAAGTTTCACAAAGGCATGGGGTGGTGGATAAAGGAATAATTTATTAACTTTCTAAATAAAAAAATTAATAGAGTTCACTGCTAACCAATTTATGCGTGTAAAAGATATTTAACTTCGTCCTCTACAGAGAATAAAGTGTACCTTGTCCAGCCTGAGGCCCAGTGGTCACACTCAATAACAGGACACTTTCCTCACATTAATTAATTAATTCTTACTTCTTGTTTGAGTTAATTGAATTTCTGTTAATATATGCAAGTGTGTGTGTGTGTGTGTGTGTGTGGTGACCTTAGCTTAACTTTTCTAAGCAGAAACAGGACACATTATTTAATTAATGACCATGTTGTGTGGACGGATGCCAGAGAAATGCATGAATGAACGTGAACCACAACCCAACACACATCATGATTCACTGTATGAACGAACGTAAACCACAACCCAGCACACATCATAATTCACTGTATGAACGAACGTGGACCACAACCCAACACACATCATAATTCACAACCCAACACACATCATGATTCACTGTATAAACGCACGTGGACCACAACCCAACACACATCATGATTCACTGTATGAACGCACGTGAACCACAACCCAACGCACATCATAATTCACAACCCAACACACATCATGATTCACTGTATGAACGAATGTAAACCACAACCCAACACACATTATAATTCACTGTATGAATGAACGTGAACCACAACCCAACACACATCATGATTCACTGTATGAATGAATGTAGAGATGACTGCAGCACACAAGAATCAGCCAAGAGAGAGGGTGAAAGACAGAGAGAGAGAAAGCAGGAGGGAGAGAAAGTGATGCTGATCAAAACCAAGTAATGACCTCAAAACATCTGCTTTTCACAACAACACTCAGTAACAGTGAGAAAGCGGTTCTCATCCACACTGAAACAAAGGGGAAAAAAGTTTGACATGCAACATCTCCACACGTCTGCAACCAAGACAGATGAAGCCTGTGGTGGTAATGGGGCTTCATTTGAGAGTCATTCTCCAGACAGATGAAGCCTGTGGTGGTAATGGGCTTCATTTGGGACTCATCCTCCAGACAGATGAAGCCTGTGGTGGTAATGGGCTTCATTTGGGAGTCATCCTTCAGACAGATGAAGCCTGTGGTGGTAATGGGGCTTCATTTGGGAGTCATCCTCCAGACAGATGTAGTCTGTGGTGGTAACAGGCTTCATTTGGGAGTCATCCTCCAGACAGATGAAGTCTGTGGTGGTAATGGGGCTTCATTTGGTAGTCATCCTCCAGACAGATGAAGCCTGTGGTGGTAATGGGCTTCATTTGGGAGTCATCCTCCAGACAGATGAAGCCTGTGGTGGTAATGGGGATTCATTTGGGAGTCATCCTCCAGACAGATGAAGCCTGTGGTGGTAATGGGCTTCATTTGGGAGTCATCCTCCAGACAGATGAAGCCTGTGGTGGTAATGGGCTTCATTTGGGAGTCATCCTCCAGACAGATGAATCCTGTGGGGGTAATGGGGCTTCATTTAGTAGTCATCCTCCAGACAGATGAAGTCTGTGGTGGTAATGGGGCTTCATTTGGGAGTCATCCTCCAGACAGATGAAGTCTGTGGTGGTAATGGGGCTTCATTTGGGAGTCATCCTCCAGACAGCCTCCCCCTCATTCTGATAGTCACACACTTTATAAGAGCGTGCACTTTTAATACACGCGGGTGCATTGGATAACGTCAGCCCTTTGGGAGAACAGTTCAGGGAGTGTTTCATTATAAACCTGTACCATTAAAAACCTGCCGGCTGAATCTGGCTTTTGGCTTTCACGTCATTCTCAGAGATTTTTATGAGACAAGTTATGATCTGAGGAAAACGGGGATAGATGATACAGATTAGGTTAGGTAAAGAGTTGTGATTATTAACAGATTAGGTTAGGTAAAGAGTTGTGATTAAAAACAGATTAGGTTAGGTAAAGAGTTGTGATTAATAACAGATTAGGTTAGGTAAAGAGTTGTGATTATTAACAGATTAGGTTAGGTAAAGAGTTGTGATTAATAACAGATTAGGTTAGGTAAAGAGTTGTGATTAATAACAGATTAGGTTAGGTAAAGAGTTGTGATTGAGTGGTTGAGTTTGCACGCCGCATCCCAGTTCTCCCAGCCCTATACACCCCGAAACACACACACCACCCCCCTTCACTCCCGAAACACACACCACCCCCCCCTCACTCCCGACCACACACAAATGGTTTGAATAAGAGGCCTGCAGATGAAATCTAGAAGAGCGATAGTTTACTTAGCCTAAATACCCCAGATTAGACAAATTGAAACATTGTTGTTATGCGGTGGAAAGTCAGGGACCCATTGGCGGGCCTGCTAGCTTAGTACCAGAGAGGCTCAGACTTCTGTCATGCAAAATCGGCATGATCTGGCGTGGTCGGTGGTAAAGCCAAACATCAACACTACCCACTCCCCCCGTCTTCACCTACACCCCCACCCACACAAAATGAATAATAAAGTGAAACAGAATATGGAAATTGTCAAACACACGTTCGCATAGTGGAGGAGGCAGCGCACGCAAGTCAGGCTTCTGTAACTACTGGAAAACACATCCGACCACAAACGTCCTGTCCTGCCGTATGGAATGCTTCATGATGTCACATTTTCCCCTCACTGCCGACAGCCATGGCTCCTGACGCTCCAGGCTCCTGACTCTCCAGGTTCCTACTCACAGTGAGCACCAACACAGGTCGTCACTGCACTCAATGCACAAAAGGTTGCTCAAAAAATCCTAGGACATTACACAGAGCAAATACAATAGAACCTAATTTCTCTTCACATGCAATTAGGTATGATATACATACAAATAAAGCCCACGAACTGAACATTTTTAACAAAGAATACATTTCAACTGATGGTGTGAACTGTCCCAGGTTCTGGTGTCACATGGTTTCCTGTCCTTGAGTGACACCAAAATGGTTCTGGAACTAGCTTCAGGTCACCATGAGAAGACTGTACAGCCCTCAGTCTACACAGCTGGCCCTTTCTCATTTTCCACCCAATCAAGCTGATTGGAGAACCAATTTTACGTCTGTCTGTCCTTTGAACCTGGAATGACATTTCTACAAATTATGAAAGAAGGGGTCACGAGGGGAGGTAGGTGGAAGGAGCGGGTGACGAGGGGAGGGAAGTGGAAGGAGCGGGTGACGAGGGGAGGGAAGTGGAAGGAGCGGGTGACGAGGGGAGGGAAGTGGAAGGAGCGGGTGTCGAGGGGAGGGAAGTGGAAGGAGCGGGTGACGAGGGGAGGGAAGTGGAAGGGAGTTGTTAAAAGAGAAGGAAGGGGGAGGGAGATGGAAGGAAGGGGTCACAAGGGGAGGGAGGTGGAAGGAGGGGGTCATGAGGAAGGGAGGTGGAAGGAGATGTGTGCAGATGCTACTGGTAAAGTGAGTGTGTGAGTGTGTAGATGGCACTGGTGAAGTGAGTGTGTAGATGCCACACACACACACACACACACACACAGGTGTGAATATCAAACCACAGATTAGCGATTAAGTGGAGCCACCATCGCCAATAGCGTTTTCACAAGCGGTATATTGACATATAGACGACACACACGAAACACAATGATCTTTCCATGACAGTTTCAGAGCAGACCAGATATAAATAGTCCCCCTACAACCACTTTCCTTTATGACCATCCTGTTTCTAAACAAAAAACTAGCAGATGGTGGTCAGGACCGCTCCACCTGTAGAGGACAGAGAAAACGCTTCCACAAGGTGCTAAATCAGGGCCTTGACAAAGTGCCCTGCTCCTGACAATAGTGTAGCATTTAGGAAGCGGACAGAGAACTATATTAGGAAAGCCAGCCTGCAGGGGCTCAAATAAAAAGACAAGTTTGTATTATCTGTGGTGTTGCCGCCATCTGCTGTTCAAAAATGACGCTCTGGTGCAACACATTTAATTTCTGTTGGAAATATGAAAATACAGTTTAGACCTCTAATGTGTGCATTCAAAAACTCACTTATGACCCACATTGACTTCTACACTACTAGCATTTGTATATCTTCTAGTACCTTGTTCTTTCACTCCATAAAAACATCTAGATGATGAACAATGGCATTTCAACATACTTGACAACTCAGACAAAATGCCATAAACACCCATTACTACCTTTCTTTTCTCCTTGATACCCACAGTTACCGATCACCAAACATACTGTCCTTTACAGAGATTACAGTCAATTTTTCAGGTATAGACCAGTAGGCCATGGAACATTTTAGTTTACATAAAAACACAAGGTAAGTAATTAATATTGATAGAGTGTGTATAAATCACATGAAATCGTCTATTACCATGTGACTTTAAATGGATAGTAACCATTATTATAATAACCATTAGTATTAGCCCAACAGCTAACCTGTAGCTCCCTGGCATATTTGACACACGGCCGCATAACTAACACTTGTTTCAATACACATTCCCTCAATTTTACCATACATTGTATTACAAAACTCACATTTCTTGACCTTATAAACGTTCACTCATCCAACTAACTTTAGCCAACATAAAAAACTACAGGAATGTCTTTTAGTTTAGCTAGCGAAAATTCTTTGGATTAGAGAGCGCCATTTTTACCACAGAAGCGCGCCTTAGGAGCTAGCTAAACCCAATTATATCTCTACATTATAGAATTACGAACGAATGTTTTAAACAAATGAGCGAATATCAAATAAAATGTTCGAATTATAATTACCAGGGGGTTCCGTTAATAGTCAGTTTACCTGTTAGAAATATGAATTACAGATTAGGTCAGAAGCACTCTCCATCCGGTGCAAACTAGAGCTCGCGCTCATCGCGTACTGACGACTCGTGACCGGTGGGTGGCTAGGCAACGAGTCGGCTCTAGGAGGTGAACGATCAGAGCCGGCTCGCATATCAGAAGAGCCGGATCTATTTATAAAAATAAAATATGAACAATCAAAAGATTTACATCAATATAATTAAATAACTCAAAATAAATAAAATAATATAAAATTCTCAAGCACACTCAGACTAACTGCCGCGCCAGTTATTCCTGTCAAACTAATTATGACTTGAAGTTCTACATCCTTCCTAATAAACACACAGAACCGGAAGGAGGACAAAATAGCTACAAGCAATAAGGCATGAGGAAGATCAAGATAAGTTGTGGAATCCCAATACTAGCATGTGTATGTGTGCAGTTGACATTCCTCATTGGCAGGCTACGTAAACATTGTGTTCATTATTAACGTTTATCAAAACTGTGTAAGGTTGTTTCAGAGAGTGCATATATACCCTTATCATTCTACCATAAACAAAACTACATAGCCTAGTGTCGAAACTAAACTATATAGCCTGGTGTCGAACCTAAACTATATAGCCTGGTGTCGAACCTAAACTATATAGCCTGGTGTCGAACCTAAACTATATAGCCTGGTGTCAAACCTAAACTATATAGCCTGGTGTCGAGCCTAAACTATATAGCCTAGTGTCGAACCTAAACTATATAGCCTAGTGAACCTAAACTATATAGCCTAGTGAACCTAAACTATATAGCCTAGTGTCGAACCTAAACTATATAGCCTGGTGTCAAACCTAAACTATATAGCCTGGTGTCGAGCCTAAACTATATAGCCTAGTGTCGAACCTAAACTATATAGCCTAGTGAACCTAAACTATATAGCCTAGTGAACCTAAACTATATAGCCTAGTGTCGAACCTAAACTATATAGCCTAGTGTCGAACCTAAACTATATAGCCTAGTGTCAAACCTAAACTAGTCGCATTAAAACGTGTAATATAATTTAGACATAACCTCCCATATTCGTTTGTTTTAGAAAGTGGCATGCATATATAATTAGCCTTATCATTCTACCTTAAGCAAAACTATGTAGCCTGGTGTCGAACAAAGCTCACTGCGACATGAAGTTAATCTTAAAAAACATGGTGCAAGAGACAAATCCCAATTACAACCATTATTTGGTATAAATTAAAGTAGGAACTTTGACAATTGTGTTTATGGTGGACAGCAATTATATTACATTAGTTGTTGTAAACAACACTGACGGACTGACCACCTGTTCTATACTTTAATGTAACTGTATTTGCAACCACAAAGAAAACAAACAACATCATTGCAAATCAAATTCCGCTTTACTTGCTTGAGATGCTCACTGATTTGGGATGACAGGATAATTAGACAAATACATTAATATTTGTTTCACACAACAGAGGCCAGAGTTTAAGACACACAAAAGAAATGTTGTGTCTTGGAGAAAAAGGGGCCTCTGGCGTTATTTAGTGATGTGAAATGTCACAGAGTGATACATAACCAATAAAACTGACGATAATCCTGACTGACGGATGTCATTTCTGTTCTACACCCTGCATTTCTATTTGAATGTTTTGTAGAGTTACATCCTCTAGAACAGGACCGTGGAGGCGGAGTGTAATGAGGGCTTTGGTTTGGTGATGATGTGGTCGTTTGGGCGGAGTCAGAAGGTGTGGTTCAGGCAGAGGTATCGAACAGCCTATCAATCATCTCCTCCACCTGCTCTGGACCATACTTGTGATACTTCTCAGGATTTTTGGTGAATGAAATGTTGGCATATCTGAGAAGGAGAACAAAATGAGATTCAATGCTTTGTATACTGATTGTGTTAAGTATGCTTTTAGTTTTTGAAGTTCCCAAAAACTAAAAGCCCAAAATTAATTCAATTTAAGAAAAACAATAGACAAGACATCTGTTCAAATATAAAGAAAGGAATTACTGTCCCTATTTTAAAATGTTACTGCGATTTTATTCTCCCACTTTTTCATGTGAAATTCCTAATTATGTAACTTGTCTCATCTACAATTCCGGAAACCCGGCTATCGTCAAAATGTTGCGACCAGGATTAAAACCCAGACCTACCAGCTGCCCCTACCAGCTGCCCCTACCAGCTGCCCCTACCAGCTGTCCCTACCAGCTGCCCCTATCAACTGAGCTGCCGAAGAGGAAAGAAATCAATTCAGCTTTTGGTTTGACTAACATCCATCAAAATATTCTTTACAATACAATTGAGAGATGTTGGGTTAAAGGCAGAAGCCAAAGCTCATTTGCATAGTTTTGCACACGACCCCTTGACCCTGACCTGACCTTTGCAGAAAGGCCCTGTAAGCCTCTGACACCATTCTTCTCTGGGCTTGACGGATGGCGTCTCTCTGCTCCTTGTCTGGGATGGCCCACACCTTCTGAATCTTACACAGCTCCTCCAGACCGTCGTTAAATCCCTAGAACCAAGACAGCCACAGAACAACCTACTGTATTCTGTATATAAAACAGAATAATAAAAACAATGCTTGAATGCTACTTAGTTTAACAACCCCAAAGATTTTAACAACAAGATATCCTTCACATTGAATTCTTCTTGCTCCCCTCTTACAGATGGTCAGAGTTCATCAACATCACTGCAACCAGTGTCCTGTTGGACATCTTACCTTGAACTTCTCTTTGATCATCTGACGCTCTTTGTCTTTTAGCTGCGGAGTGAGAATATGAATGACGTTTACATCAGATGAGACAGCCCGGCTAAACCAACCCCTGACCCCAGACACACGGCACATCCTGACCCCAGACACACGGCACATCCTGACCCCAGACACACGGAACATCCTGACCCCAGACACACGGCACATCCTGACCCCAGACACACGGCACATCCTGACCCCAGACACACGGCACATCCTGACCCCAGACACACGTCACATCCTGACCCCAGACACACGGCACATCCTGACCCCCGACACACGGCACATCCTGACCCCAGACACACGGAACATCCTGACCCCAGACACACGTCACATCCTGACCCCAGACACACGGCACATCCTGACCCCAGACACACGGCACATCCTGACCCCAGACACACGGCACATCCTGACCCCAGACACACGGCACATCCTGACCCCAGACACACGGAACATCCTGACCCCAGACACACGTCACATCCTGACCCCAGACACACGGCACATCCTGACCCCAGACACACGGCACATCCTGACCCCGACACACGGCACATCCTGACCCCAGACACACGGAACATCCTGACCCCAGACACACGTCACATCCTGACCCCAGACACACGGCACATCCTGACCCCAGACACACGGCACATCCTGACCCCAGACACACGGCACATCCTGACCCCAGACACACGGCACATCCTGACCCCAGACACCCAGACCCCAGACACCACGGCACATCCTGACCCCAGACACACGGCACATCCTGACCCCAGACACACGGAACATCCTGACCCCAGACACACGGCACATCCTGACCCCAGACACACGGCACATCCTGACCCCAGACACACGGCACATCCTGACCCCAGACACACGGCACATCCTGACCCCAGACACACGGCACATCCTGACCCCAGACACACGGCACATCCTGACCCCAGACACACGGCACATCCTGACCCCAGACACACGGCACATCCTGACCCCAGACACACGGCACATCCTGACCCCAGACACACGGCACATCATGGCCTCACCTTGGTCCCCGGCTGAAAGGAAGGCATGTTCCGGTCCATAATGTGCTCTGTGACCTTCTGCCAGCTGGACAAAAGAAAGGCAAACGATTAACGAGGTCAACAGTAGCCCAAGAGCTTCTGCCAACCTTTGTAACATTTGTAACTAGGGCTGCAACAACGAATCGATAAAATTGATAATTTAAAAAAGTTGGCAACGAATTTCATTATCGACACGTTGTGTCGCGCAACCCGCCACTCAGTCGCGGAGATAAAAGCAATTGAGTTGAGTGCGGTGCGGAGCTGTAACATTGTTTTGATGGCGGAGTCGGCAAAATCAGTTCGACCGAAGTCATCCAAAGTGTGGGAGCATTTCACACTAAGTAAATACATCAAAAAAGTGTGTTAATTGCAAGATATGCAAAAGCGACATGACATATGGCACGGGAGCACCACGGTGATGATACAGCACCTTAAACGGAAACACGTTGGAGTCCTTGATGCGGAGAGTTTGTGGGTGCGTGATGCGGAGAGTTTGTGACTGTGTACGTCTGTGAGTGTAGTGTAGAGAATAAGTTCTGAGGTTCAAACTAATCATTTTAAGTTTTCTGAATTGTTTTTTTCTTTATAGGTCCTTAATAAAAATAAACATTGTTGTGCACTTTTTATTATTCATTAGCTCAGGGATGTTCAAGGAGCAACCTGTTTGTGCACTTTCTGAACATTTTTTGCACTGTGAATTGCACTGTCAGGTCTGTTTTTCAGTAAAGGGTTGGATATTAATGCTTTTTAGTTTTTATCCGATTCATCAATTAATCGGAAAAATAATCGACAGATTAATCGATTATAAAAATAATCGTTAGTTGCAGCCCTATTTGTAACCAAATCCACATTTCAACAAACACTTCTCCAGTACTTCTTATAATTATAAAATTAAAACATAAATTCGTGTATCAATAGAAAAATTATAAAACATCTGCAAACAGCTTTTCTTATTTATGTTGTTTTGGAAACAGTAAATGTTATGTATATTTACTATGTACCTAAATGTCTTGTACCATTTTCACCAGTACTCTTCACTATCAGTGTACTACTCTTGTGTACTTGTGCGGAAAAAAGCTGTACTAAATCTGGAACACATTCCTGACCCATTCACCAGTCAATCGGGCTTCTCCAGAACATTCTCCATTCACCAGTCAGCCGGGTTTCACCAGAACATTCACCAGTCAGCGGGTTTCACCAGAACATTCTCCATTCACCAGTCAGCCGGGTTTCACCAGAACATTCTCCATTCACCAGTCAGCCGGGTTTTACCAGAACATTCTCCATTCAGCCGGGTTTCATCAGAACATTCTCCATTCAGCCGGGTTTCACCAGAACATTCTCCATTCAGCCGGGTTTCATCAGAACATTCTCCATTCAGCCGGGTTTCATCAGAACATTCTCCATTCATATTCATCAGTGTTTACCTGCGTTGGTACACCTGGATCTGCTGTTCTATAAGTTCCCGGTAAGAACTCTCAGCCTTCTTCTGAGTCACCGTCACCAACTGGATCAGCTCAGACCTAACAGACACACACACACAACCAGACACACACACACCCAGACACACACAAAGCGTTTAAATTTGTCAGATGACCATTCTGGACTTACAGCTTCAGTCCTTTGATGGACACCTTTCATAACAGAGTTGGGTAGTTCAGCCTTCTCTATCAAAGCACCTCATCTTCATCGAATTGTGTTTTTAAATTGACTGTGACAATTATTGTCAGTGTGTCAGTTAATTGTATGTTTATTTAATCAATTGTTATTGTATTTGTGAGTTGATGCACACACATATCAATGTATCTCCCTGGATAAATAAAAGTGTGTGTGTTTGTGGTGTGTGGCAGCATAACATGGGACAGCACCTACTTTTCCAGCGACTTCAGGATGTAGTTGTAGTTGTTGTGGAGAAAGACAGCACTCAGAGCGGAGTCCTCATACACCTTGGATTTACTGAGCAGATTCAGCTGTAGGTTTCCGAGCACTTTACCTGAGGGAGAATGAAATAAGATTACAGAACAACAAGGACCAAAGGCTTGATAAACAACACAACATGATGTGCCTTTAATTTATTTCATAGACACAGCACTTACATATGTAGGAGCTGAGTAATCTTCTGCTGAAATCAGAGCTGTAACTGTTAGCCGTGCTGGTCTCTGTGGATCGTAAAACAGGGTTCACATATGATCCATTTGATCATTTCACTTACATCTTCCAAGTGTCTGCTGACCCATAAACTCAGTAAAAGGTCGTCTTCTTTATATTCCGTAGAGATATTTCTCTGTGGATTTATATTCCTGTTCAAATATTTGTGTTCAATACAGAACAGGCAGAGTTTCTCCCTAACAATATGGACCTACTGTTTCTATATACCATCTAGAGGGTTCTGGGTTTTCTATAATATTGTTAAGTGTCCATGAACTAAATGACAAACACCATGCTGATGCAAATATGGTACTGAGCCCAGCCAATCCATCCATCCATATATTCATCCATTTATCTATCTGTTCATCCGACCATCTATTCATCCATCCATGCATGTATTCATCCACCCAGAGACAGTGTTCTTGGCATTAACTCTATTCTTCCCTGATCCTCCACAGCGGTTCTCCTGTGACCAGTCTGGTCTTTACTCACCTCTGGGGTCTAAGGGGATATTGTAAGTGTCCCCCAGTACTTTAGAGCAGAGGCAAGAAAGAAATAACCAGAGACAAAGAGAAAAAGGCACAGGTCAAAAGGTTAGAAAATAGATTTCAGCGCAGCGCAGACATAGCATCGTTTACAGCCAGGGTAGGGGTGAGGTGATTATGGGTACGGGTGAGGTGATTATGGGTACGGGTGAGGGATTATGGGTACGGGTGAGGGATTATGGGTAGGGAGCGTGAGGCAGGAATAATCAGATTGGAGCAACGTAGGAGCCCGCTCACAATTTATTTTTCAAAGCATTTATTTACCTTTATATAAATAAATAAAAATGCTAGATATATATTGTATTGGTTTAAAGGAGCATACAACTGAAATTGTGGACTGGTTTAAACCTTTCAGACCGTTGTTCAGGTCTTCATTACAAGGTCCACAGGCCCCTGGTGCCACCAGCTCAACATTACAATAAGGTCCACAGGCCCCTGGTGCCACCAGCTCAACATTACAATAAGGTCCACAGGCCCCTGGTGCCACCAGCTCAACATTACAATAAGGTCCACAGGCCCCTGGTGCCACCAGCTCAACATTACAATAAGGTCCACAGGCCCCTGGTGCCACCAGCTCAACATTACAATAAGGTCCACAGGCCCCCCCTGGTGCCACCAGCTCAACATTACAAATAAGGTCCACAGGCCCCTGGTGCCACCAGCTCAACATTACAATAAGGTCCACAGGCCCCTGGTGCCACCAGCTCAACATTACAATAAGGTCCACAGGCCCCTGGTGCCACCAGCTCAACATTACAATAAGGTCCACAGGCCCCTGGTGCCACCAGCTCAACATTACAATAAGGTCCACAGGCCCCTGGTGCCACCAGCTCAACATTACAATAAGGTCCACAGGCCCCTGGTGCCACCAGCTCAACATTACAATAAGGTCCACAGGCCCCTGGTGCCACCAGCTCAACATTACAATAAGGTCCACAGGCCCCTGGTGCCAGGCCCAGGCCCCTGGTGCCACCAGCTCAACATTACAATAAGGTCCACAGGCCCCTGGTGCCACCAGCTCAACATTACAATAAGGTCCACAGGCCCCTGGTGCCACCAGCTCAACATTACAATAAGGTCCACAGGCCCCTGGTGCCACCAGCTCAACATTACAATAAGGTCCACAGGCCCCTGGTGCCACCAGCTCAACATTACAATAAGGTCCACAGGCCCCTGGTGCCACCAGCTCAACATTACAATAAGGTCCACAGGCCCCTGGTGCCACCAGCTCAACATTACAATAAGGTCCACAGGCCCCTGGTGCCACCAGGCCCCTGGTCCAACATTACAATAAGGTCCACAGGCCCCTGGTGCCACCAGCTCAACATTACAATAAGGTCCACAGGCCCCTGGTGCCACCAGCTCAACATTACAATAAGGTCCACAGGCCCCTGGTGCCACCAGCTCAACATTACAATAAGGTCCACAGGCCCCTGGTGCCACCAGCTCAACATTACAATAAGGTCCACAGGCCCCTGGTGCCACCAGCTCAACATTACAATAAGGTCCACAGGCCCCTGGTGCCACCAGCTCAACATTACAATAAGGTCCACAGGCCCCTGGTGCCACCAGCTCAACATTACAATAAGGTCCACAGGCCCCCACCAGCTGGTGCCACCAGCTCAACATTACAATAAGGTCCACAGGCCCCTGGTGCCACCAGCTCAACATTACAATAAGGTCCACAGGCCCCTGGTGCCACCAGCTCAACATTACAATAAGGTCCACAGGCCCCTGGTGCCAGCAGCTCAACATTACAATAAGGTCCACAGGCCCCTGGTGCCACCAGCTCAACATTACAATAAGGTCCACAGGCCCCTGGTGCCACCAGCTCAACATTACAATAAGGTCCACAGGCCCCTGGTGCCACCAGCTCAACATTACAATAAGGTCCACAGGCCCCTGGTGCCACCAGCTCAACATTACAAGGTCCACAGGCCCCTGGTGCCACCAGCTCAACATTACAATAAGGTCCACAGGCCCCTGGTGCCACCAGCTCAACATTACAATAAGGTCCACAGGCCCCTGGTGCCACCAGCTCAACATTACAATAAGGTCCACAGGCCCCTGGTGCCACCAGCTCAACATTACAATAAGGTCCACAGGCCCCTGGTGCCACCAGCTCAACATTACAATAAGGTCCACAGGCCCCTGGTGCCACCAGCTCAACATTACAATAAGGTCCACAGGCCCCTGGTGCCACCAGCTCAACATTACAATAAGGTCCACAGGCCCCTGATGCCACCAGCTCAACATTACAATAAGGTCCACAGGCCCCTGGTGCCACCAGCTCAACATTACAATAAGGTCCACAGGCCCCTGGTGCCACCAGCTCAACATTACAATAAGGTCCACAGGCCCCTGGTGCCACCAGCTCAACATTACAATAAGGTCCACAGGCCCCTGGTGCCACCAGCTCAACATTAAAATAAGGTCCACAGGCCCCTGGTGCCACCAGCTCAACATTACAATAAGGTCCACAGGCCCCTGGTGCCACCAGCTCAACATTACAATAAGCATTAATCTGGCGTATTGCCGCCTCACGTCTTATAAAAGTACAATAACCTAAGCTAAAAGTCTGTCTCTATAGATTGACAGGGGCTGCCTGCAAACGCACAAAATGCAATGCAGAGGATGTGGAAGGAAAAGAGATGAAGAGGTCAGAAATACAGGATGCCAAAGACAGAAAGAGATGAAGAAAGAGGTCAGAAATACAGGATGCAGAAGACGGAAAGAGATGAAGAAAGAGGTCAGAAATACAGGATGCAGAAGACGGAAAGAGATGAAGAGGTCAGAAATACAGGATGCAGAAGACGGAAAGAGATGAAGAAAGAGGTCAGAAATACAGGATGCAGAAGACGGAAAGAGATGAAGAGGTCAGAAATACAGGATGCAGAAGACGGAAAGAGATGAAGGAAGAGGTCAGAAATAAAGGATGCAGAGGACGGAAAGAGATGAGGAATTAGAAATAAGCCAGAAGGACCAGGAAAAAAGGGCATTTCAATATAGCGGAAGAAGTTAAACAAACATAATAAAAACAGAAAAAGGTCTGGATACAAATACAGATGCAACTGGTTTATAATATCAGCTGGTTGAAACATGGTTGGGCCAGCATGTTCCTGAAGATCTACTCTCCTGTAGGTTTTAACTCCAGCCCTGTTCCTGAAGATCTACTCTCCTGTAGGTTTTAACTCCAGCCCTGTTCCTGGAGATCTACCCTCCTGTAGGTTCTAACTCCAACCCTGTTCCTGGAGATCTACCCTCCTGTAGGTTTTAACTCCAACCCTGTTCCTGGAGATCTACCCTCCTGTAGGTTCTAACTCCAACCCTGTTCCTGGAGATCTACCCTCCTGTAGGTTCTAACTCCAACCCTGTTCCTGGAGATCTACCCTCCTGTAGGTTTTAACTCCAACCCTGTTCCTGGAGATCTACCCCCCTGTAGTTTTTAAGGTTTTAACAGCTAAGCCCTTCCTACCTTGAGATGCCAGCATGGCCCCCGCTGTCTCCTGGAAGTCCAGCAGTTGCTGAAGAAACAGAATGGCCTGAGGGGAGAGGCATGAGATAGTGCTGTGACGATAGGCTAACTGCAAGATGCCCTAATAATATAAACTCCCCATTGGCTGTCAAGACGAAGGGGAGGGGCTTTATTTACATTGCTGGTGAGCTCATGAACGGTTCCATCCTTTGGCATGTTGTACTCCTTGTCCGGATCGTTCTGGAAAATGAAAGCAAAATCTAAAGTCAATATTATTCTCTTACAAGGTACATACTAAGAGATGTTGTCTCTGTTGAATGTCCATCCACTTACAAACTGTAGAGGATTATTAGTATTAGAATAAGTTCAGGCTGTAAGAACCAGCAAGCAAGTTTATTTATAAAGCATACATACATAGAAGGGATTCAATGTGCTTCACATGGAAAAAAGAAGAAATGATAAAACACATGGCATTAATGCATTTTATATTTATAGAAACCCGTTTACTGGCTCATTACAGGTTTTCATTAATGCCATGTATTAGTATAAAAACAAATAGAAACACCAAATTGGCAATTCGATAAGGAATAGAAAATAAAATAAGAACAAATTAAAATAAACTCAAAATAGACTTAACAGTGTGGTAACGTTTATTTGGGCCAGAGGTAGAATATAGAGATTGAACAGAAGTGGTCCGAGAACTGATCCGTGGGTAATTCCACATGCCATAGCCACCTTATTAGATTCATGATTGCCAATGGTGACCAAGTAACTCCACCCATCTAAATTAGACCTGAACCAATTGACCCTTCGCTAAGCCACGCCCAAAAACCTCCACAGGCCAATCATGGTTTAGCAACCGTAACTAGGCGCAGGAGGTCTGTCAAGCTTTCGAGCACGGGGAAACATGCCAACGCGTTGTGCTTATGGATTGTGTAAATCTGATACCCGATATCCTAAAAGTTTGGACGGGGAGGTGGAGTTTTCTCCTTTCCCCAAACCAAAAACCCAAGGGGAGAAATGCAGGGCGCTGATCAAGCAGTGTGGGAGACCCCATTCACAACTAAATGTCGACAGGATTAACAAAAACACTTACGTTTGCTCCAACAAGAACACGCTAATGTTAGCTAGCTAGCTAACTCAGCACAGCATTGCTTAGAAAATGACGGTTCTTTGTTCATAATGCATATATTTGAACGTAAAATAAGATGATTAAAGGCAATACCGAGGCTCACTGAAATACTTTAAAATGTATTTCAGCATTTTGTTAATCGACGTCCTACCCCTGAGTACCCCAATCCGATCGCGGCTCTCCCGGTATTAGGTCTAAGGACGGAACAACAGGGGGCTTGCCCGGAGATCTCCAAGGAAAATGTTGCTATGCGAACTTAATCAGTTCATTAACAGTAGTCATCATGTGTTCACTATAGGTACACTTTATTACTGCTGTGCATGAACATAGCTGCTTCTCAATTTGTGTGCTTCCCACTTGAATGGTTAGCGTATGAGGCAGCTGCTGCTTGCGCTGGGACCGGCTTTCGCTTCAATTTTAAAAACGTTATTCTCTAATCGGTTGCATATTATGTCGTGGATATATCCCTCGAACGCATACTGCAGCCCCTTTTGTCTTGCTCTTTCAGATATTTCACCTGTTCGCCGAAAATGACTAAATATCTCATTGGGAATGTCTGACACCGGTGCATACACACTGCAATAGACGTGCCAGGCTCGAAAGCTTGACAGGTGTAGCAACAGTAACTAAGGAGGGCGTGGCTAAGCGAAGGGTCAATTAAGGACCGAATCAGTATTTTAATACTTTTAAACTAGGACTAAATGACAGCAGTGAGATCTAATAGAACCGAATCAGTATTCAGTCGTTTATCATTTAATACGTTTAAACTAGGGCTGAATGACAGCAGTGAGATCTAATAGAACTGAATCAGTATTCAGTCGTTTATCATTTAATACGTTTAAACTAGGGCTAAATGGCAGCAGTGAGATCTAATAGAACTGAATCAGTATTCAGTCGTTTATCATTTAATACGTTTAAACTAGGGCTGAATGGCAGCAGTGAGATCTAATAGAACTGAATCAGTATTCAGTCGTTTATCATTTAATACTTTTAAACTAGGGCTGAATGACAGCAGTGAGATCTAATAGAACCGAATCAGTATTCAGTCGTTTATCATTTAATACTTTTAAACTAGGGCTGAATGACAGCACTGCTGACCTTGATACTGTCTGCAAACTCCTCCAGCGCTTTAGCTCCGATGGTCTCCATGGACGTGATGAGAGTGGGTAACTTATTCTTGGTGCTGGCAGCGGTTCCCTAGAGATCACATATCAACAGGAAAAACACTAAGGTTTTATACAATTACATGTTTAAACGTGTCTTAACAATCTGGATTGTTCATTGCCAATTCCCACGTGCCTGTAGGATCCAGTACCTGGAGTGTGGAGTCAAAGTCTGTCTTGGTCTGTTTCAGGTGCCTGAGGATGGGGAAGATGGTGAGGACAGCAGAGTAGTCATGTCTGATGATGGCACGACGGGCTGCAGAAACTATGTTGTCCCCCTCTAACATCAGGTTGTCCAGGGCTTCCTACAGAACAACACCAGTGCAGTTCAAAATACAAACCGGAGATTGTTTAAGTAACTACACTATCAGAAATCCAACATCAGGTTGTCCAGGGCATCCTACAACTCAAGTATTCTGCTGGAAGACCATGGATGTATTTTTGTTGTAATTTTAGTAAGCCTGATGTTTTATCTCAGGATGTATATTTGAGTGTAAAAACAAGGTGTGGAGTATGATGTGTAGATGAGTATAAAAACAAGGTGTGGAGTATGATGTGTAGATGAGTATAAAAACAAGGTGTGGAGTATGATGTGTAGATGAGTATAAAAACAAGGTGTGGAGTATGATGTGTAGATGAGTATAAAAACAAGGTGTGGAGTATGATGTGTAGATGAGTATAAAAACAAGGTGTGGAGTATGATGTGTAGATGAGTATAAAAACAAGGTGTGGAGTATGATGTGTAGATGAGTATAAAAACAAGGTGTGGAGTATGATGTGTAGATGAGTATAAAAACAAGGTGTGGAGTATGATGTGTAGATGAGTATAAAAACAAGGTGTGGAGTATGATGTGTAGATGAGTATAAAAACAAGGTGTGGAGTATATGATGGTGTAGATGAGTATAAAAACAAGGTGTGGAGTATGATGTGTAGATGAGTATAAAAACAAGGTGTGGAGTATGATGTGTAGATGAGTATAAAAACAAGGTGTGGAGTATGATGTGTAGATGAGTATAAAAACAAGGTGTGGAGTATGATGTGTTGATGAGTATAAAAACAAGGTGTGGAGTATGATGTGTTGATGAGTATAAAAACAAGGTGTGGAGTATGATGTGTAGATGAGTATAAAAACAAGGTGTGGAGTATGATGTGTAGATGAGTATAAAAACAAGGTGTGGAGTATGTGTAGATGAGTATAAAAACAAGGTGTGGAGTATGATGTGTAGATGAGTATAAAAACAAGGTGTGGAGTATAATGTGTAGATGAGTATAAAAACAAGGTGTGGAGTATAATGTGTAGATGAGTATAAAAACAAGGTGTGGAGTATAATGTGTAGATGAGTATAAAAACAAGGTGTGGAGTATGATGTGTAGATGAGTATAAAAACAAGGTGTGGAGTATGATGTGTAGATGAGTATAAAAACAAGGTGTGGAGTATAATGTGTAGATGAGTATAAAAACCAGGTGTGGAGTATAATGTGTAGATGAGTATAAAAACCAGGTGTGGAGTATGATGTGTAGATGAGTATAAAAACAAGGTGTGGAGTATGATGTGTAGATGAGTATAAAAACAAGGTGTGGAGTATGATGTGTAGATGAGTATAAAAACAAGGTGTGGAGTATGATGTGTTGATGAGTATAAAAACAAGGTGTGGAGTATGATGTGTTGATGAGTATAAAAACAAGGTGTGGAGTATGATGTGTAGATGAGTATAAAAACAAGGTGTGGAGTATGATGTGTAGATGAGTATAAAAACAAGGTGTGGAGTATGATGTGTTGATGAGTATAAAAACAAGGTGTGGAGTATGATGTGTTGATGAGTATAAAAACAAGGTGTGGAGTATGATGTGTTGATGAGTATAAAAACAAGGTGTGGAGTATGATGTGTTGATGAGTATAAAAACAAGGTGTGGAGTATGATGTGTAGATGAGTATAAACAATCGTCCTAATATAAGGATAAAGTAAGAATATTAGTGTGGGCTTTTTGCCGTCACTGGATGAAAAGTGAGGCAACTTATAAGATAGAAGCCTGATGTTTCCCATCTGAGGCGGAGGACAGACCTGGATGAGAGAGTCAAAGGTCTTCTTCTGGTGATGTTCAGGGATGATCTCTGTCAGCAGGGCGTATTCACTCTGAGCCAGCTTCACAAAGGCACTGATGCAGTGAATGTATGAGTCAATCTCTATGTCCAGGACGTCATCTTTCCCTGAGAGACACACAGTGTGAAAGCAGTGAGGAGAGACACACAGTGTGAAAGCAGTGAGGAGAGACACACAGTGTGAAAGCATTGAGGAGAGACACACAGCGTGAAAGCAGTGAGGAGAGACACACAGTGTGAAAGCAGTGAGGAGAGAGACACAGTGTGAAAGCAGTGAGGAGAGACACACAGTGTGAAGGCATTGGAGATGCACAGCGAGAGAATAGGATGGTTTTAACACAGACTCCCTGTCTCTAACTGGCCTGCTGACCAATTAAAGCTTTGACAACATCTGATGTCAATAAAGTATTGTAATAAATATAAGCTGATCGATACAGGGTTTCTTAAACCTCTCAACAGGGACACTAGATGTTTCACCCTGAATAGGCACAACTGATTCAATTAGCCAATTAGACTTGGTGATTAGTTGACCCATAGAATCAGGTGTGCCAGTTTTAGCTTATAGAAATATAAACATCTGGAGAGGTTAGGAAAATATGGAAGAGGATTAGGGCCACTGGTGAAAGAAATATTTAAGTTCTGACTTTTTTCTCAGAATTCTGACTTTCTTTTTTACTCACCTTTTGTTCTTCCAGTAATGAAATTGCTTCATCTGGGACCCCTCGACTACGCATAAACTCGCTTAAATCCGACATGTTCAGCGTGTGGTTCTCCTGCTACATCACACAAAGTCACTCCATCTCGGGGGTCCCTTACAGGTACCCATACTTCTGAGAATAAAGTGAGAACTCAAATATTTCCTTCACCAGTGGCCCTAATCCTCTTCCGTAAGGAAACCCCTTATAATAATGTTTCCTTTATTTGCTTCTGTTGCAAAACTGGACCTCCTTTTAAAGGAGATCCATATTGACCCTGTACATTATTAATTTACATTATTAACCCAGTTGATATTTTCACTGCGGGTCAAAAGAAATAAAAACTAGACCCATTGCTTTATATAGGAACATGTTGACTAAAGAATATAGGCAAACATTATTAACTGTGAACACAGATCCAGTGGTCTTCCTAACTGTGAATACAGATCCAGTGGTCTTCCTAACTGTGAATACAGAGCCAGTGGTCTTCCTAACTGTGAATACAGATCCAGTGGTCTTCCTAACTGTGAATACAGATCCAGTGGTCTTCCTAACTGTGAATACAGATCCAGTAGTCTTCCTAACTGTGAACACAGATCCAGTGGTCTTCCTAACTGTGAATACAGATCCAGTGGTCTTCCTAACTGTGAACACAGATCCAGTGGTCTTCCTAACTGTGAATACAGATCCAGTGGTCTTCCTAACTGTGAATACAGATCCAGTGGTCTTCCTAACTGTGAATACAGAGCCAGTGGTCTTCCTAACTGTGAATACAGATCCAGTGGTCTTCCTAACTGTGAATACAGATCCAGTTGTTAATGGTTGTGTTCTGAAGCTATGGTATCCTATAAATATGTTTACTGGTGGGTCTCTCTCGTTTCCCCAAACTGGACATTTTGGAGCAAATCCCTCCTACTCACCTGTTGCTCCCCCGTGCTTTTCGGTCAGGGCGTCTGACAGGTGTTTCACCCGCTGGTCATGATCGTGACCTGATAGTTGGGGGGGGTATAGTTATGTACATCAGGCATACCCGAAGGCCGAGACTAAAGCCTGGGACTCGCCTAGAAGCATATACCGACCACCAAGCACCAAGCGGGGAGAGGGACACCCGTGTTGGGCGGCAAAGAGAGGTCACAGGGACCAGAGTGTGTGTGTGTGTTTGAACCCTGACTTGTGAGTTAGTGGATGTTAAAGCTTTAGTAGCAACATTCATTTCAAGGCAGTGAAAGACAGAAGTGACACCAGCGTTTGACCTGCTGCAGTTCTAACATAGTCCAAATAGTCAAGTAAATTATGGAGATAAATAAATATACATTAGGTAAACTAAATATAAAGGTAGATAAAAGTGAGATAAATAACATTCACCTAAACACTGACAACTAAACACCACATTAAATTTATTTGCAGCATCTAACAGCTGTTGTGTTTCTGAAGAGGTTCCCGTGGGTCTGTTGTTTTTGACAAAACCAACCAGTTAATCTGGGGGATGGTAACGCACCAGTCCCACCAAAAACACAGGCATTATGGGATATGAGAGAGACAGACACCGAAGAGGAAGCAACAAAGCCAGGGTGTGTTACCTTCTGAAGGAGTGAGGTTAGCGCCCCCCTTTTTCCCATCCAGCCCATGCTGAGAGTACTGTTTGAGAAGGTTCTGAGCCTTGCGAATGGTCCCTGGACCCAATGAGTGACAAACAGTGCAGAGAGGAAGACAGGTAAAACCAAGGAGGAAATGGGGGAAGAAAGAAGAGAACTAGGAAGTGAGTGACGAGGACACAAGGCCACCTCCTCAACCATCACCAAGCATCCCAAGACTGATAAGAGATGAGAAATGGGAACCGTTGCCAACCACCTCTACCAACACACACACACACACCCACACAGAACATTTACAGACAGAACAACTACAGCTTCATAAAAGACATTCCACCAGAGAAGTAATAAGAGGGTCACACAATTCATTATACAAGCACATACAAAACAGGTGTCAATACATTCATTATACAAGCACATACAAAACAGGTGTCAATACATTCATTATACAAGCACATACAAAACAGGTGTCAATACATTCATTATACAAGCACATACAAAACAGGTGTCAAAATTGTCATTACATTCAATATGTTACAGCACGTCATGTTACAGCACGTCATGTTACAGCACGTCATGTTACAGCACGTCATGTTACAGCACGTCATGTTACAGCACGTCATGTTACAGCACGTCATGTTACAGCACGTTATGTTACAGCACGTCATGTTACAGCACGTTATGTTTCATCATAGATACGGCTGTTAGTTTTGTTTTAGATGTTATAGATGTGTATGCAATGTTCCATAGTCAAAAACACACAAACAAGACATTCTATTCCAATCTCACTCATCACAGCCACCAACTCTATGGGGTTGACAAGTAGTAAGATGTCACCACAATATAGTCATTATCACATGACTCGTTCAACCACAAAGACAAGCGACTAACAACCCCAGTCAGCCTGCAGGTGCCTGACCCACCAGACGGGGTCACTAGAGTGCAATTGGTCAAATACATTTTCAGCTGGTCAATATGCTAATTATAGTTGTCAGGGCAACAATACCGAACATTGACTGTCTGTCTAAAAGATCTCTAGTAGACACTTAATATTTGCATTGTATGTCTGAAACGATTAGAGTAGAGTAGGATAAATGACTTGTTACTAAGCTAAATATTTCAGCCGTGTGGCAAATTCATTATTTCTGTGAGGGATCAACTTGTGGTTTGGTGAAGCAGGTCATGTAGTTAAAGAAGTTAAAATATGTTCAGAACAATATAAACTATCAAAACAAATATATTACTCCTTAATACCAGATGCAAAGTAACCACCAAAATATTGCCGTGTTTGTCAAGCCTCTTTCTCTGCTAGCCAATTGAATTGCTCGAGTGGAGAAGAACATATTAGCTGAACAAGGAAAACCACAGTCAGTTCTGATCAGTCTAAACCCGGTAGAAAGCAATTTCTATATCATATGGTACGATTCAAGATCAATTCTTTCAACATTGTTTTTGTGGATTTCACTGTGCAAATTAGATTAAATGCACAGAAAGCAACTATACAGAAAGTCAATAGTATAACTAAATGTGGACACATCTATTTATTCACATTAATTAAATCTGTCAATGAAGATCCAGACTTAAAATATCCCTGTTGATCGACTGGGTCGTGGCGTTTGGGATGAAATGTGCCATCCAATTAACAGAAGCAAGTGACAGTAATGAGACATTACAGAAAGACACTAAAACACATTTACCTGGAATGTAGACTGTCGTCATCATCATCATCATAACAAACATGAGGGTTATGAAATAAGAGGAGAGGAAGAGGGGTTAGTTAGAGTCATGAGGAATCACCATACTCACACCCTAAACCCTTCATAGCCCACTACTGTTGACTAGAAACCCATTGACCTCAGTTAGAAGCAGTCCGCTATATGGACCACTAGGTTCAATATGTGAAACAGCCATAGAAGGAAAGTTGAGGAATACTGTGGTCTTATTAATGAGGGTGATGAAGGATAGCCAGCATGCTGTTAAAGCCAGAATAAATCACTCTATCTGGGACTGAGGAAAAACACATCATGGAAGTGCTACGAGAATGGAATACCATGGATGTGCTACGAGAATGGAATACCATGGATGTGCTACGAGAATGGAATACCATGGATGTGCTACGAGAATGGAATACCATGGATGTGCTACGAGAATGGAATACCATGGATGTGCTACGAGAACGGAATATCATGGAAGTGCTACGAGAATGGAATACCATGGATGTGCTACGAGAATGGAATACCATGGATGTGCTACGAGAATGGAATACCATGGATGTGCTACGAGAATGGAATACCATGGATGTGCTACGAGAACGGAATATCATGGAAGTGCTACGAGAATGGAATACCATGGATGTGCTACGAGAATGGAATACCATGGATGTGCTACGAGAATGGAATACCATGGATGTGCTACGAGAATGGAATACCATGGAAGTGCTACGAGAATGGAATACCATGGATGTGCTACGAGAATGGAATACCATGGATGTGCTTGTAGAACGGAATATCATGGAAGTGCTACGAGAATGGAATACCATGGATGTGCTACGAGAATGGAATACCATGGATGTGCTACGAGAACGGAATATCATGGAAGTGCTTGTAGAACGGAATATCATGGATGTGCTTGAAGAACGGAATATCATGGAAGTGCTACGAGAATGGAATGTCATGGATGTGCTAGGAGAATGGAATACCATGGACGTTCTTGACGGCAGATATATTCCTGTAAATGGTGACTATGGTCACAGTTCCATGTTTGGTAGATATGAACATGTTTGTGGTGACCAGTAAAGTCTAGTAAATGATGGTACTGAAATAATCAAGACAAATTGTTCTGACCTGGTCTCTTGGGGACCTTCTTGGTTGGTGTGTCCTTGCGTTTGGTCTGGACGGCTGGGGAGTAGAGAATGCCAGAGGAGGCTGAATTCTTCCGGAAGTGATCCTTCAGACCCTTGATTGAACGATCCAGCTGGTTGGAGCGGATCTGGAAATACACGTTCATGAAGTCTGCAGGGATAGAGAGGGGGGGCTGTCACAAGCACTGGCATGAAGAGATCGTTCATGAAATACATGTTCTGAAGCAGGTCCATACCCTGGTTGCGTCCATACTCCACCAGCCAGCCAGAGATGCAGATGATGTCCTGTAGCACAGCCTCAGGGAGATGTTCCAGAGTGACGTCCTCCTGCACCTCCAGCTCCTCGTCCACGGTGATGGCATCTAGGATGAGGATTGGGGGCACTGGTTTACTGTAGCGTGTGAGCAAACTACGAAATTCCGCCTCCAGGAGCTCCTTCCCCTTTTCAAAACGAGCTTTCTGAGAGCAAGGAAAAAAATTATGGGAAATGTTGACAACGCTTGGTTAAATGATTTGCTTCACCCAAAAACATCATTCCTGGCCCAGGTTCACATATCAATGCAAAAGTGATAGCGTGATGATTTGCTGTGAATTACTCATAATCAATCATTTTTTAACTGTGTCCTGTCAAATCCTTGAGGTTAAGGTTGAGTATGATGGCTGCTCTGTACCTGAGTGTTAAGTAATATAGCTGCTCTGTACCACAGTGTTGAGTAATATGGCTGCTCTGTACCTGAGTGTTGAGTAATATGGCTGCTCTGTACCTGAGTGTTAAGTAATATAGCTGCTCTGTACCACAGTGTTGAGGTATATGGCTGCTCAGCACACCAGTGTTGAGGTATATGGCTGCTCAGTACACCAGTGTTGAGGTATATGGTTATCTGTACCACAGTGTTGAGCTCAGGGCTGTCAGGGTTGTTGTCCTGGAAATACTCCACAGCTTTCTGGATCTTGGCGATGCAGGCCAAGTACTCATCCAGTCTGCCCGTCGGTCTAGAACACAGAAACAGAGGACCAGATTTCAGATTCTCCCTCTGTCACACCAATCTAACCACATTTCAGATTGTATAGATACGACCAGATGTATAGATATGTAGATGTATAGATATGACCAGATGTATAGATATGTAGATGTATAGATATGTAGATGTATAGATATGACCAGATGTATAGATATGTAGATGTATAGATATGTAGATGTATAGATATGTATATGTATAGATATGACCAGATGTATAGATATGTAGATGTATAGATATGTAGATGTATAGATATGTATATGTATAGATATGACCAGATGTATAGATATGTAGATGTATAGATATGTAGATGTATAGATATGTAGATGTATATATATGTATATGTATAGATATGACCAGATGTATAGATATATAGATGTATAGATATGTAGATGTATAGATATGACCAGATGTATAGATATGTAGATGTATAGATATGTATATGTATAGATATGACCAGATGTATAGATATGTAGATGTATAGATATGTAGATGTATAGATATGTAGATGTATAGATATGTAGATGTATAGATATGACCAGATGTATAGATATGTAGATGTATAGATATGACCAGATGTATAGATATGTAGATGTATAGATATGACCAGATGTATAGATATGTATATGTATAGATATGTAGATGTATAGATATGACCAGATGTATAGATATGTAGATGTATAGATATGACCAGATGTATAGATATGTAGATGTATAGATATGTAGATGTATAGATATGTAGATGTATAGATATGTAGATGTATAGATATGACCAGATGTATAGATATGTAGATGTATAGATATGACCAGATGTATAGATATGTAGATGTATAGATATGTAGATGTATAGATATGTAGATGTATAGATATGTAGATGTATAGATATGTAGATGTATAGATATGACCAGATGTATAGATATGTAGATGTATAGATATGACCAGATGTATAGATATGTAGATGTATAGATATGACCAGATGTATAGATATGTAGATGTATAGATATGTATATGTATAGATATGTAGATGTATAGATATGTAGATGTATAGATATATAGATGTATAGATATAACCAGATGTATAGATATGTAGATGTATAGATATGTATATGTATAGATATGACCAGATGTATAGATATGTAGATGTATAGATATGTATATGTATAGATATGACCAGATGTATAGATATGTAGATGTATAGATATGTATATGTATAGATATGACCAGATGTATAGATATGTAGATGTATAGAAATGACCAGATGTATAGATATGTAGATGTATAGATATGTATATGTATAGATATGACCAGATGTATAGATATGTAGATGTATAGATATGACCAGATGTATAGATATGTAGATGTATAGATATGACCAGATGTATAGATATGTAGATGTATAGATATGTATATGTATAGATATGACTAGATGTATAGATATGTAGATGTATAGATATGACCAGATGTATAGATATGTAGATGTATAGATATGACCAGATGTATAGATATGTAGATGTATATGTAGATATGACCAGTGTGGCACTGATTCACATAATAAAAAGGACAGGAGGTAGAGATGGATAATTTGATGAGAGGCAGATGTTACGGTTAAATCTCCCCCCCCCACTGTCCCCCTCTCGGAGGAGGCGCCTGCATCTCACCCCTCTTTGATGATCTTGTCTGTGTCTTTGGCCACATGGTAGTAGCTGATCACATGGTCCATGCAGGACAGAGTCTTATCCACGTTCTCCTGGAGCCTCTGCAGGTTCTCCGTCTGTTTGTGAACCGGTATGATGGAATTCTCCAGCTGCATCAGGCGACTCTCGAAGGATGACAGTATGGACACCTGATGGTAGGATGTTTTTGATTTGGGCACGTTCATTAAGGAAATTAATCTGACACCTAGAGCTCAATATGATTACACCCCATCACTATCCCAAATATGTTTAGAAAAAACACTTCTCACACTCATAAATGGCCAAAACTATCCTTCTGAGGTAATACTTGCTTTGTTAATTCTGTCGGGGACCTTCAAAGCAGTTACATTTCTCAAGATTCCCCCCTCAGCTTTACCGAAACACATGATGCGTGTCCACTTTACCCATAATAACGTTATGGATCTCATGCTTTGTGAAAACCTGTCCATAATAATAATGAATTGGACCAGATAAGCGTGAACCTGAGGTCACGATTTCCTTTACGTCACGTACCATTCCTTTGGTCAGCTGATCACTCTTCTCCATATTTTCTCGGATGAATGACAGGGTTTCCTGTTCCTGGTATTCAGATTGAGAGAATAAACTATTAATTACCACCTGGTCATGTGATGGTACATGTGATGGTACATGTGAAAGTGTGTGGCGAGGAAGCAAATGGCACACAACATTTTCCTCAGTTTTACATCAATTGTCTCATCTCTCATCTCATCTTCAACCGCTTATCTGGGGTCGGGGTCGCGGGGGTAGCAGCTCTAGCAGGGGACCCCAAACTTCCCTTTCCCGGGCAACATTAGCCAGCTCTGACTGGGGAATCCCGAGGCGTTCCCAGGCCAGTGTGGAGATATAATCTCTCCACCTAGTCCTGGGTCTTCCCAGAGGTCTCCTCCCAGCTGGACGTGCCTGGAACACCTCTCTAGAGAGGCGCCCAGGTGGCATTCTTACTAGATGCCCAAACCACCTCAACTGGCTCCTTTCTACGCAAAAGAGCAGCAGCTCTACTCCGAGTTCCTCTCGGATGACTGAGCTTCTCACCCTATCCCTAAGGGAGAGGCCAGCCACCTTTTTGAGAAAACCCATTTCGGCCGCTTGTACCCACGATCTCGTTCTTTCGGTCATGACCCAGCTTTCATGACCATAGGTGAGAGTAGGAACAAAGATTAACCGGTAGATCGAGAGCTTTGCCTTCCGGCTCAGCTCTCTTTTCGTCACCACGGTGCAGTGAAGAAAATGCAACACCGCCCCCACTGCTCCGATTCTCCGACCAATCTCCCGCTCCATTGTTCCCTCACTCGCGAACAAGACCCCGAGGTACTTGAACTCCTTCACTTGGAGTAAGGACTCATTCCCTACCCGGAGTAGGCACTCTACTGGTTTCCTGCTGAGAGTCATGGCCTCAGATTTAGAGGTGCTAATCCTCATCCCAGCCGCTTCACACTCGGCTGCGAACCGATCCAGTGAGTGTTGAAGGTCACCGACCGATGAGGCCATCAGGACCACATCATCCGCAAAAAGCAGTGATGTGACCATCAGCCCACCGAACGGAAACCCCTCCCCCCTTGATTACGCCTTGATATCCTGTCCATGAATTTTACAAACAGGATTGGTGACAAAGCGCAGCCCTGGCGGAGGCCAACCCCCACCGGGAACTAATCCGACTTACTGCCGAGAACACAGACACAGCTCATGCTTTGAGCGTACAGAGATTGGATGGCCCTGAGAAGAGACCCCCTTACCCCATACTCCCGCAGCACCACCCACAAAATACCCGGTCATACGCCTTCTTTAGATCCACAAAACACATGTAGACTGGATGGGCATACTCCCAGGCCCCCTCCAGGATCCTTGCGAGAGTAAAGAGCTGGTCCGTGGTTCCCCGGCCAGGACGAAAACCGCATTGTTCCTCTTCAATCTGAGGTTCGACTATTGGCCAAACCCCCCTTTCCAGCACTTTGGAGACGACTTTACCAGGGAGGCTGAGGAGTGAGATACCTCTGTAATTGGCACACTCTCTGGTCCCCCTTTATGAACAGGGGAACCACCACCCCGGTCTGCCACTCCTCTGGCATCAATTGTATCTTCATTTATTTAAACCTGGTATACCTCTAATGTACACACTCCTCCTACTAGAAATGCCTTCTAGTAACTAGTTGTCTCTTCCTTTCCACATCTAAATGTTGCTAATATATTGTACCTAAAAGTAATTTACTCTGAGATGTCAAACTGAATGTATTTGTTCCTTGTTTTCCCTGCCTAAGCTGCCTCTACAAAGAGATCTTTCTCCAGTTTGCTGGAGTATCTTAGACCCACTGCTACATCTCAAAGACTCAAAGGCTCAGCAGGGTTGCTGGACTTCACATTCAGAAAGATGAGCGTGTGTAAAGCTTGACCACCAGAGTCGGAAACATCTTCACTATAAAGTAAAAGAAAGGAAATATTTGGACATTACCAAGATTTAAAATGCTATTTCTCAGAAGCATATTGCAACCATATCCAGATTTGGAATACATTCCGAAAATTCAAATTGCCCATAACAGAAACAAGTGAAGCTTTATAACATAAAAACCAAGTCGTATCAAAGTTAAAATTGCATATTGTATGTATTCCAGCATAAGTATTTGTTCATAGTATTATATAATAATAATATAGGTACAAATACAAGACGATTAACTATAATTATAATTGATTAATGTGTCAGATACGGTGTATTTTGCTTACTTTAAACATTGTAGCTCAATTAAAAATAAGGCGCCATTGGCAAGCTTTAATGAATTAATGGCATTTGGCGTATTTTATGCCTTTGGCCACACTATTTTAAAGGGAGATAAAACAGGCCAGATGACCACTGTGGTCACTATACAGGGACCAGTGTCAACAATAACATCATCTGTATAACCCTTCACCCGGTGTGCGGTTCTGAGCTGGTGACACAGCTCATGTGTTTATACGGATCCAGTTAGTGTGTAACGTCAACTAGACATCTAATATGTGCATCATTTAATTAGAAGTCCCACCCTAAATGTGCATATGGTAGGATAGAAAACACAAGTACCCTGAGTTAATAGTCAGGTAAAATAAGATGCTACAATAAGGTTAGCTTCTCCAGTTCCCTTCCCATTTCCTGAAACAGACCTGCTTTAGTTTCTCCTCTATCTCCCTCTTCCTCGCGGATGCATCCTCGGTCGGGATCATCCTGATATTAAGGTTCAAACAAAGAACAAATATGGAAAATAAAATCACCAAAGCGCTTAATAATGATTAAAGACTCAACAGAATCTTATCAGCTGTAAGAGTGACGTCAACATGAGCACTTCCGCGTCCGCCTGGTTCGCATCAGTCATGTGTCCATGTTAGTTGTGGGAGAGCATGTAGCAATAATGTAACACTAGATGTCACTGTTACTCTGTATAATAATGTGTATCTCTGTGTATCTCTCAAAAACACACAGCAGATTCAGGACATGTTACAAATATACCTGCACATGTCTCAAATAATTTATTTTTTGTACATAAATATTTACATGTGAACTTTTACGTTCTATATTGCTTAACCACAACCTGTATAAAACAAACAAAATGTCTGTATAACAAGCATCATGAAACATTCCCTTGTATTGTATAAAGTCTAGGGATAAAATGCAAAACAACAAAGATATAAAACTACCAACAGAACATATATGGGATTGCTATGAGTAAGTACAGCTACAGAGGAAAACACCCAAATATTTCTAGTTCTCAAGTAGTAAAAAGTGGAAAGTCATTTAAGGTTAGCAATATTCCAAAACGTTTGTTACATGTCAGTTACTAGTAAAACTAGTGAAGCATTCAGAATAATGCAAACATATGTTAAAATCTCATAGTAGTTGTTCTTCTTTAAGATTCTTCTTGTTTTGTCATTGCCTGTCAGAGAAACACACAAAAACATCCGATACCTAAGAACAAAATACTTTAAATGCAAACAAAATGTCCTCCATTTTACAGTTTTATTCACCATCATCTACCGAAATGCTATCATGTTACTGAAAAGATACCTGCTTAAGAAACTGTCGTCCAAAATAGTTAGTTGCCATGTTCTTCAAGCTGGTCCGACCGCCCATCTTACAGCGAACATATCCATACAGGTTGGCCCCCTGTAACACCACACCCAGAATCACCACAGCCTGGGTAAACAGACAAATGATAACAGACAGACAATAACAGACACAACATCAGAATCACCACAGCCTGGGTAAACCGACAAATGACGACAGACACACAGACGACGACAGACACACAGATGATGACAGACAGACATACATATGATGACAGACGGACAGATGATAACAGACACATCTTCACAGTGAGAGATCTCAGACAAAGCTGAAACCAGTTATTTTGAAGGGACCTGTGATTAGTAAAAGGCAAGTAGAGAGATTAACAACCAAGGCTTCTCAAACCTCTTTTAACAGTCGACCGGTAGACAGTCATTTACCTGCAATGTTTTTATGTGTCCTGGTAAGTTGACTGACAAAACATCCTCATTTAAAGCCATATGGAATGTACTAGAATTCACTAACCATCCATTTGATCTTGAAAGAGATTAGGGTGCTGAAGACAAAGATGCCCCAGATGACGGGACAAATGACCAGGCCAAGCCAGAAGACCCTAGACTCTGAGTCTGAAACTGTGTGCTTTGAATTTGCCTGAGAACGACAAGAAAGAAAAGTTACATCTGTGGATGTCAACTAGCTACATGCTGACCAAGTAAGAACTGGGAGGAAGGGGGGGGGGCATTTGGTATGTCTCCTGGAACAGGGTAAGAGTTAAAACCTACAGGAGGGTAGATCTCCAGGAACAGGGTTGGAGTTAAAACCTACAGGAGGGTAGATCTCCAGGAACAGGGTTGGAGTTAAAACCTACAGGTGGGTAGATCTCCAGGAACAGGGTTGGAGTTAAAACCTACAGGTGGGTAGATCTCCAGGAACAGGGTTGGAGTTAAAACCTACAGGAGGGTAGATCTCCAGGAACAGGGTTGGAGTTAAAACCTACAGGTGGGTAGATCTCCAGGAACAGGGCTGGAGTTAAAACCTACAGGAGAGTAGATCTCCAGGAACAGGGTTGGAGTTAAAACCTACAGGGGGGGTAGATCTCCAGGAACAGGGTTGGAGTTAAAACCTACAGGTGGGTAGATCTCCAGGAACAGGGTTGGAGTTAAAACCTACAGGTGGGTAGATCTCCAGGAACAGGGTTGGAGTTAAAACCTACAGAAATGGCCTACAGCTAGGAACAGGGTGCTATTAGGTGAATTTGACAGGAACAGGGTTAAAAGACTCTTGACTTTGCTGTGAACCTACAGGTGGGTAGATCTCCAGGAACAGGGTTGGAGTTAAAACCTACAGGGGGGGTAGATTTCCAGGAACAGGGTTGGAGTTAGAACCTACAAGTGGGGTAGATCTCCAGGAACAGGGTTGGAGTGAAATGGCGCTATGCTATTAGGTGAATTTGACAATTAAAAGACCTTGACTTTGCTGTGGGTAGTTAGCCGTGGGTAGTTAGCCGTGGGTAGTTAGCCGTGGGTAGTTAGCCGTGGGTAGTTAGCCGTGGGTAGTTAGCCGTGGGTAGTTAGCCGTGGGTAGTTAGCCGTGGGTAGTTAGCCGTGGGTAGTTAGCCGTGGGTAGTTAGCCGTGGGTAGTTAGCCGTGGGTAGTTAGCCGTGGGTTAGCCGTAGTTAGCCGTGGGTAGTTAGTAGTTAGCCGTGGGTAGTTAGCCGTGGGTAGTTAGCCGTGGGTAGTTAGCCGTGGGTAGTTAGCCGTGGGTAGTTAGCCGGGGTAGTTAGCCGTGGGTAGTTAGTTAGCCGTGGGTAGTTAGCCGTGGGTAGTTAGCCGTGGGTAGTTAGCCGTGGGTAGTTAGCCGTGGGTAGTTAGCCGTGGGTAGTTAGCCGTGGGTAGTTAGCCGTGGGTAGTTAGCCGTGGGTAGTTAGCCGTGGGTAGTTAGCTGTGGGTAGTTAGCTGTGGGTAGTTAGCTGTGGTTATAACATACCTTCCTAGATTCAAACACCCAGTGGCTTTTTCCATCGTCATCAACCTGGTTCCACCATCTGAGACCCACCATCAACCGGCCTGTGATGTTCTAAAATATACAAGTTCAATACATGATAAGTCTAATTACTAAAATATGGTTGACAATATTCTATAAGGGCAATATTATATTGGAGACCACTCATGTGTATTTTCCAATTTCATTCAGAACATTCACAACCACCTTGTAGGGTGGCAGAAATACTTTAAACCAATCAAAAACCTTTTCAAAAGCAGGGTTATCTAGTTATGTGCTGTTAATACTAACTCTGCCATTCATTTAAGGTCAAGATGTTATGTGGTAGGTTTCTTCTAGACACCACAAAAAAGGATCTGATGGGGTTTTTTAATTACTGACAAACACTAAACATCCAATACTATTGTTTCTCTACTAATTCTGGAAGTAAAATGTGAATGAAATCAGAAAGAGCAAGATGAGAAAATAACGTAAATTGAGGAAAAACGACCCTGGGAGTTTTCATATAGCCTGTGTTTTTTAAAGTCACACCAGACACATTTAGATGTGTGCTTTAGACCCACCTTCACAGTTAGATGTGTGCTTTAGACCCACCTTCACATTTAGATGTGTGCTTTAGACCCACCTTCACATTTAGATGTGTGCTTTAGACCCACCTTCACAGTTAGATGTGTGCTTTAGACCCACCTTCACAGTTAGATGTGTGCTTTAGACCCACCTTCACATTTAGATGTGAGCTTTAGACCCACCTTCACAGTTAGATGTGTGCTTTAGACCCACCTTCACAGTTAGATGTGTGCTTTAGACCCACCTTCACATTTAGATGTGTGCTTTAGACCCACCTTCACATTTAGATGTGTGCTTTAGACCCACCTTCACATTTAGATGTGTGCTTTAGACCCACCTTCACATTTAGATGTGTGCTTTAGACCCACCTTCACATTTAGATGTGTGCTTTAGACCCACCTTCACATTTAGATGTGTGCTTTAGACCCACCTTCACATTTAGATGTGTGCTTTAGACCCACCTTCACAGTTAGATGTGTGCTTTAGACCCACCTTCACAGTTAGATGTGTGCTTTAGACCCACCTTCACATTTAGATGTGAGCTTTAGACCCACCTTCACATTTAGATGTGTGCTTTAGACCCACCTTCACATTTAGATGTGTGCTTTAGACCCACCTTCACATTTAGATGTGTGCTTTAGACCCACCTTCACATTTAGATGTGTGCTTTAGACCCACCTTCACAGTTAGATGTGTGCTTTAGACCCACCTTCACAGTTAGATGTGTGCTTTAGACCCACCTTCACAGTTAGATGTGTGCTTTAGACCCACCTTCACATTTAGATGTGTGCTTTAGACCCACCTTCACATTTAGATGTGTGCTTTAGACCCACCTTCACAGTTAGATGTGTGCTTTAGACCCACCTTCACAGTCCAAAAGTCAGCAGACAATAACAAGATGATGGAGACCATGCACCCAATAAAACTACTGCTGATCATCTCACAGAACAAGTAGGCCAGGGTGGCAATCACTCTGAAGAACAGGTGGAAGAAAGATGCCACAGGATGCCTGGAAGATACAGGGTGACAGACATCTGACTATTAGGTTGTGGCTGATATTCAGGGCTGAGAGACAGTTGATTTACAGTGAAGGTAGAAATTATTTAATCCCTTTCCGATTTCCCAAAAGTGACAGACAGAATAAGGAGAACCCCCCCCCCACACAACACTTTCCCCCAGTTCTCCTCTGAATCATTCAGATGTTCATTGTCAAACCTCAGACGGGCCTGTACATGTGCTTTCTGGAGCAGGGGGACCTTGTGGACGCTGCAGGATTTCAGTCCTTCACTGTGTAGTATGTAAGCAATTGTTCTTTTGGTGACTACGGTCCCAGCTGCCATGAGATTGACAAGATCCTTCCGTGTGGTTCTGGGCTGATTTCTCACTGTTGTCATGGTCATTGAAACTCCACAAGGTGAGATCTTGCATGGATCCCCAGACAATGGGAGGTTGATAGTGTTATTTTGTGTTTCTTCCCAACCGCTGTCACCTCACCAAGCTGCTGGGCGATGGTCTTGTAGCCCATTCCAGCCTTGTGTAGGTCTACTATCTTGTCCCTGACATCCTTGGACTTCCTTGGACTTCCTTAATCTTGGCCATGGTGGAGAGTTTGGAATCTGATTGATTGCTTCTGTGGACAGGTCTTTTATACAGGCTCTCTTTAAGAGTGATCCTAATCTCAGCTTGTCATTTGTATAAAAGACACCTGGGAGCCAGAACTCTGATTGATAGGGGATCAAATACGTATTTCACTTATGTTGTTATTCTGTCTCTCACTGTTCCAATAAACATACCAATACAATGATAGACTGGCTATGCCTGTGTCAGTGGGCAAACGTACAAAATCAACAGGGGATCAAATACTTTCTTCCTTCAGTCCACACTGGTTTTTGAGACACTGGGTGTAATGCAAAACAATCATACTTTATTTTAGTCTTCTTAGACTTTCCTTCTCGGCCTGAGTCCTCTGCATCAAAAAGGGAAACGTCATCATCGTTGTCATCCTAGAAATACATGGAGGGAACATTAACAACACTGCGCACCTTAAAACAATATAATATGTACAACATATTCAGCAATCAGATACAGAAGAGCGATAGACATAATATGGCTGTATACCATGCATATGGCTGTCACAGTTATTACATAATTACCTGGTCGCGATTACTTACCCAGAACGCAATTTTTTATTATTATTTTTTACAATGAACAACAAGCCATTTGGATGTCGTTCATTGATAAATGGACTCTGTCTGCCTCTGCAAGTAGGCCCAACCTATGTTTTTATTTGAGTATTCCTCTAGATTAAAAGTATTCCTCTAGATTAACAAAACACTAACCAGAGCATCACGCTTTCACAATGCCCATCAATTACTACCTGGTGGAACCACAGTGGAGATTCCTTCAGATAGGGTGGTTTAATGACTGTGTGGCCCTGTCTCAGACCTGAGTTTTGTTGTGTTGGTGGAGTAGGGTTAATCCACGTGTGAATCAATAAATGCGTTCTTCAAGTCTTAAGTTTTTCCAAGCCACTATACATTAACCCTGTTGTTGCTTGCTTGGGGTTTTTGGCTGGGTGTCTGTGACAACTGCTGATGTACCAGTGCTTTATTACAAACATGTGATCGATTGGTCACAGTCCACAGATAATAAAAATGGATTTCTCGTTTGAACGTGTAAATAAAAGGTGAGATTAGATGTAATGTACAATTTATTTAATCTTTACCAACAGATCCAATAATTCTGCAAGATACTGTATATTCTTAAGTTTGTGCTCTGAATCCAAACCTTGTTTTTTACTCTAACTCAAACTAAGGTCCTAAGTATTTATTTTAATTTGTCTGTTTTGCCTGGTATTTTGTATCAAGCTAGCAAGGTTTACTTATATATACTTATATATATACTTATCCGTTTGGTGACGGAGTTCGTTAGATGACTACTTTATAAATAACCCGCTTTATTGCATGTTTAACATAACCAGCAGCATGTAGCTAACGTATGCTAGGTTTTGTGCTATTTCCATTTACTCATTCTCTCTGATGCCACATTAGCTAGCTATGTACAAGGAAACCAGAAGCAATAGGATATAAAGCATTATCGAAATAGAAATGTGTCGAATCCTCGAATTTCATCAGAAAACAATGAAAGAAATAACCGATTGAGGACTCACCAATCTCATCATTATGAAAACAGAAAACAGGGCTACACTTCCGGGTTACGTATTAGCGACGATATCACGTGGTATGGAAACGTGAGTGCGTCTCTGTGCTTTAGGTTTCTAGGAGGATGTTTGCTTCTTTACACTCCAGCAAATGAAGGCATTTGACAAACGCCATGTGCATTGGACTGTATATGGCTGGCCTACTGTTGTTAGTGGTGTAAGATGCAAACTATTTCATCTCTTTGAATGTGGGGTTACAGTGGGTAAGAACCAAACACCACCTAAATAAACCTTTCATAATTGTATTTTATTTAACCTGGTAATCCCCCTAAATAGTCTGCTAAATTCACTATTTGTTTGCTCCTCAGTGCTTTGATCAGCTACCTGGACACGCGGGAGCTTTTGCAATGTAAAATCCATCTGAAATTCAGTGGAATTGGCATCATTGATATTCATAGCAATATCTCCCTCTTACAAAAAAGATATCTGCCTATTACAAAAAAGATATCTGCCTCTTACAAAAAAAGATATCTGCCTCTTACAAAAAAGATATCTGCCTATTACAAAAAAGATATCTCCCTCTTACAAAAAGGATATCTGCCTCTTACAAAAAGATATCTGCCTCTTACAAAAAAGATATCTGCCTATTACAAAAAAGATATCTGCCTCTTACAAAAAAGATATCTGCCTATTACAGAACATTTGTTAATAAACCGTAAGAGCATTGCAGATGTTCAACAAATAATACAATCCAAATATAGATACAGTGCCCGAACTCTCTTGCGGTCGATATTAGAAGTAATGAATAAACAAAAAGTAAACCTTGGTTTAACATTGGAAGAAATCTTATCATTGTCAGTATGAATATTGCACTGTAACAAGCAAAATAACATATCTGCCAGCAGTGGTGTTGAATCAAGTTGAAACCGTGACTCAAATAGTTTGGCTCTGACATTTCTGCTTGTTATATCTTTTTCTGATGATTGACAACCATTTAAACAATACATACATAGTACCAGCTACTTATACTATTCATTTTATCTAAAAAAAATAATGAGTTTCTTGCTTTGGACTGAAATAAATGCATGTCCTGAACAAAATACAAACTCAATATTCATATTTGAACCATATGTTATAACCTGTTATAACTTTTAGAGACATAGAATGGCATACAGGCAAAACATTGTAATTGCTGGGATACGCCTTTAATAGTTAATAACTCAACCACATTTTGACCAATTAGCGTTTTCTGAAATTAAGGCGCTCTCCAGTCTCATGATCACCTATTGAAACCGGGACGCTCCGGCAGGAACACCGATTTGTTTGGTTGGACATTACGGTGGATGATCATGTGAACGGATTTGTTCTGTGAAACAAGCACATTTGTTTCTGCTGTCAGTATCATATACTGTGAATCCCAATGAAACCCCTCTGCTCTCCATGGTCACGTGTACGGTGATAAATGTATTTAATTCTGCAAAATGTGTGTGTAAAGTCTCATATATAACAAAGTGTTTAAAAGTGTTGAAATGTGTTTGAACGGACCCATTATATTAGCTGTATTTGGCAGGATGAGCTGTCCAATCAGTTGTTCAGATCAGGATGAGCTGACCAATCAGCTGTTCAGATCATGATGAGCTGACCAATCAGCTGTCTGTGTATATTAGAATATATAGGACCAACGCAGGTCTTAAGGGCTCCAGGGATTCTGGTTCAGAATGTGGAATGGCTTTCTCTCCAAGTTAAAACGACAATAATTAATTCAGAAGATTAGCAGTTGCTTTTTAAGTATACTTATATTTTAATATGTTAATGCACAGTTATTCGTTACATCTATTCAACATTTGGAAAGATGTTTTGAAATGTGGAAAATCTCTGTTTCCTTTCAAAATATCCCTTATTTGTTGTTGTGGTACGTGAACACCCTCCTTTAACGAAACATAAAAAGTGACATACTTAAGAAACAGTTTCATAAAGAAAACAGTTTAATTCATATTGTAGGTCATTATTTTAATATAAATAATCCTGACACAGCTCCCGGTGCATAAGCTGCTGCAGCGTGTGTTCAAATCTGACCTACTCTTTCACCACTTCCTGAAAATAGTACCTCCTCTGTCTTTCACCACTTCCTGGCACAATCAAGCATTAAATAGCAACAACAGAAATACTTTCAAAGAAAACACTGCTTCCATCATTTGCACTCATCATAGTTCACAGCACTAATTCACCAGCGATTCATTGATCATCAGAGGTCAACAACAGGGGTTACCGTGAAGCGGCTGGGGGGCGTCACCTGAGTGTTTATAGATGAGCTGGGGGGCGTCACCTGAGTGTTTATAGATGAGCTGGGGGGCGTCACCTGAGTGTTTATAGATGAGCTGGGGGGCGTCACCTGAGTGTTTATAGATGAGCTGGGGGGCGTCACCTGAGTGTTTATAGATGAGCTGGGGGGCGTCACCTGAGTGTTTATAGATGAGCTGGGGGGCGTCACCTGAGTGTTTATAGATGAGCTGGGGGCGTCACCTGAGTGTTTATAGATGAGCTGGGGGGCGTCACCTGATTGTTTATAGATGAGCTGGGGGCGTCACCTGAGTGTTTATAGATGAGCTGGGGGGCGTCACCTGAGTGTTTATAGATGAGCTGGGGGGCGTCACCTGAGTGATTTTAGGTGAGCTGGGGGGCGTCACCTGATTGTTTATAGATGAGCTGGGGGGCGTCACCTGAGTGATTTTAGGTGAGCTGGGGGGCGTCACCTGAGTGTTTATAGATGAGCTGGGGGGCGTCACCTGAGTGTTTATAGATGAGCTGGGGGGCGTCACCTGAGTGTTTATAGGTGAGCTGGGGGCGTCACCTGAGTGTTTATAGGTGAGCTGGGGGGCGAGGGCCTTCTCTGCGGTGGTGGTGCCCCAGGTCCCATTAGCACCACCATGTTCTCCTTCTTGGACAACCAGAAGGCCGGGTAGAGGGGCTCCCGAAACTCTGTCTTGTATTGGTGCATCAGAGTCATACCTGCGGTGGAGTCTATGCCATAGAAGGCCAACAGACCGCGGTTATAGTCCAGATATATGCCGAGGCGGCTGAACCTCTCAACCTTTAGGGGTGTTTCCACATCGCCATGCCAGGCAGAGATGCCGCGGCTGTTCAACTGCAGACACCATGAGAAGTCGTTCCCAGTGATGGAGCTGTTGCTCTCTGTCCCTTTGCGGTCGATGCTCTTGTATGTCAGGCCGACGTGGGTCCCCTCCCCAACCACGTCCACCTCAAAGTAATGACGGCCCAGGTAGAAGCTGTTTGTGGCCAGTACCTGGCGATAGTTCTCAAATCGCTCGTCAATGTCGGGATACGGGTGTTGCCAGGGTGACGTGTTGGTCACCTTCCTGTTTTCTTCTGTGAGTCGGAGAAACTTGTGGGTGGTGTTCTCGTCAAAACTTACCGGATCGGCATCTGAACAACAGGGGAGAGAATAAGGCAACAGGAGGAAAATAGCTAAACTGGATTAACAATTTGGGCGAGGCTATCCTCACAGATCCAAAATCACAAGAAACAAGGAAATGGACAATAAGATGTTATGATACCATGAGCATATGAGTGATTTCATTCATTGTGTTATTTTGTCTGTCGGTCATTTGCAAATAAGAGACTCACACTTGAGGAATTCATCCCGCGTCTTTGGGTCTGGCAAAGTATTTTTCTGTTTAGCTTTCATAATTGCATAGACTGTGGTTTTTATCCCCATTTTATCTGAAGAGAAGAGAGAGAAATATAACATGCTTTAGGTTAAAAGGTAATCACATTGGCCCACATCCCTTTTAAACAAGACATGACGTTTTAATTTGAGGGTGGCCAATGTTTAGTTCCACGATGCCACCCGTTAGCTAACTGTATTGATCAGGAGACTTGCTTCTCTTTGAGATGTCTCAAACCCAGTAACCCAGTTGAGTTTCTCTAGTGACAGACTGGTCTCGAGCCAAAAGGCTTCCATAATATTTAAATGCCACAGGTCTGGCTGGGTGAGACTCGAAGCTACCATTTATTACCAGAGATCAACCCACAATTTGAGTAACTGTGAGTAAAAATAAACCTTCCCAGAGTGGTTGCGGTTGACTGGTGTCCCTTGGTTGATGCTTGGTAAAGTGGGTGGATGTTTTTCGGCTTGTTGGGCCCTGTTCAGGGTTTACTCTATTCGGGGCCACAGTTTCACTGAACCCCCCTGTTTCAGTTTCAAGATTTATGCTGCTATACTATTGTGTCAGGGACATAGGGAACTATGGTGTCTAACCTTTCCCTGTGTCTTGTTTCCGCTTCCATTAAGGACATGTGCCTACTGACCACAATGTGGGACCAATCGTCCACTCTGTGGACCCAGCCCAGAACAGACTGAACCGGATGTAGGACCCAGTCCACAACAGACTGAACCGGCTGTAAGACCCAGAACAGACTGGACCGGCTGTAGGACCCAGCCCACAACAGACTGGACCGGCTGTAGGACCCAGAACAGACTGGACCGGCTGTAGGACCCAGAACAGACTGGACCGGCTGTAGAACACAGAACAGACTGGCTGTAGGACCCACAACAGACTGGACCGACTGTAGGACCCAGAACAGACTGGACCGGCTGTAGAATCCAGAACAGACTGGCTGTAGGACCCAGAACAGACTGGCTGTAGGACCCAGAACAGACAGGACCGGCTGCAGGACCCAGAACAGACTGGACTGCACCCACCATTTTTACAAATCCCTTTGAGCGTCTCGGTGTAGTTTGAAAGCAGCTTCTCACACAGCTCCCGTGTAGATGTGACGATCACTTTGCTGAAGGAGTTGAGTCGGTCCATGAGACCGATGTAGACGCCAGGTAAGGTGATGTCAGAGCTTTCCTTTTTCCACTCTGAGTACTCCTGTAAAACACACAAAACTGCTCAACTTTTGGCAACATGTTAAGGTCCTGTGGAAGTCCAGGAGACTGGAGGCAGAGGAGTGGGGTGACACGTGGGGTGACATGTGGGGTGACATGTGTGGGGTGACATGTGGGGTGACATGTGTGGGGTGACATGTGGGGTAACATGTGTGGGGTGACGTGTGGTGACATGTGGTGTGACATGTGTGGGGTGACATGTGGGGTGACATGTGTGGAGTGACATGTGGGGTGACATGTGGGGTGACATGTGGGGTGACATGTGTGGAGTGACATGTGGGGTGACATGTTGGGTGACACGTGGGGTGACACGTGGGGTGACATGTGGGGTGACATGTGTGGGGTGACATGGGGTGACATGTGGGGTGACATGTGTGGAGTGACATGTGTGGTGACATGTGGGTATGACATGTGTGGAGTGACATGTGGGGTGACATGTGGGGTGACATGTGTGGGGTGACATGTGGGTTGACATGTGTGGGGTGACATGTGGGGTGACATGTGTGGAATGACATGTGGGGTGACATGTGTGGAGTGACATGTCGGGTGACATGTGTGGAATGACATGTGGGGTGACATGTGTGGAGTGACATGTGGGGTGACATGTGGGGTGACATGTGTGGAATGACATGTGGGGTGACATGTAGGGTGACATGTGGGGTGACATGTAGGGTGACATGTGTGGAGTGACATGTGGGGTGACATGAAAGGTGACATGTGTGAAGTGACATGTGGAGTGACATGTGTGGCATATGCCAGCAGCCCCACCAGCAAGCAGAGTTCCAATTCATTATAAACCCCCAAAACAGGTGAAAAAAACACCCACCTGTAAGAAGTCCACGTCATTCTTGTTCTTGGAAAGCTTTTCCACCTGCGCCTGTTTCTTCTTCAGTTCTGCACACCTCTGCTCCAGGTGAACCTTGATGCCCTGGGCCTGTTGTACAGCCTGCTTCTCCTCTCCCTCCAGGATCTCAGTCACCTTTCATATTTTCATTTGAGAACATATAATTTCATACATGTTCGATGTATGTTTTCTTTATAGCACTGTACTACAAATAGGTTGGCCTAAATATATCCAATAAGCAAATATTTCTAATCGATAGATAAGTGGGCTACCTCTCTCTTGGCCCGCTCCACAGCCGCCTGTAACTCTGTAAACTGGCTTTCGATCACCTCACGCACCTCCTTCACTGAATTCTACATGGGGAGAAACCAAAGGTTATTTTAGGTGCGTTTCATGATTGGATGCATCTTATCAGGTGTGTGTGTGTGTGTGATGCCTTGTTGTGACATGGCTGTGTTTGTCTGTGGATATGTGGGTAAACTGGTGTCTATACATCTGAGGGTTGTGAAACAGCCGTACCCCAATGGAGACTGTGTTCACTTGGAGTTTGTTGATGGCATTCTCTGCTGCTGTCATCGTCTTCGCCATCTCAGTTTGTTTGTCTCGCAGTTCACTCTGTCCGAAAATACACAGAACAAGAAGGTTGAGTGGAAGAAACAAACAATTAATGATCGTCCATGTTAAAGCCACATCACGATATCTTATTTGAACAATTCTATACAGTTAATTAATTAAAACCAATACATTGAAGCCTTCCAATATTGCCATTTGTGAGCATTCTGATGCAAGAAAAAGTTTAAATGTGTTACAAACTGTGCATCACTCAAACACACTTTATTTGCGTTTTCTTCTGATGGTTTGTTTAATAATTTCTTATTATTTACTGATTTGGATTGAATTATTGTATCTGATCATATTTAAATTGTCTGAATTCCTCAGACATGTCTAGACAAAATGTCGCCTAGCAACGGATGGAGCAAGTTACTCATAAAGTGTAGCTAAACTCTAGCTGACTTCAATTTCTATTTTTGTAAATTCCTTCCCGATTTCGCAATGCCACCCCAAACTGTATCAACTGTATAAACAGTTTGGCCAAATTAGAGCTTATTTTCATTTCTAAACGTTTAGCCTTGATTGTCTACAACCACGAGAAGACTGGTAAGATCTTTATACTACTGGCAAAAGTCATTGAGGTTAAACGTTGGATCTAGTAAATACTAAGTCTCAGCTTAGTGCGCTAGTCATATGCAAATTCCTCGAAGACCTGTTTGTCATCATTCATCCTATTTACATTCCGTAGAATTCCTCCCCTGCCTAACTCAGAACTAGCCTGTTCTTAGATCAGATTGTGCTGTCTTGACATTGCAGGCAGATCTGGGACCTGGTTTGATTGTCTACTACATTCTCCAGTAGATTCCTGTTCCGGTCTGAGCCTGCTCTCACTAAACAAGTTGTTCTGTAGACAGGAACCACAGGTTGTTCAACCTGTTTGGGCTTTATGCCTCGTGGAGGACGTATGCATGTATGTTATGTTAATGACAGGATCAGGAGTGAGGCTCAGTCCAGAATGTCAACAGATATACCTACAGGAAGTCCCTTTGTCCAGTAGTTGTCCTTTAGGCACAGAGACAAATATCTCACGTCACCAATATGTGCTGATTGCATTCTTCCTTGGTGTTGTTTTATGCTCCTTGAGACAACAAATACCCGACACATTCCCATCAAATACACAACACATTCCCAACACATTTAAGGACCACAATGGAAACAAGCCTTTGGGCTTTTTGTGTTTTTATCCTTTTGAACGCTACATGTCGATTGTTGTTGTTCAATAAAGTTTTCAATCAATCAATCAATTCCAACACATTCCCAACAAATACCCAACACATTCCCAACACATACCCAACACATACCCGACACATACCCAACACATACCCGACACATACCCAACACATACCCGACACATTCCCAACACATATCCAACACATTCCCGACACATTCCCAACACATACCCGACACATTCCCGACACATACCCGACACTTTCCCGACACATTCCCGACACATACCCGACACATACCCGACACATACCGACACATACCCGACACATTCCCAACACATACCCGACACATACCCGACACATTCCCGACACATTCCCGACACATACCCGACACATACCCGACACATTCCCGACACATTCCCGACACATTCCCGACACATACCCGACACATACCCAGAAACAGAAACTGAGGTGACAGAATTATCTTTTCACATTGCCTACTCAGACATTATCAGACAGTAAGTTGATTAACATGTTTTGGCGTGTGCCTGCCTGAAGACAGTATTTTAACTGTCGACTCCTGGATCAGTCAGGACAAGTACTCTGTTTTTTTATTCTGGGTCTATGTGTCAGATCAAACAATAGCACCTTTATTCCACTTTCTATGTTTTCTGTTACTCATAAGAGGTATCAGGTAATGAACAATGTCCAGTACTAAATCCTCAGTCAGAATATCACTTTGTTTCATGGTCCTTTGTGTCACCTGATTGTAGCAAAGTTGGGTGTGAAAGATAGTGTGCAGATAATGTGCAGATAATGTGCAGATAGTGTGCAGATAGTGTGCATATAGTGTGCGGAATTTGATTAGTTAATGTGTGTGATAACTGTTAATGTGTGTGATTACAGTTAATGTGTTCTAAATCAGTAATCTGTGTTTTTTATAATATCATAAATAAGTACCAGCTGAAAGATTCATGTGTCAAATGTCTGGAATGACTTGTCAAACCTGGGCGTAAATGTGCTGTTGATGTCATTAAGAGATTATGATGCTGTTCCAGAAGCTTCTATGTGACAGACTGCCTGAGGCATAGAGACTAGAGTTTCTGGAATGTGCAAGATGATATCTCTGATATTCAGACAGTCATCTCCAAGTGCTCACGGTATGGAACAATTCATATGGGAATATTATAATTAAATCAAAATAAATTCTGTCAGTAGACATGACAAGCAGTCAGTCTTCATTACCACTCACTAAGAGTACACGTAGGAAGTGGTACAAGGAAACAGAGAAAACAAACACTAATGTTTTCAAATGTACATTCTTCATAGAGGACCTGTTGCATATCCATAGTGGGTTTCTTCCTGGGACTAAAAGTAAGCCTTTCTTGTAGAAGTTTTGGCGTGGAGTCAAACCCTGTCCTTGGATGACGTGCTAAAATATCACTTACTGTTACAACCTACAACAAGGCAGCAAGAGTGACAGCCTCAGTGTGTCAACACAAATGCATAGGAATATGCCATGGCAAAATATACAACGTTAGAAATTGACGAATGACTATATATAACTATATAATAACTATATATTTAAGAAATGTCTGTTGCTTTGGATTTTTTTGTAATCAAACAATTCAAAGGCAGGGAGTCGATTTTTATTCCACTGTAGTAAGTTATCTGACCTTTAAACCCGGGGCGGGCTATATCCATAAATAAGTGCACATTGATACTGTGTTGAGTAGTTCAGTGGTTTGGCACCTCGTACCAGCTGTTCTTCTGATACGAGTTCTGAACAAATGTTTGTTTTTAGAGATTAAAAGAAAGGAGAAATACCTCTATAAGTGTCCGGGCCTCAACCACTGACGCGGTCTCGTGTCCAGAATGTTCTTCGATCACACAGTCACGACACACACACACACTGTCTGTGGAGCAGAACAGATCCAGGGGCCACTTGTGGACCTCGCAGGTCCGCCTCTCAATGTCTCTGAGAGGCTCCACCAGCCGGTGGTTCTGGAACTTGGGGTTCTCCAGGTGGGGCCTCAGATGGGTTCCACAGTAGGACACCAGGCAGGTGAGACAGGACTTGAGGGCCCTGCAGGGGTTCGTTTCGATACATGAGTCACACACCACATCGTCGGGTCCCACCGGCACGCTCGTCTCCTGACCTTTGACCTCTGCCTTCTCCAACACTGTTTCTTTCACACCAGCCTGCGTGTCCGGTTTTACCTTCTCTGCAGGTTCTGGCGGGTCGCATCCTTTGTCTTTCCTTTCGGAGTCCTTGGGTTCCATCACATGACTCTGTATTTGGGTCGTCTCTGTTGTCTTTGAACACGGGGCTTGGATCTCCTCTCCTTTGGTTTTCACCACGGGTGGAGATTCAGTGCTGGTTCCATTGGTCATTGCATGTTCCACGGTGGCAGGTTCTAGCTCTGGCTTGTTAGAGGTCTGTGGATACTGCGGACTGCGTTGACTGTTTCTTTCTTGGCACGAACCAAAAACATGGTGTCCACAGGTTGTAGGCTGGTCCCCTTTCAGATCTCCCAAACAAACAGGACAGATGGGTTCCTGGGCTGGTTCTGACTCTGGTTTGAGTTCTGTGTCTGCCATAACTCCCGTCTGTCTCTCTCTCCTTCTTTCTGTATCTCTTCCTTCCTCATCAGCTGCTCTGGTGTTGTGTCGGCTACTCTGCTTTTTCGACCAAAGAGGCTCCCAAGCCACACCTCAACTAAGTGAGCGTCAACTGCCTCTCACTCATTCCAACCAACTACACACACCCACAAACACGCACACACACACACCCACAAACATGCACACACACGCCCTCTATGCTACCTCTGCCCTCCTTTTGTGTGTGTTTGAGCAGTAATCAGACCGTAGATTAAAGTCGGCGGGTGAAGTCAGACGATCTATGGCAACATGTGGACTCTGTATTGGCTTTCAAGCCTCAATGCTTTGATCAGCGTAGAAGTCAACATGCTGTTGGCTATTATAACATTTGATTGCCACAACTTCCTGTTTTCACAATACTTTAGTCTGGGACAGCAGGACGCCTTTCACAGCACAATAAAGCAACCACGCCCCTATCAATGTATTAATGCTAACCATTCACCCGATTTCAAGTTGGACAGTGAGTGAAGCTGCATACACACAATTGAGCAAAATGACAAGACACTTTGATTTATTTGTGAATAAATTGTGTAATTGTTTAATGTTCATTAATAAGCACATTGAAAGCCACCACAACCATTAGCTGTTTGAATATGACTCTATCTGTGCTGTTTTCCGGGGGGCAAAACTGGTGAATGTGTGCATGACGAGATTAAACGGAGGCCAAAGTAGAAAACAGGCAATTAATCAGTGGTATTGGGACAGCGAAGAGTTAATTAATCAGCTGTCTTGCTGTTTAGAGGGTTTAGCTAGTCTACAGCACAATGCCTGCTTTCAACACTTCAATATTTAGTCAAATGTAGCGAACATTTAATGAGCTTTATCAAGCAGTCAATGTAATACTATATGAAGATAATATAAAATTAATGTCTCAGTGTTTCCTCAATCGCTATTTAATCAGGAATGAGGAAAACCACAAGACTTTCAGGCATAATCAATCAATCTGGATTAGACAGTGCCAGCTGATAGATGATCTAACAGTTAACACATTACTACAAGTGATAGGCATTCCGGCTCTTTTTAAAAAAGTGCGATAGTTTGTTATTGTGTTAAAAGCAGGAAACCAAAGCGAATAAATACTGGGGGCTTAACACAAATAAATACCGGGGGCGTAGTTTGAATAAATACCGGGGGCTTAACACAAATAAATACCGGGGGCTTAGCCCAAATAAATACTGGGGGCGTAGCCCGAATAAATACCGGGGTGTAGCCCGAATAAATACCGGGGGCTTAGGCCGAATAAACACCGGGGGCGTAGTTCGAATAAATACCGGGGGCTTAACACAAATAAATACCGGGGGCTTAGCCCGAATAAATACCGGGGGCGTAGCCCCGAATAAATACCGAGGGCGTAGCCCGAATAAATACCGGGGGCTTAGCCCGAATAAACACCGGGGGCTTAGGCCGAATAAACACCGGGGGCTTAGCCCGAATGAATACTGGGGGATTAGCCCGAATAAATACCGGGGTGTAGCCCGATTTGAACGTAGAACTATTGACTGGTAGGCCTATATGTTTATAATATCACTGCTGTGTCATTTTACCTCTATAATGTTTTGTGGATCTTATTTTAAGAACTCCGGTCTAAAGCCGCAGAAGGCCACTGGTTAAAACAGTTCTACTTCAATGATCAATAATCACAACAAAAAAGTAATTGGACGGTTATGGAAAAAAAACATATTGTCTGTTGGCTAGACCCGCCCCCAGACTCCCACACATCTTGTCTGTTGGCTAGACCCGCCCCCAGACCCCCACACATCTTGTCTGTTGGATAGACCCGCCCCCAGACCCCCAGACATCTTGTCTGTTGGCTAGACCCGCCCCCAGACCCCCACACATCTTGTCTGTTGGCTAGACCCGCCCCCAGACCCCCACACATCTTGTCTGTTGGATAGACCCGCCCCCAGACCCCCACACATCTTGTCTGTTGGCTAGACCCGCCCCCAGACCCCCACACATCTTGTCTGTTGGATAGATCCGCCCCCAGACCCCCACACATCTTGTCTGTTGGCTAGACCCGCCCCCAGACCCCCACACATCTTGTCTGTTGGCTAGACCCGCCCCCAGACCCCCACACATCTTGTCTGTTGGCTAGACCCGCCCTCACACCCCCACACATATTGTCTGTTGGCTAGACCCGCCCCCAGGCCCCCACACATCTGTGCTTCATTGGTTGACACTGCATTTGATCGACAGGTGCAACAGGTAAGGCTAAGCACAATCAGAAAAATGTGTGTCCGCTTGAGCGATTAGGCATATGTTTTTTAATTAATATTCTCGTTCTATGATTACTTTATTCTATTCATTTAAATCTTTGGATTATTTATATCTTATTAATAAATTAAGAGGTCCGGCTCACTTAGAGCGACCGATCACTATCAACTACACATCCTTAATCTTTTCAACATATCTTAACAGTCTTGCAATTTTGTGTAACACAAATTAATTAAGCGAATAGTTGTTTACATTCACAGAAATGAAATACACAGCATTACATACTTACATCATATACTTTAAACAATAAATGATGTGTAATTTCAACCTGTCACATCAACGCCAGTGAACAATCGTCAGAGCAGATGTTCCGTGGTGTTTGGCTGTATGGACCCAGAGATGACCAGGTGCTGGTCTCACCTGTAGACCAGGCTGTGATGTGTGTGTGTTGGTCTTACCTGTAGACCAGGCTGTGATGTGTGTGTGCTGGTCTTACCTGTAGACCAGGCTATGATGTGTGTGTGTTGGTCTTACCTGTAGACCAGGCTGTGATGTGTGTGTGTGCTGGTCTTACCTGTAGACCAGGCTGTGATGTGTGTGTGCTGGTCTTACCTGTAGACCAGGCTGTGATGTGTGTGTGTTGGTCTTACCTGTAGACCAGGCTGTGATGTGTGTGTGCTGGTCTTACCTGTAGACCAGGCTGTGATGTGTGTGTGCTGGTCTTACCTGTAGACCAGGCTGTGATGTGTGTGTGTTGGTCTTACCTGTAGACCAGGCTGTGATGTGTGTGTGCTGGTCTTACCTGTAGACCATGCTGTGATGTGTGTGTGCTGGTCTTACCTGTAGACCAGGCTGTGATGTGTGTGTGCTGGTCTCACCTGTTGACCAGGCTGTGATGTGTGTGTGCTGGTCTCACCTGTAGACCAGGCTGTGATGTGTGTGTGCTGGTCTTACCTGTAGACCAGGCTGTGATGTGTGTGTGCTGGTCTTACCTGTAGACCAGGCTGTGATGTGTGTGTGCTGGTCTCACCTGTAGACCAGGCTGTGATGTGTGTGTGCTGGTCTTACCTGTAGACCAGGCTGTGATGTGTGTGTGCTGGTCTTACCTGTAGACCAGGCAGTGATGTGTGTGTGCTGGTCTTACCTGTAGACCAGGCAGTGATGTGTTTGTGCTGGTCTTACCTGTAGACCAGGCTGTGATGTGTGTGTGCTGGTCTCACCTGTAGACCAGGCTGTGATGTGTGTGTGCTGGTCTCACCTGGCTACATGTAGATGGATCAGAATGCTGAATGACTTGAATGTTAATACATTTTCCCGGCCTTTATCTTACAGATCTGGTATCTCTCTATCAACTGCACCCCCACCAGCTCTGTGACGGATGGGGAAAAAAACACCAGTTCCTCCCACAGTCCTGTTGTCCCTGTCCTCAACCTCCTTCCTTTCTCCTGTCATCATCACTGCACCCCCACCAGCTCTGTGATGGGAGGAGCGAACACCATCAGCTCCTGGTACTTGTGAAAGAAGAGCTGCAGACGGGAGAAATACGAGTCCTCCTGGTAGGGGAGCCCCTTCTCCTTCAGGAACTGAGACACGATGGGCTTCACCTGGCCACAGAAGGTTAGGGCCTAGGGTTAGGGACTAGGGTTAGGGCCTAGGGTTAGGGACTAGGGTTAGGGATAGGGTTAGGGACTAGGGACTAGCGACAAGGGCTAAATCAGTCAATAATTAACTTAAGGTGCGTAGTTTATTATTATGTTTTTATTTGATTAATTTCCCACTGTTTAATGACTGGGATAAAACTTTCTAGATTATTTTGTGGAATAAGATTTGGCTCCCTCTAGTGGTCAGCTGGGTATTTACAGCCTTGAGGGTGATGTCAGAGCTATACATTTGTTTTGTTTTTAATATAAAGTTATGATAACTGTTGCCAATATGGCCCAGAAAAGTATAATAAGTATTAAAGTGCCCTTTAATCAATAGGTGGGTATTTGTGATGTTCGGGATCCAGTCAATGTGTGGTACCTTAAGACACATGTTGTCAGACAGGAAGGGGAACAGGTGATGTTCTACATGACAGCTGATGAGGGAGTGTCCAAAGGTCCAGTCCAGCAGAGAGTTCCGTGGGAGGTTCAGAACTCCGTGGGTCATCTGGTAGATTTGTTTGGGTCGTCGAGTTGGAGAGAACATTGGGAGACCGATGTGCTTATGGGACCAGAACAGAACCAGGACCAGAACCAGAACAGGGCCGTCAGGATTGGCTCAATGGACGGACACAGTAAAAGAAAGTGTGTGTGTGAAGGTAGGTGTGTACGAGCGTACGAGATGGGATGTGTGTGAGGGTGTGTGTGAGGGTGTGTGTGAGGCCCCCAAAAGACAAGCCCCAAAAAGACAAGCCCCAAAAAGACAAGCCCCCAAATTACTAGCCCCCAAAAGACAAGCCCCCAAATTACAAGCCCCCAAATTACTAGCCCCCAAAATACAAGCCCCCAAATTACAAGCCCCCAAATTACTAGCCCCCAAAATACAAGCCCCCAAATTACAAGCCCCCAAATTACAAGCCCCCAAAAGACAAGCCCCAAAAAGACAAGCCCCCAAATTACTAGCCCCCAAATTACAAGCCCCCAAATTACAAGCCCCCAAAAGACAAGCCCCCAAATGACAAGCCCCCAAAATACAAGCCCCCAAATTACTAGCCCCCAAATTACAAGCCCCAAAATTACTAGCCCCCAAAATACAAGCCCCCAAAATACAAGCCCTCAAAAGACAAGCCCCCAAAATACGAGCCCCCAAAAGACTAGCCCCCAAATTACTAGCCCCCAAAAGTCAAGCCCCCAAATTACTAGCCCCCAAAATACAAGCCCCCAAAAGACTAGCCCCAAAATTACTAGCCCCCAAAATATTACCCCCAAAAGACAAGCCCCCAAATTACTAGCCCCCAAAAGTCAAACCCCCAAATTACTAGCCCCCAAAATACAAGCCCCCATATTACAAGCCCCCAAATTACAAGCCCCCAAAAGACTAGCCCCCAAATTACAAGCCCCCAAATTACAAGCCCCCAAATTACTAGTCCCCAAAATACAAGCCCCCAAAATACAAGCCCCCAAAATACAAGCCCCCAAATGTCAAGCCCCCAAATTACTAGCCCCCAAAACACTAGCCCCCAAAAGACTAGCCCCCAAATTACTAGCCCCCAAAAGACTAGCCCCCAAATTACAAGCCCCCAAAATACTAGCCCCCAAATTACAAGCCCCCAAATTACAAGCCCCCAAAAGACAAGCCCCCAAATTACAAGCCCCCAAATTACAAGCCCCCAAATTACAAGCCCCCAAAATACAAGCCCCCAAAATACAAGCCCCCAAATTACAAGCCCCCAAATTACAAGCCCCCAAAAGACAAGCCCCCAAAAGACAAGCCCCCAAAAGACAAGCCCCCAAAAGACAAGCCCCCAAAAGACTAGCCCCCAAAAGACTAGCCCCCAAATAACTAGCCCCCAAATTACTAGCCCCCAAAAGACTAGCCCCCAAAAGACTAGCCCCCAAATTACTAGCCTCCAAAAGACTAGTCCCCAAATTACAAGACCCCAAAATACTAGCCCCGAAAAGTCAAGCCTCCAAAAGACAAGCCCCCAAATTACTAGCCCCCAAAAGTCAAACCCCCAAATAACTAGCCCCCAAAATACAAGCCCCCAAATTACAAGCCCCCAAATTACAAGCCCCCAAAAGACAAGCCCCCAAATTACTAGTCCCCAAAATACAAGCCCCCAAAAGACAAGCCCCCAAAAGACTAGTCCCCAAATTACTAGCCCCCAAATACTAGCCCCCAAATACAAGCCCCCAAATTACAAGCCCCCAAATTACAAGCCCCCAAAAGACTAGCCCCCAAATTACTAGCCCCCAAATTACTAGCCCCCAAATTACTAGCCCCCAAAATACAAGACCCAAAAATATTATAGTTATACTTCCATACACAGTTGTTACCTGGAAGATGTTGACATGTATGAAGGGAACAGAGAACATGCCTCTGCAGAACAGCATACAGAAAATGGTTCTGTAAGGACACTGGAACCCAGAGACGTGAATCAACAGCCAGTACTGACAGAAGAACCCTAGAAGCATCATCAGGACTGTCCTCAGGCCCCGGCCCACAGATTGATCCCTCAGTAGACCTACAACACATAGAGAGTCTGTGACACTAATGGCAGATCTACAACACATAGAGAGAGTCTGGTTACAGGTGCCATGTGATACTAATGGCAGATCTACAACACATAGAGAGTCTGGTTACAGGTGCCATGTGATACTAATGGCAGATCTACAACACATAGAGAGAGTCTGGTTACAGGTGCCATGTGATACTAATGGCAGATCTACAACACATAGAGAGTCTGTGACACTAATGGCAGATCTACAACACATAGAGAGAGTCTGGTTACAGGTGCCATGTGATACTAATGGCAGATCTACAACACATAGAGAGTCTGTGACACTAATGGCAGATCTACAACACATAGAGAGAGTCTGGTTACAGGTGCCATGTGATACTAATGGCAGATCTACAACACATAGAGAGTCTGTGACACTAATGGCAGATCTACAACACATAGAGAGAGTCTGGTTACAGGTGCCATGTGATACTAATGGCAGATCTACAACACATAGAGAGTCTGGTTACAGATGCCATGTGACACTAATGGCAGATCTACAACACATAGAGAGTCTGGTTAGAGGTGCCATGTGATACTAATGGCAGATCTACAACACATAGAGAGTCTGGTTACAGATGCCATGTGACACTAATGGCAGATCTACAACACATAGAGAGTCTGGTTACAGGAATGTCCAGCACGTACCTAAAGCTACCAGAGGTGTGATAACAGGAACTCCCAGAGGGGCGATGAACAGGTAAACACTTCGGGGAAGGCAGGGAATCTTCCATGTGCTGGAGTCACCTAGTCCAATCACGTTAGTGTGGGCGTGGTGTAATTTAACATGGCCAGAAACAGCTGCCTTCACTGTGAAGGACCCACAGACCTGGATGAACAAACACACACACACACACACACACACACACACACACACACACACACAGGCAAACAGACATACACACAAACAGACATACACACAAACAGACACACAGACACAGACACAGACACACACACACACACACACACACACAGGCAAACAGACATACACACAAACAGACACACAGACACAGACACAGACACACACACACACACACACACACAGAGAGAGACAATAACTAATTATGGAGACTCCTGTTCCTGTGTAGCTGCATGTATTCTAATAATAATATACTAATAAACTCTGAAATGGTTGGAAACGATTGTCACCAAGTGGACCAGAATGTGAAACTGGGTTCTGATCACCAATGGAGTAATACAGCCTGTGTTCTGATCACCAATGGAGTAATACAGCCTGGGTTCTGATCACCAATGGAGTAATACAGCCTGGGTTCTGATCATCAATAGAGTAATACAGCCTGGGTTCTGATCACCAATGGAGTAATACAGCCTGGGTTCTGATCACCAATGCAGTAATATAGCCTGGGTTCTGATCACCAATGGAGTAATACAGCCTGGGTTCTGATCACCAATGGAGTAATACAGCCTGGGTTCTGATCATCAATGGAGTAATACAGCCTGGGTTCTGATCACCAATGGAGTAATACAGCCTGGGTTCTGATCATCAATGGAGTAATACAGCCTGGGTTCTGATCACCAATGGAGTAATACAGCCTGGGTTCTGATCACCAATGGAGTAATACAGCCTGGGTTCTGATCACCAATGGAGTAATACAGCCTGGGTTCTGATCACCAATGGAGTAATACAGCCTGGGTTCTGATCACCAATGGAGTAATACAGCCTGGGTTCTGATCACCAATGGAGTAATACAGCCTGGGTTCTGATCACCAATGGAGTAATACAGCCTGGGTTCTGATCACCAATGGAGTAATACAGCCTGGGTTCTGATCACCAATGTAATACAGCCTGGGTTCTGATCACCAATGGCCTGGGTTCTGATCACCAATGGAGTAATACAGCCTGGGTTCTGATCACCAATGGAGTAATACAGCCTGGGTTCTGATCACCAATGGAGTAATACAGCCTGGGTTCTGATCACCAATGGAGTAATACAGCCTGGGTTCTGATCACCAATGGAGTAATACAGCCTGGGTTCTGATCACCAATGGAGTAATACAGCCTGGGTTCTGATCACCAATGGAGTAATACAGCCTGGGTTCTGATCACCAATGGAGTAATACAGCCTGGGTTCTGATCACCAATGCAGTAATACAGCCTGGGTTCTGATCACCAATGGAATAATACAGCCTGGAGTTCAGCCTGATCACCAATGGAGTAATACAGCCTGGGTTCTGATCACCAATGGAGTAATACAGCCTGGGTTCTGATCACCAATGCAGTAATACAGCCTGGGTTCTGATCACCAATGGAGTAATACAGCCTGGGTTCTGATCACCAATGGAGTAATACAGCCTGGGTTCTGATCACCAATGGAGTAATACAGCCTGGGTTCTGATCACCAATGGAGTAATACAGCCTGGGTTCTGATGAGATTGGAAATTTGACTTGATACCTTTATTTGTTACCATTTTCCAAGTCTAATAAAGAAGGTCATTGTATTCCAACAGTGGGTTACCTATTGTACAATATGTCATCGAAAGGTTAATGAACAGAAGTCCTTCTAACCTCTATGAAGACTACTGCCCAGAGATTGGTCCAAGGTTAATGAACAGAAGTCCTTCTAACCTCTATGAAGAATACTGCCCAGAGATTGGTCCAAGGTTAATGAACAGAAGTCCTTCTAACCTCTATAAAGAATACTGCCCAGAGATTGGTCCAAGCTGGGGAGTCAGTCAGTGAGCCGTGACTGGCCAGATGAGTTCCCTTCACGGTGATGACAGCATGAGACACGCCCATTAACACCAGACCCAGAACAAATGCCAGGGTACTGGATGATCCCAGCAGCAGGAAGGCTGGAGTAGAGGAGAGTATGAGGGTAGAGGAGATGAGGAGATGAGGAGATGAGGAGGAGAAAGGAGGAGAGAGGGAGATACAGGCAGAGAGTCAGGAGCCCCAGTTAGATGACATCGCTGTTCTTAGTGCATCAAATAATGTGTGTGATGATTCTCTTCTTAATCACATCTCCTGTGTGGTATTCAGAGTCCACATGGGAGATTTGTCTCCTATTAGAATAGGTCAGATATCCCCCAGATGGTAGGAGACCCGCTGTGTGTCGACAGGAAGCTGTATCTGAAGATGTATCTGCTGTGTAAAGGAACCTAAACCTTAACACTTTCTACACTCCAGGGGGTCCTAAGACTCTGTAACTTCAGACTCAGCTCATGGGAGGATCACCGAATTGATCACATTGGATCTTTAACAGTGTTTAGGACAGGTGTGTGAGACAGGTGTGTGAGACAGGTGTGTGAGACAGGTGTGTGAGACAGGTGTGTGAGACAGGTGTGTGAGACAGGTGTTTAGGACAGGTGTGTGAGACAGGTGTGTGAGACAGGTGTGTGAGACAGGTGTGTGAGACAGGTGTGTGAGACAGGTGTTTAGGACAGGTGTGTGAAACAGGTGTTTCAAACAGGTGTGTGAGACAGGTGTGTGAGACAGGTGTGTGTGACAGGTTTGCGAGACAGTTGTTTAGGACAGGAGTGTGAGACAGGTGTGTGAGACAGGTGTTTAGGACAGGAGTTTCAAACAGGTGTGTGAGACAGGTGTTTAGGACAGGTGTGTGAGACAGGTGTGTCAGACAGGTGTTTAGGACAGGTGTGTGAGACAGGTGTGTGAGACAGGTGTGTGTGACAGGTGTGTGAGACAGGTGTGTGAGACAGGTGTGTGAGACAGGTGTGTGAGACAGGTGTTTAGGACAGGTGTGTGAGACAGGTGTGTGAGACAGGTGTGTGAGACAGGTGTGTGTGACAGGTGTGTGAGACAGGTGTGTGTGACAGGTGTGTGAGACAGGTGTGTGAGACAGGTGTGTGAGACAGGTGTGTGAGACAGGTGTGTGAGACAGGTGTGTGAGACAGGTGTGTGAGACAGGTGTGTGAGACAGGTGTGTGAGACAGGTGTTTAGGACAGGTGCCCTACCTGGGAGTAGCAGGAGAAAGGCCAGGGCCAGTATAGAGATGTCTATGCCCCTGTTCTCCCACCAGCTGGTCTCGTTCACCATGTTCTGGATCAGACGTGTCAACTCCATCATCAATGACTGTCTATCTCCATCCATCAGTTCTACATTCTGCTTTTCTGCTACCTTCCCTCCATCCCGTCTGGAGTTGCCAGACATCCAAGTGTTTCCCTTGAACAAGGCATCTCTACCTTCCGGAGGTTTGACATTGTCATCTTCCCTCCACTCTTCTGGTACCTGGTGCATTTCTGCTCCCTTCTGAGACCTGAACACAATATGTCCAGTCTAGAGTTAACATGACAGTGTGCAGTAACACAATATGTCCAGTCTAGAGTTAACATGACAGTGTGCAGTAACACAATATGTCCAGTCTAGAGTTAACATGACAGTGTGCAGTAACACAATATGTCCAGTCTAGAGTTAACATGACAGTGTGCAGTAACACAATATGTCCAGTCTAGAGTTAACATGACAGTGTGCAGTAACACAATATGTCCAGTCTAGAGTTAACATGACAGTGTGCAGTAACACAATATGTCCAGTCTAGAGTTAACATGACAGTGTGCAGTAACACAATATGTCCAGTCTAGAGTTAACATGACAGTGTGCAGTAACACAATATGTCCAGTCTAGAGTTAACATGACAGTGTGCAGTAACACAATATGTCCAGTCTAGAGTTAACATGACAGTGTGCAGTAACACAATATGTCCAGTCTAGAGTTAACATGACAGTGTGCAGTAACACAATATGTCCAGTCTAGAGTTAACATGACAGTGTGCAGTCTAACATGACAATATATGTCCAGTCTAGAGTTAACATGACAGTGTGCAGTAACACAATATGTCCAGTCTAGAGTTAACATGACAGTGTGCAGTAACACAATATGTCCAGTCTAGAGTTAACATGACAGTGTGCAGTAACACAATATGTCCAGTCTAGAGTTAACATGACAGTGTGCAGTAACACAATATGTCCAGTCTAGAGTTAACATGACAGTGTGCAGTAACACAATATGTCCAGTCCAGTCTAGAGTCTAGTTAACATGACAGTGTGCAGTAACACAATATGTCCAGTCTAGAGTTAACATGACAGTGTGCAGTAACACAATATGTCCAGTCTAGAGTTAACATGACAGTGTGCAGTAACACAATATGTCCAGTCTAGAGTTAACATGACAGTGTGCAGTAACACAATATGTCCAGTCTAGAGTTAACATGACAGTGTGCAGTAACACAATATGTCCAGTCTAGAGTTAACATGACAGTGTGCAGTAACACAATATGTCCAGTCTAGAGTTAACATGACAGTGTGCAGTAACACAATATGTCCAGTCTAGAGTTAACATGACAGTGTGCAGTAACACAATATGTCCAGTCTAGAGTTAACATGACAGTGTGCAGTAACACAATATGTCCAGTCTAGAGTTAACATGACAGTGTGCAGTAACACAATATGTCCAGTCTAGAGTTAACATGACAGTGTGCAGTAACACAATATGTCCAGTCTAGAGTTAACATGACAGTGTGCAGTCTAAGTTAACATGACAGTGTGCAGTAACACAATATGTCCAGTCTAGAGTTAACATGACAGTGTGCAGTAACACAATATGTCCAGTCTAGAGTTAACATGACAGTGTGCAGTAACACAATATGTCCAGTCTAGAGTTAACATGACAGTGTGCAGTAACACAATATGTCCAGTCTAGAGTTAACATGACAGTGTGCAGTAACACAATATGTCCAGTCTAGAGTTAACATGACAGTGTGCAGTAACACAATATGTCCAGTCTAGAGTTAACATGACAGTGTGCAGTAACACAATATGTCCAGTCTAGAGTTAACATGACAGTGTGCAGTAACACAATATGTCCAGTCTAGAGTTAACATGACAGTGTGCAGTAACACAATATGTCCAGTCTAGAGTTAACATGACAGTGTGCAGTAACACAATATGTCCAGTCTAGAGTTAACATGACAGTGTGCAGTAACACAATATGTCCAGTCTAGAGTTAACATGACAGTGTGCAGTAACACAATATGTCCAGTCTAGAGTTAACATGACAGTGTGCAGTAACACAATATGTCCAGTCTATAGTTAACATGACAGTGTGCAGTAACACAATATGTCCAGTCTAGAGTTAACATGACAGTGTGCAGTAACACAATATGTCCAGTCTAGAGTTAACATGACAGTGTGCAGTAACACAATATGTCCAGTCTAGAGTTAGCAGTTAGCATGACAGTGTGTAGAGCTCTACTTGACAACGGGCCCGTCCTGGGAAATACATCCCAGAAACAACTCCTCCAACCATTGTTTAACACCTCCCCCCACCTCCCCCTACTCCATTTCCCACACGCTGCATAAGATAGAACCCCTACCTCCTTTTTATTTACTCTGTCCTCCTTTTTGCCCCGTTGCGATCCTCCTCCTTGATGCTTTGTCGTCCGTCTCTTCTTTCATCCTATAGGCGAGGTGTTCCTGGGTTGGTTATCAGCCCCGGCTGCTCTGGACAGGTTCCTGTGTCACACACTAAACATGATTCACACACACACACGCACACACACACACATACACACATCTATATGCTGCAGCTGCCTTGTCTCTCTCCCTCTCTCTCTCCCTCTCTCTCCCTCCTCTCCCTCTCTCCCTCTCTCTCCTCTCTCCCTCCCGCCTCTCTCTCCCTTTCTCCCTCCTCTCTCTCCCTCCCTCCTCTCTCCTAATGCATAGTGCATTTCCGTCTAGTGTCCTTCACCTTCTCCTCCCCCACTCCTCTCTCTTTATGATTCCCTCACTCCTAATGAATACTGGATTTCTGTCCACTATAGTCCATCTCATTCCGTTTCTCCCAGCTGAAACCTTTTCAGAGGTCCAGGAAGCAAATGTGAACAGGAGGGAGGAGGACCGGGTCAGCAGGAGGACCGGGTCAGCAGGAGGACCGAGTCAGCAGGAGGACCAGGCCAGCAGGAGGACCGGGTCAGCAGGAGGACCAGGCCAGCAGGAGGACCGGGTCAGCAGGAGGACCGGGTCAGCAGGAGGACCGAGTCAGCAGGAGGACCAGGCCAGCAGGAGGACCGGGTCAGCAGGAGGACCGGGTCAGCAGGAGGACCGGGTCAGCAGGAGGACCGAGTCAGCAGGAGGACCAGGCCAGCAGGAGGACCGGGTCAGCAGGAGGACCGGGTCAGCAGGAGGACCGGGTCAGCAGGAGGAACGAGTCAGCAAATAGCTGCCCTCACTTATAGTAATTTTATAGCTTGATGTTTCTGGCCAGGATCCAGTTAGCAGTGTTTTAGATGAGCTTAGAGGACAGGAGACGACTGACAGGATATAACTGACAGGATATAACTGACAGGATATAACTGACAGGATTTAACTGACAGGATATAACTGACAGGATATAACTGACAGGATATAACTGACAGGATATAACTGACAGGATATAACTGACAGGATATAACTGACAGGATTTAACTGACAGGATATAACTGACAGGATATAACTGACAGGATATAACTGACAGGATATAACTGACAGGATTTAACTGACAGGATATAACTGACAGGAGGACTGACAGGAGGACTGACAGGAGGAGGACTACCACTTGAAATGTTCAGCAGGTAGAGTTCAGTTGGACACACTTTGGAAAACAACAAGATTGGTTTTCTATTCCGACCAGTTTGGACCAGCCCATCTCCACATTTACTCTAATTGAACACAACCCATATATATAAAAGGATATAAAAACACAAGGCAGACAGAAAGACAGATCTCTATTCATCCCTACATCAACTCTGGCTTTAGTTTATTACAGATGTCAAAACAGCAAACGGTAAAAGAGTGGCGGTCACAGCAAATGGCGCTGATCCAGCTGAACGAAGTCTCAAAGATGCCAGTTTCATGAATTCAAGGTTTTTAATAGTTGCACATCCAAACAAGACATGAATGACATCCATTCAGCATATAAATCAAAGTCATCCATAGTCACACAGTCATCCACAGTCACCCAGTCATCCAGTCATCCACAGTCAACCACAGTCATACAGTCATCCACAGTCACCCAGACATCCACAGTCACACAGTCATCCACAGTCACAGTCATCCAGTCACCCAGACATCCACAGTCACCCAGTCATCCACAGTCACAGTCATCCAGTCACCCAGTCATCCACAGTCACAGTCATCCAGTCATCCAGACATCCACAGTCATCCAGACATCCATGGGAAATAATCCCCAGTCCAGAGTTTGTGTAAGAGTTCAGGAAATGTCCCAATGCTCCTGCAGATCTGGGGTCTGTAATTAAATAAGTTCTCTCAGGCAGATCTGGGGTCTGTAATTAAATAAGTTCTCTCAGGCAGATCTGGGGTCTGTAATTAAATAAGTTCTCTCAGGCAGATCTGGGGTCTGTAATTAAATAAGTTCTCTCAGGCAGATCTGGGGTCTGTAATTAAATAAGTTCTCTCAGGCAGATCTGGGGTCTGTAATTAAATAAGTTCTCTCAGGCAGATCTGGGGTCTGTAATTAAATAAGTTCTCTCAGGCAGATCTGGGGTCTGTAATTAAATAAGTTCTCTCAGGCAGATCTGGGGTCTGTAATTAAATAAGTTCTCTCAGGCAGATCTGGGGTCTGTAATTAAATAAGTTCTCTCAGGCAGATCTGGGGTCTGTAATTAAATAAGTTCTCTCAGGCAGATCTGGGGTCTGTAATTAAATAAGTTCTCTCAGGCAGATCTGGGGTCTGTAATTAAATAAGTTCTCTCAATTAAATAAGTTCTCTCAGGCAGATCTGGGGTCTGTAATTAAATAAGTTCTCTCATTAATTAAATAAGTTCTCTCAGGCAGATCTGGGGTCTGTAAGTTCTCTCAGGCAGATCTGGGGTCTGTAATTAAATAAGTTCTCTCAGGCAGATCTGGGGTCTGTAATTAAATAAGTTCTCTCAGGCAGATCTGGGGTCTGTAATTAAATAAGTTCTCTCAGGCAGATCTGGGGTCTGTAATTAAATAAGTTCTCTCAGGCAGATCTGGGGTCTGTAATTAAATAAGTTCTCTCAGGCAGATCTGGGGTCTGTAATTAAATAAGTTCTCTCAGGCAGATCTGGGGTCTGTAATTAAATAAGTTCTCTCAGGCAGTCTGTAATTAAATAAGTTCTCTCAGGCAGATCTGGGGTCTGTAATTAAATAAGTTCGCTCAGGCAGATCTGGGGTCTGTTATTAAATAAGTTCTCTCAGGCAGATCTGGGGTCTGTTATTAAATAAGATCTCTCAGGCAGGGCACCGGGACTCTGGGGAATCTCATCCCTGGTCCTCTGTGTCCCGGGGAAACATCCCTGGTAATCGTGACACTGAGGCCCAGCCAATCACGGCCCATTTCTTTACCACAGCTGAAGCTCCACGCAGACTGAACCTCACGTCCAGGCCTGCTGTCTTCTGTTTGTCGTCTGGAACGACGGAGAAGAATCCAAATGTTGTGTTTGATCTGTTAAAGAAACAAATTACAGTATGATGGATGTTTTAACTAGAGTGATATGATCCAGTTTAATATGAATACAAAATCATAATAGGTTATGTTTATTTCCGTAGTATCACGGCTGATATGTAGGTCAATCTGCGAGGAACAGCCATGCAATAGTGTTTATCGCAGCTCACCAGTAGATGGCGACCTTTCATCTACTACACATCAACAGTGGCACAGACCTACAGGAAGTCTGCTTCCAATAACTCTTTATCTACATATATATATTTATATAATTGACGGAGGATTCTGTGCATAAAACTCTCAACAAAACTCTCAACAACAATATAATAATAAATTCCCGTTATTAAAATAATGTAAATGTGTAATATTCTTAAAAGGTGTAATATCTAATTACATATTACTCCTTGGCCTCCTAAAGCTCAGTGTCCTCTATGCTCTCTGGAGCCTCCAGGGTGTCCAGACGAGTCTTGCAGGCCTCCAGCAGCTTCTTTCTGGGTCCCAAAGGGATATGGATGGAGGTCAGGTCCTGGTCAGAGCAGAGCAGCAGAGCCTCCAGGTCGATCTTCTCCCTCCTGAAGATGGACATGAACTCCCCTAGGCTCTGGGAGGCCAGGAACGTCTCCAGGGGTCCGTTCTCATGCTCCATCTCCTCATCCAGGCCCAGGTCCTCCTCTTCCCAGGGCAGCTCCTGCAGGTTCCTCTCCTGTAAACTCAGGGCGCTGCCGATGCTGTCCACCTCTATGGCGTCGTCCAGGCTGGGCTTTCGCCGGGGAAGTTGGCCTCGGAGACGTACGTTAGGGGCACGACCCACTGGCTCAGAGCCTGCCACAGAACCTTCATCCCGGGCCCCGATGCCAAAGAGTCCGCCTGAGACATAGTTCCGCCTGAACACCATGGTACCAAGACCAGGACGTGTGAACAGGGAGTCGTGACCCGAATCGGCGCTGACCTCGGAGTACGCTGCCTCGTGGAGGCCCGGGTCGCTGATGGCACGGGAGATATGGGAGACGGTGTCAGCTCGGTCATCGTCGTCGTAATCGCTGTGGTTGTCGTCATGGCGATTGTGGTTGTGGTGAGGGAACATGTCCCTGATGTTGAGGCGTGAGCGGTCCTTGGAGTTGGCGTAGGTTCCCTGTGAGGAGAACACCAATAAACACACACATTTTTTGAAAACCCTGGTTTTGTGAAGTGTGTTTTTATTCTGTTAGCCTGCACTTTAATTACATCTCTGGTTGCTGTGCGTTCACCCACAAACATTTGTTTTACCTGCTTGAGGAACATGACGTCTTGGCCTAGCTGAAGACCCGACAACGAGCGAACACTCTTCCTTCCGTCCTCGTAAATCTTAAATGACGTGTCCACCTGTTTCTTTTTCTCAAGCTTCTTCTGAATCTTAGTCCGGCCCTTCGCTGTGGAATGCAATGTGGCCTATAAAGAGGGTTGGATCAATCAAAACGTGGCCTCAAACAAGGACATCACCCAGGTCATTTAGAAAAAATATTTTAATATCCCTGACCTTTGACCTGGCATGCTGGACATGGCAGCAGCAGAAATGCCTTGACCTCTGACCTGGCTGTAGGGCATGCTAGATGTGTCAGCCGCAGAATATCCCTGACCCATGACCTCTGACCTGGCTGTAGGGCATGCTAGATGTGTCAGCAGCAGAATATCCCTGACCCATGACCTCTGACCTGGCTGTAGGGCATACTGGGTGTGTCAGCAGCAGAATATCCCTGACCCCTGAACTTTGACCTGGCTGTAGGGCATACTGGGTGTGTCAGCAGCAGAATACCCCTGACCCCTGACCTCTGACCTGGCTGTAGGGCATACTGGATGTGGCAGTGTGGAACTCTGGCAGCTTCCGACTCAGTGTGCTGCTGTTATAACTGGATAAGCTCATGGCATCTGAGTTATCTGAAGCCATGCTCTCTTTCAGGAACCTCCTCTCCATCCTCTGGTGGTGTTTCTGCTGCATCTTCACACAGTCTTTAATCCGCTTCTCGGCCAGGTGGAACGCTCTGTCTTTCAGCTTGCTCACCAGCTTATAGGACAAGGAGATGTTTCAGACACAAATGAGGCCAGCAGACATGTCAACAAAACAACTCCAATCAAACATAAATAAATATATTTAATTAGGAAACATAATAGTTTAAATCCAGATGCCTTCATTCAGATCAGGTGATAATCGACCAGGGGACTTCCTGGCCCCCTGACCTCTGACATTTGACCTCACCTTAGGGTTTATAGTGGTCTGCTTGGCGGCGATGGAGTCTAGGTAGCGTACACAGTCCATGTGATTCTTAGTGGCGGCCATGTCGAGAGGCGTGTGGTAGTCATTATCCAAACACCACACGTTGGCACCAAACGACACCAGGAAGGACAGGCAGTTGTGGTGGCCGTTGGCAGAAGCCAGATGGAGAGGAGTGTTCCCCCAGATGTCACACCTGTCGGGGTCCCCTCTGGGAGGATGGAGAGGAGAAAACAGAGGAATAAAGCAAATATGGAAAAGATCACAGACTCAAATGCAGTGCTTTTGCTCGCCAGTTCTTGACTTATCCACTAAATTGAAAAATAGGCAACTATAAATCCTCCAGAACACAAATAAGTAGCCAAATACAGTATATTTCACTTCCTGCTTTGGGGTCAGTGCTCCTCCCTTTCCTGTTTAGGCCCAACCCACCCTGCCTGAGCCAGCAGGGGTGTGGTTAATTATTAACAGGGTGTACAGTGGGTGAAACATTACAGCGTTGGGTTCATGCATTATTTAACAGGTAGACTGAGAGTCCTTTCTCTCCCAGACACCCAGATAAGCTGTGAACGATGTGCTAAAGGTCATCATGTGCTAAAGGTCATCATGTGCTAAAGGTCATCATGTGCTAAAGGTCATCATGTGCTAAAGGTCATCATGTGCTAAAGGTCATCATTCGGACCTCATTCAAAGCTACGTTCCAACTCGTTAAATCCTGTTGAATGCTTCCCTGTGTCTAGGAAAGAAATCACACATCACACCTTGGTGTCAACAAAACATGAATGGCTCTGACTTGATGGTTTCAAACCAGTACCCTACCCTGGCCCAGTTACAGACCAAACCAGTACCCTACCCTGGCCCAGTTACAGACCAAACCAGTACCCTACCCTGGCCCAGTTACAGACCAAACCAGTACCCTACCCTGGCCCAGTTACAGACCAAACCAGTACCCTACCCTGGCCCAGTTACAGACCAAACCAGTACCCTACCCTGGCCCAGTTACAGACCAAACCAGTACCCTACCCTGGCCCAGTTACAGACCAAACCCTACCCTGGCCCAGTTACAGACCAAACCAGTACCCTACCCTGGCCCAGTTACAGACCAAACCAGTACCCTACCCTGGCCCAGTTACAGACCAAATCATTACCCCGGCCCAGTTATAGACCAAACCAATACCCTACTCCGGCCCAGTTACAGACCAAACTTCTGGGTCAAATGCCTAAATCACAGCTCTATATATACTGCATGACTCTTTCAGAAGACTCTGTTACAACTTGAGTCCTGGCACGGCCCGCCCCAGCCCATCCACCCCAGCCCAGCCCAGTCACCACCAGCCCAGTCACCACCAGCCCAGTCACCCCAGTCACCACCAGCCCAGCTCACCACCAGCCCAGCTCACCACCAGCCCAGCTCACCACCAGCCCAGCTCACCACCAGCCCAGCTCACCACCAGCCCAGTCACCACCAGCCCAGTCACCACTAGCCCAGTCACCCCAGTCACCACCAGCCCAGCTCACCACCAGCCCAGTCACCACCAGCCCAGTCACCACTAGCCCAGTCACCCCCAGCCCAGCCCACCACCAGCCCAGCTCACCACCAGCCCAGTCACCACCAGCCCAGTCACCACTAGCCCAGTCACCCCAGCCCAGCTCACCACCAGCCCAGCTCACCACCAGCCCAGTCACCACCAGCCCAGTCACCACTAGCCCAGTCACCCCAGCCCAGTCACCCCAGCTCACTCAACCACTGCCTGAATCAGAGGTTGAGCAGCACTCCCCTGAGCAACAACCAATCCTCTTACAGCTATCCATCACACTGACCTTTTCTCTGCAGCCAATGTCTAAACTGTACATCTGTCTGACTGCAGCCTCACTGCTCTCTACACCTCATTACCATAATGCCTCTACACCTCATTACCATAATGCCTCTACACCTCATTACCATAATGCCTCTAGACCTCATTACCATAATGCCTCTACACCTCATTGCCATAATTCCTCTACACCTCATTACCATAATGCATCTACACCTCATTACCATAATGCCTCTACACTTCATTACCATAATGCCTCTACACCTCATTGCCATAATGCATCTACACCTCATTACCATAATGCATCTACACCTGATTACCATAATGCCTCTACACCTCATTAACATAATGCCTCTACACCTCATTACCATAATGCCTCTACACCTCATTAACATAATGCCTCTACACCTCATTACCATAATGCCTCTACACCTCATTACCATAATGACTCTACACCTCATTAACATAATGCCTCTACACCTCATTAACATAATGCCTCTACACCTCATTACCATAATGCCTCTACACCTCATTGCCATAATGCATCTACACCTCATTACCATAATGCATCTACACCTGATTACCATAATGCCTCTACACCTCATTAACATAATGCCTCTACACCTCATTACCATAATGCCTCTACACCTCATTAACATAACGCCTCTACACCTCATTACCATAATGCCTCTACACCTCATTATCATAATGCATCTACACCTGATTACCATAATGCCTCTACACCTCATTACCATAATGCCTCTACACCTCATTAACATAATGCCTCTACACCTCATTACCATAATGCCTCTACACCTCATTACCATAATGCCTCTACACCTCATTACCATAATGCCTCTACACCTCATTACCATAATGCCTCTACACCTCATTACCATAATGCCTCTACACCTCATAACCATAATGCCTCTACACCTCATTATCATATCTACACCTTATTATCATAATGCCTCTACACCTCATTACCATAATGCCTCTACACCTCATTACCATAATGCCTCTACACCTCATTACCATAATGCCTCTACACCTCATAACCATAATGCCTCTACACCTCATTATCATATCTACACCTTATTATCATAATGCCTCATGGACTTGTCGCCAAGATACTGACACGTGGCTTACATCGGCCTCCTCTCCTCTGCCTTCAAACCTGTCCACTGCCTCTCGTCCTCTGCCTCTAACCTCTCCTCTGCCTGATCTTCATCTGCTCTGCCTCTCCTCTTTTGCCTCTAACCTCTCCTCTGCCTTTAACCTCTCCTGTGACTCCTCCCCTCTGCTTCCTTTCCTCCTGCTATCCTCTTCTGCCTCCTCTCATCTGACTCCTCTCCTCTGACTCCTCTCATCTGCCTCCTCTCCTCTGACTCCTCTCATCTGCCTCCTCTCCTCTGCCTCCTCTCCTCTGCCTCCTCTCATCTGCCTCCTCTCCTCTGCTTCCTCTCCTCTGCCTCCTCTCCTCTGCCTCCTCTCCTCTGCCTCCTCTCCTCTGCCTCCTCTCCTCTGACTCCTCTCCTCTGCCTCCTCTCATCTGCCTCCTCTCCTCTGCCTCCTCTCCTCACTCCTCTCCTCTGCCTCCTCTGCCTCCTCTCCTCTCCTCTGACTCCTCTCCTCTGGCTCCTCTCATCTGCCTCCTCTCCTCTGCCTCCTCTCATCTGACTCCTTTCATCTGCCTCCTCTCATCTGACTCCTCTCATCTGCCTCCTCTCCTCTGACTCCTCTCCTCTGACTCCTCTCATCTGCCTCCTCTCCTCTGACTCCTCTCCTCTGACTCCTCTCCTCTGGCTCCTCTCATCTGCCTCCTCTCCTCTGCCTCCTCTCATCTGACTCCTTTCATCTGCCTCCTCTCATCTGACTCCTCTCATCTGCCTCCTCTCCTCTGACTCCTCTCCTCTGACTCCTCTCATCTGCCTCCTCTTCTCTGACTCCTCTCCACTTCTGCCTCTTCCTCTCCTCTTGCTCTCCTCCTCCTCCGCCTCTTTTTTCCCTGGGTATCACCTCCATCTTCCTCTATCCTCTTTTCCTACTCTGTCCCTCATGTATTCTATGAGATAGATGGTTGTAATTGTGCGAGGTTCAATAATGAGTACAAATCATGAGTACAAAAGATAAACTTGCTTAGACCAGCTCTAAAACTCAAAAAGTATGCATGTTTGTACACATATACTGAATAACATTTATAAAAGACTTGACAGGGTAGACAACCTCATAAACCTGGCTGACAGTCAAACAGCACCACCAGAGCATTTGTGACATTCAGCAAAGCCCTTAGATGAAAGATGCTTCGGTTGTGTCAGGAACAAAGACTATAGCTGTGATCTGTCCCCAGGAGCCCTGATATATAGCTCACAATGGCACAGGTCTGTGGTAACACTGGCTGACATCATGGCTGAAAAACGGGGACCTTTCTGAAGTCAGTCTGGATGAAACCAGCATCTTGCAGGGTAATTAAGCTGGATCTATTGCCTGGAGAGGGTAGAAGGACACATCCTGCCAGTGACCTTTACTTTTAATTAAGCTTAAATGGAGTCACCAAGCTGTTAATAAAAGCAACATCCCGATTGGACAGGGTGGTTAGAGGAAGCAGAAATAAAGTATCAGCTGCAATAAAGTGCATCAATATAAAGGTTGTTACTAGATGTTGTTGTCTAAGCAGTAATAAAAAAACAGCTGACCAGTTCATGGGATGTTTGCATATAATATGGTGGTCGATTTGCGGTTGTTTGGATGAGATGTTTTGTCCAAACTATTAACTTGTCCTCAAATATGAACTGTGTTTCGCATATTTAAAATGCATTCATCAAATGTATTTATATATAACATAATCCGTTAATAAATGTTTTGCCATATCATTGATATAATCCAGACAACCCGATAGTAACTCACCCTCTCCCCACTATTACCCGCAGCGCCTCCAGGTTACCGTGGTACGCAGCCCATAGTGTCGGCGTCATACCGTCCTCATCCGGGGCGTTCAGTTCCTTCCGAGTGGCCTCTCTGAGCAGGTCCAGGTATCCATCCCGGGCTGCCCGGTGGAACCTGTCGGTCATTGTGCCTATACGGCTCCGGTAGCCCGGATCATCGTGCCCTCCGTAGGGGCAGGTTGGTCCTCGACCCGGGCTGTTCAGTTGGGTGGTCAGTAGCTGTACCTACAGAGGGAGGGAGGAGCCCGGGGTGGTTGCCAGGGACACAAGTCGGTTGTCAAACAGGGCGGGGTTCTGAGGTGTAGACACGTCTCCTAGACCTTGTTCAGCCCTTCACGGATCCCGCTGAACAGGGCGGGGTTCTGGGGTGTAGACACGCCTCCTAGACCTGGTTCAGCACCTCACGGATCCCGCTGTGTGTTCCGTTTTTTCATTGGTCTCTTGGTATTTTGCACTGGATAAGACGTCTACTTATAGAGTTCAATGAAAATGTGCGGTGCTTTAAAACAATGTAACAAACATGTTCAGCTGTTTTTGAAAGTGTGAAATTAATTATCAAAATTACTTGTTTTGGCTAACCTAAAATTTCACATTAATTTCACACTAACAATTTTCACATTCAGTTAACATTTTTTGTTACACATTTTTACAGTAGTCAGTGACTGTATTTGATGTAGAATGTATGCATGTAGAATGTGTTCCCACTCCTTTCTAATTGCTGTGAAATGTGCTGGACAATGCGGGATAAATTGGAAGAAGCTGTTGTGTAAGTAAATTCAAAGCACCCCAAACATGTTTAGCAACATTCTATGCTTTCAGATGGTGTCTATTTATTGGTTGTGCAAACCAGATAGCTGTCTGGTTGGATGATTTCAGACTGTTTACCAGCCGTTTCATACTCAGCCAAGTTTTCTAAGATGCATCCCGGAAGCGTATGGTTAAATGTGTATAAATCTAAATAACGGTATCTGCACTCTGAGTCTGGTGGACATTTCTTCAGACAGGATGCCAGCCAATGGCCCCTGTTAAAGACTGTGACATTTATTGGCATTGTGTTTTGAGACACTGTCCAGTGCAGTGGCATTTTATTAACCCTAGCACAGGTTCAAAAATCAGCTCCCTGATTCCACATTTTGGAAAAGGAGATACGCTCAGGAACAAAATGCAAAGTAAGGTGTGCACAGAATTTCAGAGAAATATGTTTTGTGCATAAGGAACATTCCTGGGTTCATGTCTCAGAGAAATATGTTTTGTGCATAAGGAACATTCCTGGGTTCATGACTCATGAGACCAACCCGTTAAGCTCATGTGTTTGGTTTGTTCCTTTAGGCGACATTTACAGATATTATGTCTTATCGTAGTCAATTTCAGTGGTTGTTTTGGGCAAGTTAGTCAGGCCAGCCCACCAAATTGGACAAACCTTAAATATTCCACTGCAACAGACTTTACCAATCTACAGTATACACCAACACAGGTACTCACCAACACAGGTACTCACCAACACAGGTACTCACCAACAGACACCATCACAGGTACTCACCAATACAGACACCAACACAGACACCAACACAGGTACTCACTTGTTTGTTTAATTACACAAAGATTACTTCAATCCCAGCAATAAAATCATAAATCATAAAATACATTTATTTTTTCATTCCCAGCCACAGCAGCACTCATATTTCTCTGCTCTATATGGGCACAGAATAGATTTTCATTGAATGGTTCCCTCGTCCTTTACAGAGAATAATAATGTGACAATATCACTCCACACTAAACCACGTCTGAAAGACATTAGAAATAATCCAAGTCTAAACACTGTTAGGTATGAGGCATTAGTACTAGTATAGTCTGAAACACAACCCCTGTCCCATGTATGAGGCATTAGTACTAGTATAGTCTGAAACACAACCCCTGTCCCATGTATGAGGCATTAGTACTAGTATAGTCTGAAACACAACCCCTGTCCCAATTAATAATGTCTGAAACAATGTTCCATGTATGAGGCATTACTACCAAACACAACCCCTGTCCCAAAGGCATTAGTACTAGTATAGTCTGAAACACAACCCCTGTCCCATGAAAGACATTCCCATGAAATAATAGTCTGAAACAAGTCCATAAACACTGTTAGTCTGAAACACAACCCCTATGAGGGCATTAGTACTAGTACTGAAACACAGTACATTAGTACTAGTCTGAAACACAACCCCTGTCCCATGTATGAGGCATTAGTACTAGTATAGTCTGAAACACAACCCCTGTCCCATGTATGAGGCATTAGTACTAGTATAGTCTGAAACACAACCCCTGTCCCATGTATGAGGCATTACTACTAGTATAGTCTGAAACACAACCCCTGTCCCATGTATGAGGCATTACTACTAGTATAGTCTGAAACACAACCCCTGTCCCAAGGTGAAACAATTGAGAGCCCACCATTGGCACTGCCCAAATCTGTACCCCTCTAAAGGAACTCCACCGCGGTTAAGGAAGACAAAGACAACATAAAACAAGAAATGAATCACATTTATTTTATGAAGTCCTTTTTACAACACAGTTCTCCAAACACCCAGTCTGAACCCGACAGAGCACACATCAACAAGTTCATACAAGTTCATACACGAAAGAAAGAAACAGATTGAGTGACCCAGAAATAAATATATAGTATTAGTAAGTAGAATAAAGTACCAGTTTGTCCCGGACAACACAAATCCTGTAGAAACACTCTGTTATATGGATGGGAAGCCAGGGCCAATCACAGATGAGTGCAGATAGATTCCCCGTCTGAATCAAACAAGACACACAACACAGGATTTGTAGGGAAAACAGATAAACCAAATTAACTACTCACTACAGGTGTGCTTAATAACCTGCTCACCTGCACTTACTAGTTCCTGACCTGTGACACTTACTTTAGTTTCTAATGGACCTGAGAGATGCAATCCAACTGGCTACAGGTCACCTATAAGAACCGGTTCTGCCTGATGAGAGATATTTTCTGTGGAATTCTGAAAATACAGACAGTCTGTAATGATAAGGTTAACTACACAAAATATCAAAAATAATTAAATAAACAACTCACAACTACTAGGTTTTATATATATATATATATTCGGAACTTATTGGAACCAAATCTCCAAACTGAGAATTAGTACAAACAAATTTGACATTAATTGATTTATCAAGATCGTTTCCCATTATGCAGAAGCTAAATATGGCTAAATGTATTTTATTTTTACACCTGGCAATTGCTGTACAATTATAATAACGGGTGAGTGAGTAAAACTAACTATGACTCATTGGCCTTATTTCCTTTAACTTGTTTTGCACAATTGTTGAAACGAAAGATTAAACGCTGATACAAAGTTATATAGGTCTAAAATCAGACATGCTAGACAACCTCCCAGCCCGAAAAAATTAAAAATAACTGATTTGACTTTCCGATTAGTGTTGCATATCAGAGCCTATATGTGTGTGTTTCTTATCTTCATGGTGGGACATATTCTGACGTCAGCGTCTGGCTCTGACCAGAACAGGCTCTGATTAAGGCTTTCCAGAAGTATAGACGCTTTAATCTAGATTTGACGGAAACGGAAATAGATAATAGCTGACCTTGAGTTGCGGTATGTTGCCCGTTATAGAGTCCAAGTTATATGCACGACAAATTAGTTATTTTACATCACAGCGTCTAAAAATGTGTTAATCGCTACTTTACTTTGGTGGGAGGTTGTATAAGTCATAACCACAGCTATATGTAACCTGGACTAAAGCTCATACAGAACAATGCAAATTAACGGTTCGGTTAAATCTATTCTTTACGCTGAAATACAGACAGCCCGTTTCAGATGTTCTGACCCGTTTCTGATGTTCTGACCAGTTTCTGATGTTCTGACCCGTTTCTGATGCTCTGACCCGTTTCTGATGTTCTGACCTGTTTCTGATGTTCTGACCCGTTTCTGATGTTCTGACCAGTTTCTGATGTTCTGACCCGTTTCTGATGTTCTGACCTGTTTCTGATGTTCTGACCCGTTTCTGATGTTCTGACCAGTTTCTGATGTTCTGACCCGTTTCTGATGCTCTGACCCGTTTCTGATGTTCTGACCAGTTTCTGATGTTCTGACCCGTTTCTGATGTTCTGACCAGTTTCTGATGTTCTGACCCGTTTCTGATGTTCTGACCAGTTTCTGATGTTCTGACCCGTTTCTGATGCTCTGACCCGTTTCTGATGTTCTGACCTGTTTCTGATGTTCTGACCCGTTTCTGATGTTCTGACCAGTTTCTGATGTTTTGACCCGTTTCTGATGTTCTGACTAGTTTCTGATGTTCTGACCAGTTTCTGATGTTCTGACCCGTTTCTGATGTTCTGACCCGTTTCTGACCCGTTTATTTTAATTCGACCAAACGATCATAACTGACCCGCTGGTGTGAATAAATCCATATGGCCTTACGACTTTACGTCCTAACGTTATGTTTGAAATGTAAACGACTGATGTTGATTTCTATTCATCTCTAAATTCACCACTAGTTTTAAACATGTATTATGTATTAAACATGTACACCAGTCAAACTCCAAAACAATTCTCAAATTGAAACACCTATTCTGCTAATAGTGCACTGCTTTTGATGACCCCATGAAGTGTAGAGACCTATATAGGAAATATTTTTTTTTGTGAGGCAAAGAATTTCTTTTAAAGGGGATGTTTTTTTCATGTGCCCGCATTTCCACTGTGTGTTAACAGTGATCTCTCCCTTCCTTTAAAGGTGTGCCTCTTTAGTCACAAATATGGGATAAGGACCACACCTACACAACCCAAACCATACCAAATCTCACTATACTTTCATGTAGTGCATATAGAAGACCTCTGCGTCTTGGTTAAAGGAAGGGCACAGTAGAAGGAGTAGCATTCCATTTGGGACACAGACGGGAGATTACAGGAGGAGTTAAAGTATTCTCGGTTTCAACAGCAGGATTTAAAAACCCACGCTTGTTTGATTAGTTTCATGAGGAAAACAGAAGCAACACCGGAGTCTCAAATAGTTCAACAAATGAGAGAGGTAGAGAGAGGTGCCGGTGGGAAGAGTGTGTGAGTGTGTGTATGTGAGAGAAGTTGTAAAAGCAACTGCAGTGTAGGTATTGTGGTAATAGGTGTGTGTCTTTTAGACTCAGTAAGTATGGAGTTAGAGCCTGTAACTAAAGCCACATTAGATATGGTGCCTGGAGGTCAGGACAACTCTACAGAGGATGCTGGGGAGTCTAGGACCCACACAGACCCAGTCGTTGTGGGGGTCACCAGTGGGCGACATCTGATCTCTGGTCTCCTGGGACTCAACATTGTCCTTCTTGGGGCCGCTCTGGTGTCCGGCCAAGCCTTCAACCCTCAGGTAAAGAAATGAAAAGGCACTCACCTGAAAAACGTGCTATGTTTTATTTATATTATTTATCTTTTACACCCAGCAACATGTTAACCCCAAGAGTAGGCGCAGTTCTGTTATTTTTGCCATAATGCATAACCAAAATACCTCTAGCTCTAGCCTCAAATTGATTCCCACGTTAAAGAACTTGGACAAATGTGTCACTATGAAATGTAAAGGAAAAAGGTAGACTAACATGTTTGGTCAGTTTACCCTTCATTGCGCTTGAACAAGCATAAGCTGACAAAGCTGGGAGGGCACCTGTTATCTGTTCCAATCCCAGCTCTGTCTCAGTTCAAAGCCTTAGAGCGCACGTGTCATCTGTTCTAGTCCCAGCACTGTCTCAGTTCAAAGCCTTAGGGCGCTCGTGTCAACTGTTCTAGTCCCAACTCTGTCTTAGTTCAAAGCCTTAGAGCGCACGTGTCATCTGTTCTAGTCCCAGCTCTGTCTTAGTTCAAAGCCTTAGAGCGCACGTGTCATCTGTTCTAGTCCCAGCTCTGTCTTAGTTCAAAGCCTAAGAGCGCACCTGTCATCTGTTCTAGTCCCAGCTCTGTCTTAGTTCAAGGCCTGAGAGCGCACCTGTTATCTGTTCTAGTCCCAGCTCTGTCTCAGTTCAAAGCCTGAGAGCGCACCTGTTATCTGTTCTAGTCCCAGCTCTGTCTTAGTTCAAAGCCTGAGAGCGCACCTGTTATCTGTTCTAGTCCCAGCTCTGTCTCAGTTCAAAGCCTGAGAGCGCACCTGTTATCTGTTCTAGTCCCAGCTCTGTCTTAGTTCAAAGCCTGAGAGCGCACCTGTTATCTGTTCTAGTCCCAGCTCTGTCTCAGTTCAAAGCCTACGAGCGCATATTTTATCTGTTCATACATATGTGGTTCCTTTACTTTGAACCTCCAGGGACTCAAGCACCAGGAGCCCCAGGTCTTCATGCTGTTGCTGATGGCTCTAAGCATAGCCTGGATGATGTGGTACCTCCTCTGGGCCAGGCGGAAGCCCGGGTTGATCCCCCATAAGGACCACCATGCTGGGGGAATTGCTGTCACAGGTAGGGCCGCTTGGATGGTTGTGGAACTACTGTACACTTATAGTGATACCTACAAAATGGTTAAAGGGCTGTCCGTTTAAATATCAGAGAAATAGAATCATTAAATAATGTATTATGATAATGACCATTCTGGCAAATGTGTTTTGGGGAAATCATATCAAAATCAAATCAACTTTCTTTTCTAAAACTTTTGTCACAAAGTGCTTTTACACACAGCCTAAAACAACTTGTTATTGTTTTGGGAGCCGTTTCCATAGATATTGTAGAGATTGTTTCAAGACACCACAGTGGAGTGGAGAAATGTGTTGCTGAGGAACCACGACATGACAAAATATTGTAAAACATGTGCTGATCTGTAGATTTGTGAGATTACTTTATGTGGCTACTGACACTAATGATCATTGTGTGGTTAGAGTGGTTGCAGTCATTTGTATCCAGTTGGGTGGGGTAGCTATTTTGACATATGTAATAAGAAATAGGTTAATGAAACTCGTATTCTTATGAAAACTTATGGAGATTAAAAAACGTATTCTCACAATCTTCAAAACATATTTGGATGATTCTGTAGTTGTCGTACACCTTCACAGAAAACAACAGAAATGTGAATGGAGAAGTTGTGGGATGATGAGTCATTTTTCAGTTTGGCTGGTGACAGATGATATGCATACAGGTTGATTGTTCTCACGTAAAGAGCATTATGTACCACTACACATTACAACGCCTGAGGATAATTGTGCAATATTTGCCTAGACCACTTTTTTTGAATTTCCAAATATTTTATTTATTCTCACTGAGCAGGATATCGCAATACAGAAACGAGATTAAAGAGATTATAATGTAAACTGAGCTAACTCCTCACATGGTCATCCATTTTACTTGGTACATGTGTAAACGGTACAGTGATTGGTCTTTACCTGTATTCTGCAATTATTATACATTCTTTGACTGGGCTGACCATGACGTTCCAGTACGCATGCGCAGAGCGAATAAGAAACCAGCTCTGGCAGAACCTGAGCAGCGGTAGGAACGTAAGCGGTGACGTAAGCATATAGCCTGGAGATAGGGAGGGGCCATAGACATATGGGGAGGGGCCATAGACATATGGGGAGGGGCTGTTTAAATAATGAATTAAATCATTCTTCAGTTGTTCATCTTGACAAGTGACCGAAGAATGATCTTAAAAATGAGTAGTATCTATCAATAAGGATTATGCAATAAGTTAATAAACTGATCATATGAGTAGTATCTATCAATAAGGATTATGCAATAAGTTAATAAACTGATCATATGAGTAGTATCTATCAATAAGGATTATGCAATAAGTTAATAAACTGATCATATGAGTAGTATCTATCAATAAGGATTATGCAATAAGTTAATAAACTGATCATATGAGTAGTATCTATCAATAAGGATTATGCAATAAGTTAATAAACTGATCATATGAGTAGTATCTATCAATAAGGATTATGCAATAAGTTAATAAACTGATCATATGAGTAGTATCTATCAATAAGGATTATGCAATAAGTTAATAAACTGATCATATGAGTAGTATCTATCAATAAGGATTATGCAATAAGTTAATAAACTGATCATATGAGTAGTATCTATCAATAAGGATTATGCAATAAGTTAATAAACTGATCATATGAGTAGTATCTATCAATAAGGTTTATGCAATAAGTTAATAAACTGATCATATGAGTAGTATCTATCAATAAGGATTATGCAATAAGTTAATAAACTGATCATATGAGTAGTATCTATCAATAAGGATTATGCAATAAGTTAATAAACTGATCATATGAGTAGTATCTATCAATAAGGATTATGCAATAAGTTAATAAACTGATCATATGAGTAGTATCTATCAATAAGGATTATGCAATAAGTTAATAAACTGATCATATGAGTAGTATCTATCAATAAGGTTTATGCAATAAGTTAATAAATTGATCATATGAGTAGTATCTATCAATAAGGATTATTGATCATATGAGCTATCAATAAGTTATGCAATAAGTTAATAAACTGATCATATGAGTAGTATCTATCAATAAGGATTATGCAATAAGTTAATAAACTGATCATATGAGTAGTATCTATCAATAAGGATTATGCAATAAGTTAATAAACTGATCATATGAGTAGTATCTATCAATAAGGATTATGCAATAAGTTAATAAACTGATCATATGAGTAGTATCTATCAATAAGGATTATGCAATAAGTTAATAAACTGATCATATGAGTAGTATCTATCAATAAGGATTATGCAATAAGTTAATAAACTGATCATATGAGTAGTATCTATCAATAAGGATTATGCTAATAAGTTAATAAACTGATCATATGAGTAGTATCTATTATGCAATAAGTTAATAAACTGATTATGCTATCAATAAGTTAATAAAAACTGATCATATGAGTAGTATCTATCAATAAGGATTATGCTATAAGTTAATAAACTGATCATATGAGTAGTATCTATCAATAAGGATTATGCAATAAGTTAATAAACTGATCATATGAGTAGTATCTATCAATAAGGATTATGCAATAAGTTAATAAACTGATCATATGAGTAGTATCTATCAATAAGGATTATGCAATAAGTTAATAAACTGATCATATGAGTAGTATCTATCAATAAGGATTATGCAATAAGTTAATAAACTGATCATATGAGTAGTATCTATCAATAAGGATTATGCAATAAGTTAATAAACTGATCATATGAGTAGTATCTATCAATAAGGATTATGCAATAAGTTAATAAACTGATCATATGAGTAGTATCTATCAATAAGGATTATGCAATAAGTTAATAAACTGATCATATGAGTAGTATCTATCAATAAGGATTATGCAATAAGTTAATAAACTGATCATATGAGTAGTATCTATCAATAAGGATTATGCAATAAGTTAATAAACTGATCATATGAGTAGTATCTATCAATAAGGATTATGCAATAAGTTAATAAACTGATCATATGAGTAGTATCTATCAAAAGGATTATGCAATAAGTTAATAAACTGATCATATGAGTAGTATCTATCAATAAGGATTATGCAATAAGTTAATAAACTGATCATATGAGTAGTATCTATCAATAAGGATTATGCAATAAGTTAATAAACTGATCATATGAGTAGTATCTATCAATAAGGATTATGCAATAAGTTAATAAACTGATCATATGAGTAGTATCTATCAATAAGGATTATGCAATAAGTTAATAAACTGATCATATGAGTAGTATCTATCAATAAGGATTATGCAATAAGTTAATAAACTGATCATATGAGTAGTATCTATCAATAAGGATTATGCAATAAGTTAATAAACTGATCATATGAGTAGTATCTATCAATAAGGATTATGCAATAAATAAGTTAATAAACTGATCATATGAGTAGTATCTATCAATAAGGATTATGCAATAAGTTAATAAACTGATCATATGAGTAGTATCTATCAATAAGGATTATGCAATAAGTTAATAAACTGATCATATGAGTAGTATCTATCAATAAGGATTATGCAATAAGTTAATAAACTGATCATATGAGTAGTATCTATCAATAAGGATTATGCAATAAGTTAATAAACTGATCATATGAGTAGTATCTATCAATAAGGATTATGCAATAAGTTAATAAACTGATCATATGAGTAGTATCTATCAATAAGGATTATGCTATAAGTTAATAAACTGATCATATGAGTAGTATCTATCAATAAGGATTATGCAATAAGTTAATAAACTGATCATATGAGTAGTATCTATCAATAAGGATTATGCAATAAGTTAATAAACTGATCATATGAGTAGTATCTATCAATAAGGATTATGCAATAAGTTAATAAACTGATCATATGAGTAGTATCTATCAATAAGGATTATGCAATAAGTTAATAAACTGATCATATGAGTAGTATCTATCAATAAGGATTATGCAATAAGTTAATAAACTGATCATATGAGTAGTATCTATCAATAAGGATTATGCAATAAGTTAATAAACTGATCATATGGTGATACTTGTTATTACTGTTAAGACTTAAGTAGACATTTTGTTATTGATTAATATAACATTTCCACATACCTTTGATTCCAATATTACGTCTTGTAGTATCGATTGTACTAAAAAATAACTGCACACCTCACAAATATCATGTCAAAACGTATCAAGAAGGAGAACAGCCGAAGCCCGTCATGAGTAGACAATCTGAAAAACCTGTCGACAAATAACAGCAGATGGGAAGTGTGGATATATATTATATATAAATTATATATTTACAAGTTGTTTTATATCACCTCACACTACACAGTCTCTAATCGGACGAGTTTCTGGCACAGAATACGTTCAGGCCATTAACTTTGCACCACATGCTTTAAACGCTGTAAACTGCGACAGGCCCTCATATATTTGGGGCTGATCTGTAAACGTATTATTATATTAAACTTTGCTAATTTGCGTCTCCATCCCCACTGCTTTGATACGTTCCGGTTAACTGTTAACATATATCAGATGGACCTGAGACATGTAGAGTTTGAGGAGACTACATTTGGTTCAAATAAACAGATAAAATAAAGGGCAATCCAGGTAAACAATAAACACAAGTCAAATGACACAATAGAGAAATGTGTGTGGTGTATGGTCTATATTCCATGTCTAAGGTATAACATAATACCCTGGATATGTGTCACAGAAACACCCTGGGATGACTTATTGTTCTTATAACCCGGGGTTATAAGCGTTTATAGCGGTATACTATGTCCTATACTACAGCTTTCAGCCAATCAGCATTCCGGATTCGAGCCACCAGTTTATATTAGGGTAAATAATATATTAAAGGACGCCATGTGTAACTCTGCTTTAACCAACATGTCTGTTTCTGTGTGTCCTCTGTCTCTACCTGTCAGTGGTCCTGATGCTGTTTGCTGCCTTCAGTCTGATGTTGCATTTTGTTAAGATAGGCTACTATTTTAGTATGAAGGACTGTCAGCCGGCTGTCAGTGTTCTTGCCCCGTTCGTCGAGGCTCCTTTTCTTGCGCTACAGGTAGACATTGATCCTTGTCTTTTATTTGCCCAACAACCAAATTTGTCTCCGATTGGTTTTGGAAATATTTTGAATACTTTTTTAACTGCAATTTGTATACATTTCCCTTACATTTAAACCAGATAGATTAATGGTGATAGCGTTTTGTTTGTGATACAGTGTTATATTTTGTGTCTTTTGCAGACGTATTTGCTGTGGGCTCACTCCAAAGACTGCATTCACAAGCACAAGATCATCACCAGGTGCGACCAACTCAATTAATCCAATTAACAAACACATATGTTTAATACATTAATAAGTTAACACATTTATCATCCCCCTGTATTCGGCAGTCTACTGCATTTCCAGTTCTACCCAGTGCTGAAAAATGTCAAAATTAGGGGCAAATAGGGATTAAAATGGCCAAATAAAAGCCAATTAAGGGCCAAGTATTGGCTAAATAAGGGCCCTCGTTGAAATCAGGAAACCCAATGGGACAGCAGTAGTCCCTGTAGTTAATTACTTTTGAGGGACATATTCTTGTTGACTGTTAATACTTGATTGAGTAATAGTGTGAGTGTCACAACTCTAGCATAAAAGTTAGCTTTAGGAAAGCATTTACAATGTTGGTTAGTTTTAGGTATAGACAAAGAAGGTTTTAGGTTAATGTATAAGTGTCTGGTCTGGTTTAGACATTATGGTTAGGTTTAGGCATTATGGTTAGGTTTTGGCATTATGGTTAGGTTTTGGCATTATGGTTAAGTTTAGGCATTATGGTTAGGTTTATGCATTATGGTTAGGTTTTGGCATTATGGTTAGGTTTTGGTTAATTATGGTTAGGTTTAGGCATTATGGTTAGGTTTTGGTTAATTATGGTTAGGTTTAGGCATTATGGTTAGGTTTTGGTTAATTATGGTTAGGTTTAGGCATTATGGTTAGGTTTTGGTTAATTATGGTTAGGTTTAGGCATTATGGTTAGGTTTTGGTTAATTAGGGTAAGGTAAAGGGAAAACTTTATATAAAAACAAACGTGTGTGTGTGTTTATACTCCATTAGGTCTGGCTTGATGGTCATTCTCAGTGCAGATCTGCTACTTTGGCTGAACGCAGTGACGGAAGACTCCATCCATCTACAGATAGAAATGGAGAGGCAGGAAAACGAAACCCTCAGCAACTCGCCTGACACTGTAGAGACAACAGAACCAGGTATATAGTATCTCCCCTGTAGAGACCAGAGAACCAGGTATATAGTATCTCCAGTGTAGAGACCAGAGAACCAGGTATATAGTATCTCCCCTGTAGAGACCAGAGAACCAGGTATATAGTATCTCCAGTGTAGAGACCAGAGAACCAGGTATATAGTATCTCCAGTGTAGAGACCAGAGAACCAGGTATATAGTATCTCCAGTGTAGAGACCAGAGAACCAGGTATATAGTATCTCCAGTGTAGAGACCAGAGAACCAGGTATATAGTATCTCCACTGTAGAGACCAGAGAACCAGGTATATAGTATCTCCACTGTAGAGACCACAGAACCAGGTATATAGTATCTCCACTGTAGAGACCACAGAACCAGGTATATAGTATCTCCACTGTAGAGACCACAGAACCAGGTATATAGTATCTCCACTGTAGAGACCACAGAACCAGGTATATAGTATCTCCACTGTAGAGACCACAGAACCAGGTATATAGTATCTCCACTGTAGAGACCACAGAACCAGGTATATAGTATCTCCACTGTAGAGACCACAGAACCAGGTATATAGTATCTCCACTGTAGAGACCACAGAACCAGGTATATAGTATCTCCACTGCAGAGACAACATAACCAGGTAGCCTATATACGTTTGATCTCAGCTGGGTCGGTCAATGAAACCCTGTGTGATTGTAAACTGGTCTGATTTCAGCTGGGTCGATCAATGAACCCCTGTGTGATTGTAAACTGGTCTGATTTCAGCTGGGTCGATCAATGAAACCCTGTGTGATTGTAAACTGGTCTGATTTCAGCTGGGTCGATCAATGAAACCCTGTGTGATTGTAAACTGGTCTGATTTCAGCTGGGTCGATCAATGAACCCCTGTGTGATTGTAAACTGGTCTGATTTCAGCTGGGTCGATCAATGAACCCCTGTGTGATTGTAAACTGGTCTGATTTCAGCTGGGTCGATCAATGAAACCCTGTGTGATTGCAGCACGGACACAATGTGCCTGATCCTGAGGAAGGGATATGAGATCCTGTATCCCTTTAACATGGAGTATTACCTGATGGCCGGCTGCATGCTCTATGTCATGTGGAAGAACGTGGGCAGGCGGATAACTCCCGGGGCAGCACCTCACCACGCCCGGAAACTCACCTTCCAGATCGTCCGGCGGAGTGGGATCCTGTTGGGGCCGCTGTTTGGGCTCTTGGTCCTCATCGCAGGAGTGGTCGTCTTCTTTCTGTATCAGTTCTGGGTAAACAACCTTCAACAACGGACCACTGCCTTTCTGCTGTTCTACAGCTACCACTTGGTTGTGATGCCCATCATGTCACTGTGCTCTGTTGCGGGCATGTTGATCCACAAGCTGGAGAGACGGGCCAAGGAGACAGGACTTAACCCTACTCGCAGTTTAGATGTTACCCTCCTGGTTGGGGCAGGCCTTGGCAAGCTCACTCTGTCCTACTTCTCCCTGGTGGCATCTCTGGCCATGGGGCCTGGTGAGTCTCAGGGAAACCTGGACCTTTCCTACTCCATCCTCAGCCTGATTGAGCTCCTGCTGCAGAATGTCTTCATCATCGAGGGGCTCCACCGGGACCCAAGCCTGCTCAAGGAAAAAAGAAAGGCAAGTAGCATTGTGTTTACTCTACTTTAATTATTTAAAAATGTTCATCTTCCCATTCAGAGATATTATTGTCTGTCATTCCTCAAAGCAGGCGAAAAAGGACATGGACAAAATGAAAGAAATACAAGATGCTGGAGGGATGTCTCTTCTGGACAGAGAAACAGACACAACAGCGCCACCTGAAGACCTTGCAAGGGATGGCATCACTACCTGGTATAAGCGAGCCACACAGGAGATCTGTGCCTTCCTCATTTTCTCCAATGTAATGGTGAGTAATACTGAGGCTGTTACGTCTGGTCTTATTAGCTCACTGTCTTAAGTTAGGCTGGTCCCAGATCAGTTTGAGCCATGTTGACTCGTCAGCTAAAGGATATGCAGGAAAACACATACAGATCTGGGATCAGGCTAGTATTCCCATAAACATCTTTCTCTCCTCAGCTGTGGATCATCCCTGCGTTTGGAGCCCATCCTCAGTTTGAGAACGGAGTGGGGAAGGAGTTCTTTGGTTTCTCAGCCTGGTTTGTTCTGGTCAACCTGGGACAGCCTCTGGGGGTCTTCTATCGAATGCATTCTGTTGGTGCCCTGATGGAGCTGCTCATTATGGCCTGATGGAGCTGCTTTTTATGGCCTGATGGAGCTGCCCGTTAAGGCCTGATATAGCTGCTTGTTACGGCCTGACGGAGCTGCCCGTTACGGCCTGACGGAGCTGCCCGTTACGGCCTGACGGAGCTGCCCGTTACGGCCTGACGGAGCTGCCCGTTACGGCCTGACGGAGCTGCCCGTTACGGCCTGACGGAGCTGCCCGTTACGGCCTGACGGAGCTGCCCGATACGGCCTGACGGAGCTGCCCGATACGGCCTGACGGAGCTGCCCGATACGGCCTGACGGAGCTGCCCGATACGGCCTGACGGAGCTGCCCGTTACGGCCTGACGGAGCTGCCCGTTACGGCCTGACGGAGCTGCCCGTTACGGCCTGACGGAGCTGCCCGTTACGGCCTGACGGAGCTGCCCGTTACGGCCTGACGGAGCTGCCCGTTACGGCCTAGTGGTTATTTTATCTGACCTGTGACTGATATAAACATGTGCGGTTGGTTTGAGCATTCATTAAATGTACACAAATACAACTCCTGTGGTAAATGCTTTATTACAAACATATGAATACTTTTAACTGACAGGTAGCATTCTGTTTGACTACTGTGTAATTATATCGGTCTCTATTTCACATTGTTCAACAGGCATTCATTAACCACCCCTGTGAAAATAGAGAGGCTGTAAGAAAAGTTCAATACACTGTAATTTAAGACAAACATCTACAGAAATAATAATAATAAACCGTCAGTATTCTGTGGTGTACACATATTTATGTAGAAACTAAGTGATACAGGAACTTAAAGCAGACAACACATTTTATATTAGAGAATAAGAGTGATGACTGATCGTTTGGCACTGGTACAGGCAGACCGCTTTTAGTTAAGTGGTTTATTGAACATGATTAATTACTATTCATTACATTAATGACATTATGATTAATTACATATCATGATTAATTACGTGATGTCCGAGACAAGAACAAGAGAAAACACTGTCCCATTTCATACATTCACAGCACGTCGTCATCTGCGTCAGCTCTGTTTCTTGTTGTCTTCCCCGGGTTGGAAGAGATCAAGGTTTTGGTCGAAGCAGGAACCAGCCAGATAACCACAGACTTACCAAATGTCTCTCTGACCTTAATGATCTAGACAGGGGTCAGGGTGCCTTCTGGAACGCCCCCCCAGTTAGACCCTCTGGATCTCAAACAGCCGGACGTCCGTGTCGTACCAGATTGGAGGATCCACATTCCTGTAAGAACATGAGTGTCCAGAGGAACGAGTCAATTCAAGTGACCATGACAACCACCTGACCATGACAACCACCTGACTGTGACCTGATTAAATGTTTTTACATGTTAACATTAAATTGTGTCTGGATCATTTGTATGAAGGTAAAACAGCGACATACGTTTTTTTTCTTGTAATTGTTTTTTTTCTTTTGAAACTCGTTTTGTACAAAAGTTTTTCTTTCTTGTAATAGGTTTTGTAAAAAAAAACAACGCGCAGAGTTTTGTCACTAAAATTCCACCAGCACTGTGACAAAAGTTTTTCTTTCTTGTAAATCGGTCTGTGCCCAAACGTTTCACTGCGTTTCCAAACAGAAACCCCAAACGTATTCTGACCAATGAACGGATAGCTATCTTAGCGTGGCACTTTGAACTTCAACCAATCGTTACTCCTTACAAAGAGGAAAAAAGCCATGGCTCGGCATGGTCAGCATCTGTTACCTCAAGTAAAACCTATTTTCATGTCCATGCAGTATTAAATAAAATAATATTTTAATTACTACTGCATGGACATGAAAATATGATTATGTAAAACGTATTTTCATGTCCATGCAATATTAAATAAAATATAAAATAATATTTTTATTACTACTGCATGGACATGAAAATACGTTTTACATAATCGAAAACTTACTTGAGGTAACAGATGCTGACCATGCCGAGCCATGGCTTTTCTTCTACCCTTTGCAAGGAGTAACGATTGGTTGAAGTTCAAAGGGCCACGCTAAGATAGCTATCCGTTCATTGGTCAGAATACGTTTGGGGTTTCTGTTTGGAAACGCAGTGAAAAGTTTGGGCACAGACTGATTTACAAGAAAGAAAAACTTTTGTCACAGTGCTGGTGGAATATTAGTGACAAAATTCTGCGCGTTGGTTTTTTGTACAAAACCTATTACAAGAAAGAAAAACTTTTGTACAAAACGAGTTTCAAAAGAAAAAAACAAATTACAAGAAAAAACGTATGGTCGCTGTTTTACCTTCATACATTTGGATAAATGGATTGGTTTAATTATAACCATTACAACCCGCACGGATCAGTTCTAACCCATGCAGCTATGTAAATCTGGCCCATGTACCGTAGATAGATCACCCCCCACATGTATGTGCGGAACCACATGGCAGTGCCCGCGTTGGCCTGGTACTTCCTGATGAGGATGGGGTGTGGCACTGGCAGGAGACCCACCAGGGTGCCATGCTGCAAAAACCTCAGGATCTCAGACTCATCTGTCAGACCCCTGGAGAATATCAATAAATATACACCATCACCCATCTGTCAGACCCCTGGAGAACATCAATAAATATACACCATCACCCATCTGTCAGACCCCTGGAGAACATCAATAAATATACACCATCACCCATCTGTCAGACCCCTGGAGAACATCAATAAATATACACCATCACCCATCTGTCAGACCCTGGAGAACATCAATAAATATACACCATCACCCATCTGTCAGACCCCTGGAGAACATCAATAAATATACACCATCACCCATCTGTCAGACCCCTGGAGAACATCAATAAATATACACCATCACCCATCTGTCAGACCCCTGGAGAACATCAATAAATATACACCATCACACATCTGTCAGACCCCTGGAGAACATCAATAAATATACACCATCACCCATCTGTCAGACCCCTGGAGAACATCAATAAATATACACCATCACCCATCTGTCAGACCCCTGGAGAACATCAATAAATATACACCATCACCCATCTGTCAGACCCCTGGAGAACATCAATAAATATACACCATCACCCATCTGTCAGACCCCTGGAGAACATCAATAAATATACACCATCACCCATCTGTCAGACCCCTGGAGAACATCAATAAATATACACCATCACCCATCTGTCAGACCCCTGGAGAACATCAATAAATATACACCATCACCCATCTGTCAGACCCCTGGAGAACATCAATAAATATACACCATCACCCATCTGTCAGACCCCTGGAGAACATCAATAAATATACACCATCACCCATCTGTCAGACCCCTGGAGAACATCAATAAATATACACCATCACCCATCTGTCAGACCCCTGGAGAAGATCAATAAATATACACCATCACCCATCTGTCAGACCCTCAGACCCCTGGAGAACATCAATAAATATACACCATCACCCATCTGTCAGACCCCTGGAGAACATCAATAAATATACACCATCACCCATCTGTCAGACCCCTGGAGAACATCAATAAATATACACCATCAACCATCTGTCAGACCCCTGGAGAACATCAATAAATATACACCATCACCCATCTGTCAGACCCCTGGAGAACATCAATAAATATACACCATCACCCATCTGTCAGACCCCTGGAGAACATCAATAAATATACACCATCACCCATCTGTCAGACCCCTGGAGAACATCAATAAATATACACCATCACCCATCTTATTGTAGTCATCCGTCAAACTCCCTTTCACACACACACACACACACACGCACACATACACGCACACACGCACACACTCTTACTTATCAATGCAGATCTTCTCCACCTGAGGTACGAGGACTTGTAGGAGCCTCATGATGGTTTGCAGAGGAAGTTTACTCTTCCATGAGACGACCTGGTGGAGAGACATTAAAGAGAGACTCTTCAGGAGGTGACATTAAAGAGAGACTCTTCAGGAGGTGACATTAAAGAGAGACTCGTCAGGAGGTGACATTAAAGAGATACTCTTCAGGAGGCTGACATTAAAGAGAGACTCGTCAGGAGGTGACATTACAGAGAGACTCGTCAGGAGGTGACATTACAGAGAGACTCGTCAGGAGGTGACATTACAGAGAGACTCGTCAGGAGGTGACATTAAAGAGAGACTCTTCAGGAGGTGACATTACAGAGAGACTCTTCAGGAGGTGACATTACAGAGAGACTCGTCAGGAGGTGACATTACAGAGAGACTCGTCAGGAGGTGACATTACAGAGAGACTCGTCAGGAGGTGACATTACAGAGAGACTCGTCAGGAGGTGACATTACAGAGAGACTCGTCAGGAGGTGACATTACAGAGAGACATTACAGAGAGACTCGTCAGGAGGTGACATTACAGAGAGACTCGTCAGGAGGTGACATTACAGAGATACTCAGCAGGAGGTGACATTACAGAGAGACTCAGCAGGAGGTGACATTACAGAGAGACTCGTCAGGAGGTGACATTACAGAGATACTCAGCAGGAGGTGACATTACAGAGAGACTCGTCAGGAGGTGACATTACAGAGAGACTCGTCAGGAGGTGACATTACAGAGAGACTCATCAGGAGGTGACATTAAAGAGATACTCATCAGGAGGTGACATTACAGAGAGACTCATCAGGAGGTGACATTACAGAGACACATCAGGAGGTGACATTACAGAGACACATCAGGAGGTGACATTACACAGTAGAGAAGACAGAGAAAAGGCTAATTGCTACTTCATTGTGTAAAGGTGTACTGATTAATACTGGGTCTTTATCCATTTTAATCCATTAATCCAATAAAATATAAATCACTCTGGATAATAGTGTCTGAAAAACAATATATATATTAAAGAGGCGGGGTTCTGAATAATTGGGGAGGAGCGTCTCCTACCCAATCAGGAGTGGGGTTCCAGTATGTGGCTGATGACACAGTGGACAAACGGCTTCTGGAGGGTTCTGACTCCACCTGTGAGGTTTCCTGGGAAGGATTAGACAGGCAGCACTGTAATCTATGGGCTCTCCATAAGGATTAGACAGGCAGCACTGTAATATATGGGCTCTCCATAAGGATTAGACAGGCAGCACTGTAATCTATGGGCTCTCCATAAGGTCTATGGTTTCCATAAACACGTTCACAACCAAATGACATTCAGAGTTTTTACCTCATTGGCTCTCCCAGAGTTGGACTCTGTGTCACTGGCTGCTACCACGGCGCTGGTGTCACCTGGAGACTGTGGAGAGTGTGTGTGCTGGTCACCAGCCGCCTGGGGCTGTGGGGTGTGTGTGTGTTGGGGAGATTGTGTGTGCTGGTCACCAGCCGCCTGGGGCTGTGGGGTGTGTGTGTGTTGGGGAGATTGTGTGTGCTGGTCACCAGCCGCCTGGGGCTGTGGGGTGTGTGTGTGTTGGGGAGATTGTGTGTGTTGGTCAGTGGTCGTCTGTGGAGAGTGTGTGTTTGGCTGGTCGGTGGTCGTCTGTAGAGAGTTTGTGTTTGGCTGGTCGGTGGTCGTCTGTGGAGAGTGTGTGTTTGGCTGGAGACAGACCATGGTCCCATCCTCAGATACCTGAGCCTTTTCGGTGAGCTTGTCAATAGCTTCAGGGCAAAACAACAACACAGACTCTTAGAAATGTGTACCTCATCAATTCATTTTAGGGAAATAAAACTCAAAAATGAAACAAACAAACATTCCAATTATGATATTTGGTGAGAAAGACTAAAGCGTACGCAGAAACCCAGCAACACCAGAACGTACGCAGAAACACCAGAGCGTACGCAGAAACACCAGAGCGTACGCAGAAACACCAGAGCGTACAAACGACGCAGAAACACCAGAGCGTACGCAGAAACACCAGAGCGTACGCAGAAACACCAGAACGTACGCAGAAACACCAGAACGTACGCAGAAACACCAGAACGTACGCAGAAACACCAGAACGTACGCAGAAACACCAGAACGTACGCAGAAACACCAGAGCGTACGCAGAAACAGAGCGTGCAGAAACACCAGAGCGTACGCAGAAACACCAGAGCGTACGCAGAAACACCAGAGCGTACGCAGAAACACCAGAGCGTACGCAGAAACACCAGAACGCGTACGCAGAAACACCAGAACGTACGCACAGAAACACCAGAGCGTACGCAGAAACACCAGAGCGTACGCAGAAACACCAGAGCGTACGCAGAAACACCAGAGCGTACGCAGAAACACCAGAACGTACGCAGAAACACCAGAAACACCAGAACGTACGCAGAAACACCAGAGTGTACGCAGAAACACCAGAGCGTACGCAGAAACACCAGAGCGTACGCAGAAACACCAGAGCGTACGCAGAAACACCAGAGCGTACGCAGAAACACCAGAACGTACGCAGCAACATCAGAACGTACGCAGAAACACCAGAACGTACGCAGAAACACCAGAACGTACGCAGAAACACCAGAACGTACGCAGAAACACCAGAACGTACGCAGAAACACCAGAACAGAAACACCAGAGCGTACGCAGAAACACAGCAACACCAGAGCGTACGCAGAAACAGCAAACACCAGAGCGTACGCAGAAACACCAGAGCGTACGCAGAAACACCAGAGCGTACGCAGAAACACCAGAACGTACGCAGAAACACCAGAACGTACGCAGAAACACCAGAACGTACGCAGAAACAGCAGAACGTACGCAGAAACACCAGAGCGTACGCAGAAACACCAGAGCGTACGCAGAAACACCAGAACGTACGCAGAAACACCAGAACGTACGCAGAAACACCAGAACGTACGCAGAAACACCAGAACGTACGCAGAAACACCAGAACGTACGCAGAAACACCAGAACGTACGCAGAAACACCAGAACGTACGCAGAAACACCAGAGCGTACGCAGAAACACAGCAACACCAGAGCGTACGCAGAAACACCAGAGCGTACGCAGAAACACCAGAGCGTACGCAGAAACACCAGAACGTACACAGAAACACCAGAACGTACGCAGAAACAGCAGAACGTACGCAGAAACAGCAGAACGTACGCAGAAACACCAGAGCGTACGCAGAAACACCAGAACGTACGCAGAAACACCAGAACGTACGCAGAAACACCAGAACGTACGCAGAAACACCAGAACGTACGCAGAAACACCAGAACGTACGCAGAAACACAGCAACACCAGAGCGTACGCAGAAACACCAGAACGTACACAGAAACACCAGAACGTACGCAGAAACACCAGAACGTACGCAGAAACACCAGAACGTACACAGAAACACCAGAACGTACGCAGAAACACCAGAACGTACGCAGAAACACCAGAAACACAGCAACACCAGAGCACCTGGTATGGCCACTAGGCTGGCTTTGAGTGTCCCTGGTTCAGCTGGTCGAGAACCCTCCATGGAGACAGTCTCCTGGGAGTTGGTACGGGAGATCCCAGATGACATTATCTTCTGTTTCTTCTTCTTCTTCTGTAATGCCTTGTAATGTGAATGGAGTACCCAGTAGGTAAGGTTTTCACAATGGACCCAAAACACACATTTGAACATTTACATGTACAGAGGTGATGAGGACAGTTAATTGATAAATACGTAAATTCCACGTTTAATCTTCACATTGCCAGTTTACTTCTGTGAATATTGTTCTAAATATGAGGGTGGAGTTACAGGTAAGACCCCCTCTACCTTATGGATGGTGTCCAGGTCAGAAGACAGATTAGCCAGTTGGTGGAATACGGTGCGTTTTCGGATGATGGTGTAGACAAGGTTGCAGTTACCTGGGAGGAAGAACAAACAGTTGGACACATTTAGAGATGCACACCTGTAGCCCTGAACATGCACACCTGTAGCCCTGAACATTCACACCTGTAGCCCTGAACATGCACACCTGTAGCCCTGAACATGCACACCTGTGTAGCCCTGAACATGCACAGCAGAACATGCACACCTGTAGCACTGAACATGCACACCTGTAGCACTGAACATGCACACCTGTAGCCCTGAACATGTACACCTGTAGCCCTGAACATGCACACCTGTGTAGCCCTGAGCCCTGAACATGCACACCTGTGTAGCCCTGAACATGCACACCTGTGTAGCCCTGAACATGCACACCTGTGTAGCCCTGAACATGCACACCTGTGTAGCCCTGAACATTCACACCTGTGTAGCCCTGAACATTCACACCTGTGTAGCCCTGAACATGCACACCTGTGTAGCCCTGAACATGCACACCTGTGTAGCCCTGAACATGCACACCTGTGTAGCCCTGAACATGCACACCTGTGTAGCCCTGAACCCATGCACACCTGAACATTCACACCTGTGTAGCCCTGAACATTCACACCTGTGTAGCCCTGAACATGCACACCTCCCTGAACATGCCACCTGTGTAGCCCATGAACATTCCCTGAACATGCACACCTGTGTAGCCCTGAACATGCACACCTGTGTAACATGCTGCACACCTGTGTAGCCCTGAACATGCACACCTGTAGCCACACCTGAACATTCAGACCCTGAACATTCACACCTGTGTAGCCCTGAACATTCACACCTGTGTAGCCCTGAACATTCACACCTGTGTAGCCCTGAACATTCACACCTGTGTAGCCCTGAACATTCACACCTGTAGCCCTGAACATGCACACCTGTAGCCCTGAACATGCACACCTGATTGACCAGTCAAGAGCTTGACGATTAGCTAACAAGTCGTCAGGTGATCGGAATAGATTAAATATATACGAAAGGCTGGTCGATATGGAACAGGTTGAATACCTCAGATTTACATGAATCATGCATTATGTATTCCCAATCAGCAGATGGCGCTGTTCCTACTCTGCCCACACTTTACAGGGCTGATTTACGATGGAGTAAGGTCACGCAAATAGTGTCTGCAGCCAAGCCAGAGACTCAGATCACTTTGTCCTGTCAACTTCCTCCTAGTTAAATTGAGTTGACCAAAGTATTGCATACCATCAAACTGATATTGGATTATGTTGTTGAAGATCTCCAGCAGGAAGAAGACAAGATGGTGGTTCTGGGAGGAGGAAAACAGGAACCAGTTGGTGGAGAAGGCTTCCAGGAGATGGAGCAGTTTGTTGGCTGCCACCATGGACAAGCTCTTCAGGTAGGGAGATACTGGAGGTAAAGTATGGTGGTCAGGATGAATAAACACGGGATGGATGCAATTACACTGTCAGTCAGAAACGTTATATTAGTGTCTGTAACCTCACCATTCACTATGATAGTGAGCAGAACAGCAACATTATATTAGTGTCTGTAACCTCACCGTTCACTATGATAGTGAGCAGAACAGCAACATTATATTAGTGTCTGTAACCTCACCATTCACTATGATAGTGAGCAGAACAGCAACATTATATTAGTGTCTGTAACCTCACCGTTCACTATGATAGTGAGCAGAACAGCAACATTATATTAGTGTCTGTAACCTCACCGTTCACTATGATAGTGAGCAGAACAGCAACATTATATTAGTGTCTGTAACCTCACCGTTCACTATGATAGTGAGCAGAACAGCAACATTATATTAGTGTCTGTAACCTCACCGTTCACTATGATAGTGACCAGAACAGCAACATTATATTAGTGTCTGTAACCTCACCGTTCACTATGATAGTGAGCAGAACAGCAACATTATATTAGTGTCTATAACCTCACCGTTCACTATGATAGTGAGTAGAACAGCAACATTATATTAGTGTCTGTAACCTCACCGTTCACTATGATAGTGAGTAGAACAGCAACATTATATTAGTGTCTGTAACCTCACCGTTCACTATGATAGTGAGCAGAACAGCAACATTATATTAGTGTCTGTAACCTCACCGTTCACTATGATAGTGAGCAGAACAGCAACATTATATTAGTGTCTGTAACCTCACCGTTCACTATGATAGTGAGCAGAACAGCAACATTATATTAGTGTCTGTAACCTCACCATTCACTATGATAGTGAGCAGGACAGCAACATATTTGTGTCTGTAACCTCACCGTTCACTATGATAGTGAGTAGAACAGCAACATTATATTAGTGTCTATAACCTCACCGTTCACTATGATAGTGAGCAGAACAGCAACATTATATTAGTGTCTGTAACCTCACTGTTCACTATGATAGTGAGCACAACAGAAACATTATATTTGTGTCTATAACCTCACCATTCACTATGATAGTGAGCAGAACAGCAACATTATATTAGTGTCTATAACCTCACCGTTCACTATGATAGTGAGCAGAACAGCAACGTTATATTAGTGTCTATAACCTCACCGTTTACTATGATAGTGAGCAGACAGTCGTACAGAGGCTGCAAGCGCTGGTGACCTCCCGTGATGATCTTGTGGAATATCTAGCCAAGAAAACAGCAAATATAAAGATGTCTGACCCACCAGCACATTTTAACACTATTCACAAACTACAGGGCTCTTCCCTTTGACAAAAGGTTTAGAGAAACATTTTTAATGTACATAATATGGAAGGTACCACGACCAACCAAAAGTTCAGGCCACAGCTCTTATTTCAGTGCTATATGTATAAAGCCATTTTAAAAACCCTCACCACAATCAGCAGATCAGCGTGTGTCCCAGTAAACACCGGGGTATCCATGGGAACCCGAACAGTGTACGGTTTATTCAGACGAACACCAAAGTTTCTCTCCCCGCTCAGCAACAGCAGAATGAATACGCCAATGTGCACCAGGCCCACACGAGCTGCACCACACACACAGGTCAGACACACACACAGAATACACAGGTCAGACACACACACCGGTCAGACACACACACACACACCTTGTGACCAACATCCTAAAGGCAGACACAGATCACTATCACATTCTAAATCTGAACAATTACTGTACACTGTAAATTGACACACACACACACACACACACACACACTCACACTGGTCAGCCCGTGCGTCGTTCAGATAAAACAGGATAGGCACCAGCACATCCAGAACATCACTGCTCTTTAGCACAAAGAACAGGAACTTCTGAAACATGAACATACATGAAGCATGAAATGACAGTATAAACAAATCTGAATGTGGCCTGGAAGTGATGGAGATTACCTTGTTGAAATCACACAGCTTCCAGAAGAGAACCAACAGCTCCTGGTGAAACTGGATCTTCTTGGTAGAGTTGGGCAGATAGGTCTGGACCAGAGGGTTTGTCAACAGTCTGGCCATGCCCTTTAGGATAAAACTGAAGTCCTGGGGAAGACAGAAAGAATTACGCAGAACTGTTGCAGTCAATCACAGGCAAACCGATCAACGTGACCTCTGACCCCCGGTTGAGTCACTCACCTCATCCCGGTGGATTCTGGAGAGGTAGTTCACAAACAGATTTTCAGGTCCCGCAGGCTGAGAAGGGAAGAGAAAAAATAGGTTTGGAATGCTGCACATAGGTTTGGAATGCTGCTTGGTCAGCTCACCCCAATCAGGAAGTGCACACCAGCTCACCCCAATCAGGAAGTGCACACCAGCTCACCCCAATCAGGAAGTGCACACCAGCTCACCCCAATCAGGAAGTGCACACCAGCTCACCCCAATCAGGAAGTGCACACCAGCTCACCCCAATCAGGAAGTGCACACCAGCTCACCCCAATCAGGAAGTGCACACCATCCTCCATTAGAAAGTAGCAAGAATACTGTCTTACTGAGATCCAATGTTGAGGTGTTTTAAAATGTAAACCTACAATCATGCATTAGCCATAACTGAATAAGTGAACGTACCTCGTGGTCATCCGTGGTGGAGGCGGAGTTTGAGAGGTCCAAGCTGGGCTGGACCGCACCAGAACCACACTCCAGAGTCACTATGAGGATCTGAACGGCGTGCTCCACCAGAACCTCCCGGGGGTCCGAGAACATGAGATGGTTGTAAGGGATACCGAACCCCACAGGGTCGTAAGCACACACCACGTTGAGGAGAGACGTGAAGAGAGGCAGGGCGTGTCTGTGGGAGGGGACACAAGATGTCAGAGAGGCGTGTCTGGGGGCGGAGACACAAGACGTCAGGAAGAGCAGAACACACAAACACTAATGATTTGTCTTGAATAATCGTTCAGAATAAAACCGGTCCACAGACAGGACTAAAAAGTTGTTCCTGATGGTGCTAAATAATAGCTTACCGGTTCTCTGTGGAGCAGAAGAATGTTGCCCAGGGGTTCTGATGGAAATTGTCAGATGAGGGAGGAAGGTACATGGCCTCTGAGAAACAGGTCAGCAGCAGTTTCAACAGCTCCGTCCTGAGCAGGTCATTGGAGACAGAAAAACATTTAATTATCCTCTTCCATCCTCTAACCCCGCTTAGTCCACACACAGTACGCAGGTCCACACACAGTACGCAGGTCCACACACAGTACGCAGGTCCACACACAGTACGCAGGTCCACACACAGTGCGCAGGTCCACACACAGTACGCAGGTCCACACACAGTGCGCAGGTCCACACACAGTGCGCAGGTCCACACACACAGTGCGCAGGTCCACACAGTACGCAGGTCCACACACAGTGCGCAGGTCCACACACAGGTCCACACACAGTACGCAGGTCCACACACAGTACGCAGGTCCACACACAGTACGCAGGTCCACACACAGTACGCAGGTCCACACACAGTACGCAGGTCCACACACAGTACGCAGGTCCACACACAGTACGCAGGTCCACACACAGTACGCAGGTCCACACACAGTACGCAGGTCCACACACAGTGCGCAGGTCTACACACAGTGCGCAGGTCTACACACAGTGCGCAGGTCTACACACAGTGCGCAGGTCTACACACAGTACGCAGGTCTACACACAGTGCGCAGGTCCACACACAGTGCGCAGGTCCACACACAGTGCGCAGGTCCACACACAGTGCGCAGGTCCACACACAGTGCGCAGGTCCACACACAGTGCGCAGGTCCACACACAGTGCGCAGGTCCACACACAGTGCAGGTCCACACACAGTACGCAGGTCCACACACAGTACGCAGGTCCACACACAGTACGCAGGTCCACACACAGGTCCACACACAGTACGCAGGTCCACACACAGTGCAGGTCTACACACAGTGCGCAGGTCTACACACAGTGCGCAGGTCTACACACAGTGCAGGTCTACACACAGTACGCAGGTCCACACACAGTCCACACACAGTGCGCAGGTGCCAGGTCCACACAGTGCGCAGGTCCACACACAGTGCAGGTCCACACACAGTGCGCAGGTCCAGTGCGCAGGTCCACACACAGTGCGCAGGTCCACACACAGTGCGCAGGTCCACACACAGTGCGCAGGTCCACACACAGTGCGCAGGTCCACACACAGTACGCAGGTCTACACACAGTACGCAGGTCTACACACAGTACGCAGGTCTACATGCTGCAGGAGTCTCACCTGTTGAGGTCGTGGGTGTAGTTAAGTGGAGGGGACTGGGCGAACCCCACCCCTGCCTCCCATATGTACTCACAGCTGTCTATAGACTGGATGTCTTCTGTGCTGTCCTGTGTGGAAGAGGAGAACCCTGATGTGATCGTCAAAACTACACAAATATCGGAACACAATGAACAATAATAATCTGGTTTATTAAGAAACATTTACAAAACATTATTCACCTCACATGTGTAAGTTGCGAGGAATCAATAATGTCAAACAGGATGTCAATCATCTCTACAGTCTACAACCCCCCCCCCCACAGTCTACCCCCACAGTCTCCCCCAGTCTACCCCCCCAGTCTACCCCCCCCAGTCTACCCCCCAGTCTACCACCCCGCCAGTCTACCACCCCCCAGTCTACCCCAGCACAGTGTACCCCCTACTGCGTAGCCCCCCACCCCACAGCATACCACCCCCAGCGTACCACCCCCAGCGTACCACCCACAGCGTACCACCCCCAGCGTACCACCCACAGCGTACCACCCACTGGTCACAGAGGACTTAGCGGGCCAGATATGTGCCATGCTTCACCCAGGTCAGCACAGAGGACATCTATTCCTGGACAGTTACAACTGAACACGTCCAGTGAGACGGTCAGCCTTATCGCTCTCCAGATGTGTCTGTTAAACAGCTCCACAGGGAGTGTGGCTTCTGTATCCCTTACAGTTAGTGCACTACTACAGACCAGGGCTTTGTTGTAAACTAGTGCACTACATGAATAGTGAGCCAGTTGGGACAGCAGGAGGTTGACACACACTTGTTCTGCCTCGTGATCCAACAGGCAGAATGAGGCCTGATATGCCTGAGGCCAGCTCAACACCTCAGCTCAGATAAGGCAGACATTTGAATACATTTCATGCTCAGTTCAACTCACAACCCGTTTAGGAACTCGCTGGGTACGACCCAGTCTAGATGTCACTGTGGAAGTGAAAGACGTGTCAGTTTGTGCGTCTGTGTGTGAATGTGCGTCTGTGTGTGAATGTGTGAATGTGCGTCTGTGTGTGAATGTGCGTCTGTGTGTGAATGTGTGAATGTGCGTCTGTGTGTGAATGTGCGTCTGTGTGTGTATGTGCGTCTGTGTGTGTATGTGCGTCTGTGTGTGTATGTGCGTCTGTGTGTGAATGTGCGTCTGTGTGTGAATGTGCGTCTGTGTGTGAATGTGCGTCTGTGTGTGAATGTGCGTCTGTGTGTGAATGTGCGTCTGTGTGTGAATGTGCGTCTGTGTGTGAATGTGCGTCTGTGTGTGAATGTGCGTCTGTGTGTGAATGTGCGTCTGTGTGTGAATGTGCGTCTGTGTGTGAATGTGCGTCTGTGTGTGAATGTGCGTCTGTGTGTGAATGTGCGTCTGTGTGTGAATGTGCGTCTGTGTGTGAATGTGCGTCTGTGTGTGAATGTGCGTCTGTAAATGTCGTCTGTGTGTAAATGTGTGTCTGCTTCTCATTCAGGCCAAACAAATGTGCCTCTTCAAAGAGCAGTCATACAGACATGACCACTACCTGAGCAGACCACAACCTGAGCAGACCACAGCATGAACACTACCTGAGCAGGGCCAGGGCATCTCTGTTCACATCAGATACTCCTGGGACCTACGAGGCTCAAACAGCAACAAGGATGTGTTTGCTTATAGGATAAGGAGTGCCTCCAGCCAGCAACAGACCTTGTTTCCCAGCCCATTTGACAAACATCACCCGGGGACACACCCCCCTCTGAGAGCTGCAGTCACTCATTAACTTAGGAGTCAACACCAGTCTGGCCTGTAGATGGATATGATTGGTCTACTGACCACTGGGAAACATTACTGGGACACATTACTGGGACACATTACTGGGCTCCAATGGGACGTTCTGTTCGCCCAAATCACACATTTTAACTGGATGTTATGCAAATGTTGAATTTGGACTTTTATCTGCACAGATCCTGAGTTGTAATTTGGCCCATAAAAAAATGTTTAAGCACTGTGTGTACGTAAATATAAAACAGATTTTATTTTTTTACTGCCTAAACAAATTATTTCGCGGTTACTCTAGGGCGGTTACTCTAGGGCGGTTACTCTAGGGCGGTTACTCTAGGGCGGTTACTCTAGGGCGGTTACTCTAGGGCGGTTACTCTAGGGCGGTTACTCTAGGGCGGTTACTCTAGGGCGGTTACTCTAGGGCGGTTACTCTAGGGCGGTTACTCTAGGGCGGTTACTTACTGGGCTGGTCTTCTTGTGGATCTGGACGGTGAAGTCTGGACAGAAGAGCAAGTCAGCTACAGCCAGGAGGAGAGACTCAGCCAAGGACCTGGCATCATCTTCATCACCACCTTCATCCTGCTGGGAAACTACAATCATCACCATCTTCATCATCATCACCATCGTCATCATCATCACCATCGTCATCATCACCATCACTATCTTCATCATCCCCATCCACGGACACATTCCTAATCTTCAAAGCGTGTTTGGGTATTACATATAGTAATTGCACATGTTTCATATTAACATGACTGCTTGTTCGATCTTAGTCCTAATTCAGGTTAAGCTTTGCACTGTTCTTCAAGTGAATATATATTTATCAGCATCATATTTTCAATAGAAATTCATACAAGTAGCATTTATGCATATATGCTATGATCTCAAAATGATCTCAATTTGTAAGTTATCAGTGAGAAAAAAAAACATGACTACCAAAAGCAAACCAGAGCCGAACCAGTGAAACTCAGTATGTACTTCCTGCTACAACTAAAGTCCAGCACTGATTTCCCATTGCAGTTGGTATTCAACCATTCAACTCCTCACTGTAATTAAAGGTTATTCAATACCTGCCTGATTCAACCATTTACCAGGAGGGAGGAAGGAGGCACAATATCAGCAGTGTCCAGGAAGGCTGAGGTAACTGGAGAACCTGCAGGCTGAAGCAGGGGGGACGGGACCCCTCCCCACACACACAGTGTCTGATTGGGTCAGCCACTGCAACTGGGACTGGGTCAGCCACTGCAACTGGGACTGGGACAGCCACTGCGACTGGGACTGGGTCAGCCACTCAACTGGGACTGGGTCAGCCACTGCGACTGGGACTGGGTCAGCCACTCAACTGGGACTGGGTCAGCCACTGCGACTGGGACTGGGTCAGCCACTGCGACTGGGACTGGGTCAGCCACTGCGACTGGGACTGGGTCAGCCACTGCGACTGGGACTGGGTCAGCCACTGCGGGACTGGGTCAGCCACTGCGACTGGGACTGGGTCAGCCACTGCGACTGGGACTGGGTCAGCCACTGCGACTGGGACTGGGTCAGCCACTGCAACTGGGACTGGGTCAGCCACTACAACTGGGACTGGGACAGCCACTGCGACTGGGACTGGGTCAGCCACTGCAACTGGGACTGGGACAGGAACTGGGACTGGGTCAGCCACTGAACTGGGACTGGGTCAGCCACTGCGACTGGGACTGGGACAGCCACTGCAACTGGGACTGGGACAGCAACTGGGACTGGGTCAGCCACTGAACTGGGACTGGGTCAGCCACTGCGACTGGGACTGGGTCAGCCACTGCAACTGGGACTGGGTCAGCCACTGCGACTGGGTCAGTCACTGCAACTGGGTCAGCCACTGCAACTGGGTCAGCCACTGCGACTGGGTCAGCCACTGCGACTGGGTCAGCCACTGCGACTGGGTCAGCCACTGCGACTGGGTCAGCCACTGCGACTGGGTCAGCCACTGCAACTGGGTCAGCCACTGCAACTGGGTCAGCCACTGCAACTGGGTCAGCCACTGCAACTGCAACCTTCACTCAACACAAGCTTCAGAAATCAGTTTGCAATCTCTACACACCAGAATTCTGGGCAGCATCAAAAAGAAAATAACTTTAAAATTATAAAATTATCCTAAATCATTTCTAAATAATGAAATGAATGAAAATGTCCTTGACCACAAATTAACCCAATGCAAATTACAACTTCAAAATAAATACAGGACATCCTCACATATCTGGAATAAAGAATTCTGGGACAGGCAATTCACAAACTGTGCCGACTAGTGCCTTTCTGGTCCATTCATAGTCCAGTAGTCTTACCCAAGCTTGCCCAGCACCAGGCACGGTGGACCAGAAGAACCCTCTCCAGTCGGCATCTTCAAAGATGTACGGCAGGACACGGGTGAGAAGACGAGTGCAGTTCAGAACGATCTGTTTCTGCCTCTCTGAAGGACATCCAGAATCTGCAGCCTGGACCAGCTTCTCAACCGCCTGGCGGAGGACGGACACAAGAGCGTTTCCATTTGGGTTTAGTTTCACCTCTCACAGGGTCATGAGGATGAACACGACACACTATTCCATTACAATTGCCCATCTGCTGCTGTATGGCCTTTGACCTCTGTACTGGGAACAACAAATACTAGCATTCCTTTTGCAATGACCGTAACTAAGGTAGGAAACAAGTGAAACCTTTCTACATATGGAGATAAATACATTTAAAGAATACATGTAATGAAACTGTACACTGTATTGCATTCCATTGACACCTGTAAACTAATAAACACACACCACACCTTGTAGCAGAGGGTTGCCAGGTTGGATGGGGATTCCTCCCTGACGGCTCGTATCTCTGCAGCTGGCACCAGAGCAAACACATCCTGGACCGTGGTGGAAGTGTCTGCCCAGAACTGGTCCCAGAATGCATCATCTGTGGCCTCCACGGGCTGGAGGAGATGAGGAAACACAGGGGTCAGCTTGGTTACCCATCACACCATGGAAACACAGGGGTCAGCTTGGTTACCCATCACACCATGGAAACACAGGGGTCAGCTTGGTTACCCATCACACCATGGAAACACAGGGGTCAGCTTGGTTACCCATCACACCATGGAAACACAGGGGTCAGCTTGGTTACCCATCACACCAAGGAAACACAGGGGTCAGCTTGGTTACCCATGACACAATGGAAACACAGGGGTCAGCTTGGTTACCCATCACAACATGGAAACACAGGGGTCAGCTTGGTTACCCATCACACCATGGAAACACAGGGGTCAGCATGGTTACCCATCACACCAAGGAAACACAGGCGTCAGCTTGGTTACCCATCACACCAAGGAAACACAGGCGTCAGCTTGGTTACCCATCACACCATGGAAACACAGATCAACAAAGTCTAGAGCAACCACAAATGTGGATTCAATGATGAGAACATGATTCAGGTCCCATCGTGGCCAGTAGCTAGCTGGAAGTCTGATGCTCAGAACCGAGCAATAAGTTGGAGGAAACTGTCTTTATTCTACCAAAACCTGGATGTAACCACACACACACACACACACACACCTCAGCCCATCACTCCACTCTAAAGGGTTATGTAAGCATCCTATTGAGGAGCACAGAGGTGTGACTACCACGCTCCTCTATTCATTCATACATTATTTATTCAGAAACCTGCTCGGCTGAACAGACTGGACGACAGCAGATAAATGTAGATAAACAGGAAAGGATGATTTCTAATGGACACAGAATAAACTTAGTGACGGACAAAGCATCACGATGCATGTCAATTCCTTGTGGAGTGTGATTTTTGTGAAGGCGAGTCTGCGTCAGAGAAACTAAACAATAGAAAATATGAGCAAGGAGATGTTTGTTTTGCTGTAGAGACAATGGGCAGATAATAAGCCCAATTGAGGACGATTGCTTCTAGGATAAATGAAATAACCTCCTTGGTGACGGAATAAATATAACAACGGTACATGTGACTGACCCCTATTTTGTCTATCTTTAATGGCTTGCAGCTTGCCTTAACTCTACCACCGTGTCTGCCTGTTATTTCTGTGTGATCAAAACGATAATGGCTTATGGGAAATACTTTTCTGTGTCAAATGATCCCCTAAATTAAACTGACAGCCAGGAAAGAACGAATGAAAGTAGGCTGTTGGGATCTGCATCTAGTCCTAGTTATGTGGATCCGTCTCATAATGACAGCACCTGTTACCAGGATATTAGTGTATATTGTATAAGAACAACATCATATCATTCATCGCAAAAAAGTTAAAATGTTCCCAGGTTTATAGGCTAAACGGTTGAGAACCTGCATTCTCAGTATAAATGAGAACACAGAACATTACAGCTGATCTGGTTTCAGTTTATACAGCAAACATACAAATGGAAATAAAGTAGGCAGACATTGTAATCAAAAGTTTACATTTCACCAGTGGTAAACAAAGGTTATGGACTGATGGGAGTTTTATATATATATATTACTTATATATATACACCATATTTACAGCTCTACCATCTGGTACCTCCAATTGGTATTTTCATCCAAAACAGTTAAATGTTTAAATACTTTTTTCAATTGTCACAGCCACACATGTCTTTATTTTCACAAACCTGTGTTTTGGTGGTGAGTTGTATCACAGCTTTTCTGAAGTTCAGTTTCGAGTCACCGGTGCCCATTTTCTTCCAGACTGCCACCTGTTCGCTCGGTCTCAAACGCCCGTGAATGTGCGGTGGACGGAGGTGCGTCTGCGCGTGGTTAATCTCCCCATCCGTCGCCTCCTCCTCCTCCTCCGCCTCCGCCTCCGCCTCTACCTTCTGGATCTCCCCTTGCCACACACTGCCGAGGATTCAAGAGAAGCAGGATCCGGACATACGGACTTCCGGGATCCATATGTACATATTTGTTTTATTTCAAATCTTAGGACACTATAATTAGGACACTATAATTAGGACACTATAATTAGGACACTATAATTAGGACACTATAATTAGGACACTATAATTAGGACACTATAATTGACTATAATTATGGCACTATAATTAGGGCACTATAATTCACTATAATTAGGACACTATAATTTATGACACTATATAATATCGGGATGGAAACTAATAATGTGTATGGTGCAATAAAACATACGGTGTACCCTCTAGATGGCGCTGTAGAATAAGGTACCGGTGATCATGATGTGAAAATGTATTCAACATTGAATTACAACCAGTTTATTTCGCCATGTATTTTTACACACACAAGGAATTTGTTCTGACCGCTAGCTGCAGCATGTAAAACACACATTTTAAAACGTATATGAACAATTTAAACAGAGTCAAACACAAAACACAAACAGTTTGGCAAGAGAAACCATGCATAGCTGGCATATGTAATGGGGAAATATTGGATGTATTTTATGTATCGGAATAGTGCAAAATGGGGCAATTTCTGGATGTGTGACAGTGTGAACAATTTGGCCAAAAAGAGCAATGTCTCAACGGTGAGTATATGTATTTGTAAATAGTGCAAAAAAGTAGTGGTAGTTTGTTTGTACTTTTTGAGCTGGCACAGGCAGTACAGCCTTTGTTAAGTGAGAGAGGTGATGTTCGGATTCCACTTGAGGTCTTGGCCAATAATTCACAAGTCTAGTTATTTTGGCATCGTAAACATTTACGACTCCCTGTGCTCTATAATTTACTTTATGTTACTAAAGTTAGCAAATTAAATAGCCCACAGATATTTGTCACGTCCTGTGCCCTAGCACCCTTTCAAGAGTCAGAGGTCAAGTATTTTCTTTCTGTTTGAGCCAACAAGAATACTTAATGTTCATCTCAATGTATCTTTACCATCTTACTTTGAATATATTACGAGTTGTTAAGTATAGAAGTTCTTAGAATATGGGTCAACAAAGAAACCCATCTAGTCTTCTTTTCATTTTACATGTTCAATATGTATTATTTAGACCATGTAGCCTCTGAAAATACATTTGTTGAGTCACAACCATATAAACAACACAAAACAAGATTTGTGTGTTTGTGTATTTGAGCAATTTTGTTTCCTTTGTTGAGAGAAAGCCTGCTCACAAACTCAACTGATCTTTGACTGGTTCCAGTCCTTACATTGATCAACATCATTTGAGGCTAATGCTAACCTAATGCTAACCTGGGCGTGACAAATAGGTTTTGGCGTCGGGCTATGGAAGCTTGTCCAAGAGAGGGAAGTGTGGAAAAGTCGTGCTATAAAACGCATCGGTTATAACTGGAAAATAACCGGAATTAGCGCTATAGCCGGGATTCCCTAATGTTACAGTGACATTAATTTCCCATTTAAATCAAATAATTTGAGATGGAATAAGTAACAAATCAAAACTATATTTCAAAAGCGTGTCAGGTAAACAGAAAGGTGGCCATTTTGAGTTTTGCATAGGTCAAACCACACACAGGTGTTTTCCAGTTTTTCAATATTGTTTAAAAATGTCATATAGTACATGGATCTTACCACTAGAGGGCGACAGATGATATCTTTTGACAGCATTTGAACGGCCAAAAACTATAACATGAAAGCTTGGTGTCAAACAGACTGAATGTCTTTACAATAAATATAACTATAACAAGATCGAAACACAAACTCTAGTTATATGTATTTTATCATCCATAATTTTACTGCTGCCCTCCTTTCATTACTCAAACATGCTGGCTTTTCAATTTGTCTGTGGGCAAAACTCTTCATGTTGTGGTAAGTTTTCTACAGTGGGTTTTACAAAGTGGGTGCATACATATGTCTACAGGAATCAAGCACGCAATCCTGGCGTCGTCAACACTATTCTCTCAAATCCAGGCAGACCGAAACTTCCAGGATTTCTGTGGGCCTTTCTCGTTTTTACATTATTTTGGATCCTGCAAAGTTTGAATAGAATTATAGGAAGACACTGCAAACATTTGCTTGCACATTGACTAAAATAAGTGCATGTGTAGTGGAGGCTATCAGGTTTAGCCAGGTTATAAAGCAAAGAAAGCTACAGAGTCTAAACATTTATCATGTTTACAAAATGGCCCTGCTTTCCTACACCACAGAGAAAAAAAATCAAGTAAATAAAACTGGAATGAATAGTTACTGGCAATGAGGTAATAAGACACAGAAATGGCTGCATGAATTTACAGAGCAGCAATCCTGGAGATTGTGGCATTGTGCTTTTCAACATCCTGACTTTAACATTACATGGAATAAAATACCACATGCTTGCTGTGGAACAGGTCAAACCTCCAATCAGAATACAGATCCTGAAATATGGTTTAAATGCAGGGTTTAAATGTTGTTGTTTTTCAGGATCTTTGATTGATCTTCAGTTGATGCAGTGAAACACTCCCCCAGAGCCAGAGAGCAGGACCCAGAGAAGGCAGAAGTGTTTACACAAGGTCTCAAACGGAGCAACTTCCTGGATTCATTCTTTTTAAGACTCTTCCTTTTTAGGAAGTAGTCCGAAGCCTCACGGCCCCCTCCTGGGAATCTGTGGGAATTCCTTCGCTGGTGTGGTCGGCCTTTGGCTTTCAACTCTTATACATGAGTTAGATCAAGTTGTACAGGGGAGATGGAATTTGAGAAATGGGTTATGTTACACACGAGTTGCCAAACACAAACTATAAAGCCAAAACTGGACATGCATGACTGGTGTCCAGTGTCCCGGGACCTGATTTGTGCCCAGCTGTATTTCATACATTCCTGAAGGTGGGGATCGCATACTCAACTGATAAATACTCAACTGATAAATACTCAACTGATATATACTCAACTGATAAATACTCAACTGATATATACTCAACTGATAAATACTCAACTGATATATACTCAACTGATAAATACAGATCGCATACTCAACTGATAAATACTCAACTGATATATACTCAACTGATAAATACTCAACTGATATATACTCAACTGATAAATACAGATCGCATACTCAACTGATAAATACTCAACTGATATATACTCAACTGATAAATACAGATCGCATACTCAACTGATAAATACTCAACTGATATATACTCAACTGATAAATACAGATCGCATACTCAACTGATAAATATTCAACTGATATATACTCAACTGATAAATACAGATCGCATACTCAACTGATAAATACTCAACTGATATATACTCAACTGATAAATACTGATCGCATACTCAACTGATTGCATACTCAACTGATCGCATACTCAACTGATAAATACTCAACTGATATATACTCAACTGATAAATACAGATCGCATACTCAACTGATCGCATACTCAACTGATAAATACTCAACTGATAAATACTCAACTGATAAATACAGATCGCATACTCAACTGATCGCATACTCAACTGATAAATACTCAACTGATAAATACTCAACTGATAAATACTGATCGCATACTCAACTGATAAATACTCAACTGATAAATACTGATCGCATACTCAACTGATAAATACTCAACTGATAAATACTGATCGCATACTCAACTGATAAATACTCAACTGATAAATACTGATCGCATACTCAACTGATAAATACTCAACTGATAAATACTGATCGCATACTCAACTGATAAATACTCAACTGATAAATACTCAATTGATAAATACTCAACTGATACATACTCAACTGATAAATACTGATCGCATACTCAACTGATAAATACTCAACTGATAAATACTCAACTGATAAATACTGATCGCATACTCAACTGATAAATACTGATCACATACTCAACTGATAAATACTCAACTGATAAATACTGATCACATACTCAACTGATAAATATTTAACCGATAAATACTCAACTGATAAATATTGATTGCATAATCAACTGATAAATAGTCAACTGATAAATGCTGATTGCATAATGAACTGATAAATTAGTAGAGTTTTGGAGTATGACGTAAAGCTAATGGTCGACGTTGAAAGATACCAGCGTATAAGATATCTGGGATGACTACAGATTTATCCATGTCTATAAACTTTTATTGACATTATTCTCACGTCTCCACCTTTACAATGTGAGCTCTTATCCTGGCAGGAGATAACTTTAGGAAACACATGGTCTTGTTTAATATAGGTTCTGGTGAGAGCTAACCCACCCAGAGTTATAGCAGGTAGCCTAGCATCTAAAACATTAGACCAGAAACCCCTAGGATGCAGGATCGATGCCCAGAACAAACAAGATAACAAATCCATTGTTCTCTCCCTGTGCAAGAAGGTAAAACCCCCAATGCATCAAAGGGAAAGAATAACACTAAACCCAGTGATTATTGTGTGCTCTACACAACAGATTGCAATTGGAACATACTGTACATTTCCATTATTGTCACTGCTAGTTTCCTCTAGTATATTTGGTGTTAACTATTAACTTAATGCCAGCCAGCTGTGCAGACATGAGAAATAATAAGTTTAACGTGCAGCCTTTGTTCATTTGTAGGTTAGCTACTGCGGTCCTACAACAGTGGCTTTAATGCCAGCACATTTATTACATCTGGGCTTGATTTAAGCGTGTGTTATTTGATAGTATGGTGTTTATGTATCTAGTATGTCTTTTGACAGCAATCACTTATTCCAGATTTTCCTATTGCATTTGTTTTTATAGCAGCCATTGCTGTGAGATTTCTGCTTGACCCTTCTTACTGAATTTACGTAGTAAATAAGAATACTACAGATTTTGTCAAGTCATGATAAAAACCTCTAAACCTCCCAACTAATCCACATGGACTGGTCTTAGATAGGTTTTACATTTCTATTTTTTTAATTTTATTTTTTATTATTGTATTGCAATGTTGAGGAGGGCGAGATCTAAGCATTTCATTGCATAACTTGTTATTGTAATGACAAATAAACACCCTTGAATCCTGGATTTGTTATCTCTGCTCAGAACAGCCAAATTGTTTTGCTTGCTGAGAAAGTGAAAGGTTACGTGAAACTATAACAATAATGATTAAGACACGACAACACAGAGCAGGAAACACATAATGTAACATCCAGAATATATTTTTGTGAAGGACAACATTTTTTATGGTCAGCTACAACTGATATCAGTAGGGTCCATATTAGAATGTATGAGAGCATGTGTGCTCATTAATGTAAGTCGATCTGGATATGAGCTTCTGTTTAATGACATACATTAAGTCTGAACACTATAGCATCATTCAATCACACCTGGGGATGGAATCACAGGCAGTCAGACTAGATGTTAAAGCCCTGGGCCAGCACCCGAAAGGTTGTTGGTTTAAATCCCAGAACTGCCACAGTAAAACATGATAAGACAAAACCAGATTTAAGTTGGTCTGTATAACATGTAAGGTAAATGGTCTTGTTCAGTCCAGGGTGCATGCTCCATACATGGAATCACTGAATACATCTTTACCTGCATTTGAAATGTGATGTATATTTTTGCCAGTGGGTTTACCAGGGGTCAGGATTAATACTGCATGGGGTAATACTGCCAAAGTATTGTTTCTTTGTTTTCATTTTATTCTTGTTTGGTGTTTATTATGAGCTCTAAAATGTTCTACCACAGAACAGGGTTTGAGAAACTTTATTTGAATATTTTTTAATCAATAATAGACGATTAGAATCTTATCAAACCACATTTATTTTAGGGGTATTCTATTCTTCTAGTTTACTATTCTACATGTAAAATAAAGATAGAAAAAATGTATCGGAAAAATCACAAAACAACCAAAGCAACCTAATAATTCACACTACTGTATGTCCATGTTGGTTGGAATTCTCTACTGATGAGACATATTGCCCATGTTAGGGCATGAGAATGCATTACGTAATTTGGGGGGAACACGCGTCTCTAGCAAACCCGACTATTGTGGAATACAGAGGCGGGGCACACTGTGAAAGTGACATAAGCCTGTGCCAATCGCGTTGACCCTGGCATGCATTGTATTAATCTGATTGGTCTGGGGGCGGGAACTGGATTCATCGAGGTTTAGGTTGCTCACATACAGTGGTTTACGACTCCCACATTGATGGTTGAATGGGAAGTAGTTGTGTTCCCAGAGAGGAAACTGTCCTGGGTTAATAGTTGGAATTACCGTATATATTATTGTAATATATTACCGTATATATTATTATAATATATTACCGTATATATTATTATAATATATTACTGTGGACCTCTAGGGACTAGAACAAGAGAGGGGACTTCTGAAACAGCCAAACGGGGCTTGTCTTTTTTCCTCTTGGATAGAAGAGCGGACACAAGTTTCCATCATGCCGGTTTTTCACACAAAAACGATAGAAAGTATCCTAGAGCCGGTGGCTCAGCAGATATCCCATCTGGTGATAATGCATGAAGAAGGTGAGGTGGACGGGAAAGCGATCCCGGATCTGACCGGCCCGGTGGCTGCTGTGCAGGCGGCTGTCAGCAACCTTGTCCGGGTAAGTCCAACCCTAACCCCGGCGTGGGGCGGGTTACCTGTCGCTCCTCTATACGTTATATTATTCCAGACAGACTTTGTCCCAGTGTCATTTAACGTCATACATTTCTGTTGCTTATTATTTGTTTTCAATCCACTTTGTCAGTTGGCAACATTAGTCCTTTTAGAGCGCAATAAATGTAGTTAAAAAGTATTTAGTTGGGATAGGAGTGACGCCCTTATCCCTTGAACATTACGCCCTACCCCCGCCCCATAGATCCAAGGGTTAAACAGGCACATCCCGCCCCAGACACTATTCTCACTTTAGTGTTTTACTCTGAGTCAATGGTCATCAACAAACAATTACTCAAATGATTCTTAATAACTGTAGTAATATGAATGATATTTGTTTAAAATGGACGCATTATTTGAATGCCATCATTCTATTCTACATCACGCTGTTTTTTATCTCCATTTTGAGACCAGGCAAACCCAGCATATGAAATGTGTACCCTGCAAATGACAAAAAGATAAAAAAAAGATACTCTGTTCTCTAAACATAGCCTACACAATCTGACTTAAGCCTAAAATAGCCAAGACCTTGTCTCACCAGTGAAGTGTTCATGACTGATTTCCTAATAGTTTTTACTCTTGCAACCCGCCAGAACAGACTCAGCTGTGGCTTAAACTAGAGTGTAAATAGAACCGAAAGAGGTTTGAATGTTTGTGGCAGCATCAGTGGTGTTCCACAGAACCACTTCACAGAGATGTCAGACTGATGTCATGCCTACATTCTATGTGCTTATTTGGCAAATGCTAGTTTACAAGAGAATCCAATCGCAATGCAATGGACTCTTCCCTATTAGCAGTGTAATACATTATTAGTGTCTCTTCACTGGACCACACTACACAGGAAATGATATTGGTATCCGTATCCTCACAGTCATTGTGGTTTTCAGAAAAGGGACATTACTATTTTTTATAAAATCTTCCAAATATTTCATGATAAATGGGGAATTTGGAGATGTAACCTGCAGGGACAGTTAAGCTTGTAATGCTGCATGTCTTCCTGTCAAATCGAAGTCTCACAATAAATTTGATAGAGACTGTCGCCCTGGTTATTCCTGAGCGTCTCTTTGAGGTGAAGCTAAGAGTCCCAGAATCTATACAATGTTTCTCCTGTCTTGTCCCAAAGATTTCTCGTCCCAGGAAAGCAATACTAAGCAGCTCAGCAAAGAAAGGGAGAATTAATGTGTTGGTGTCTTGAGAACTACAGCGAGCAGTATGCTTCAATATGCTCAGTCCACTGGGTCGTTTATTCAAATTGATGGAAATATTTAATCGTTACTTCACTCCATTTCTTCCAGTTTTTGTTGTATATATTTTTTCTACTACTAAGTATTACACTCCTGTGTAAGGATATTCTGTAACCCATTTTGTGTTTCCCTGCTGAACCAAGGCACATGCTTGCGTTCAGGTTGTGAACACAGCTGACTATTTCTCTGTTAACATCCCACAGACTTCCTTCCTTAGTGAGGTGTGTCAGACATATTCTTCTCTGTTTACTCAGATCTATGGCTGATCTACAGTATGCATTTCCTTTCACACACTGAAACAACACTGCAATGGGTGTTTACAGAATCAGGTTTATTCATCAAGTCTGTTTGCACTCACAAGAATATTTTTCTGACCACTAGCATTTACTAGCTGTAGCATTTACTAGCTGTAGCATTTACTAGCTGTAGCATTTACTAGCTGTTAGCATTTACTAGCTGTAGCATTTACTAGCTGTAGCATTTACTAGCTGTAGCATTTACTAGCTGTTAGCATTTGCTAGCTGTTAGCATTTACTAGCTGTTAGCATTTACTAGCTGTAGCATTTACTAGCTGTAGCATTTACTAGCTGTAGCATTTACTAGCTGTTAGCATTTGCTAGCTGTTAGCATTTACTAGCTGTAGCACAGTTTAATACGTACACAAAACAGGGCAAACAGAGCAAAAGCACACAACACGAACAGTCAAGAGACTCTGCCTAGTAGACATATGTACTGGGTCAATATAGAGTATGTAATATGTTTCTCAATTGTGCAAAAGAGCAATATCTAGTTAAATATACAGTTGTGCCAAATAAGGGCAATGTACAGGTATAGTCCAGGATGTTCCCCATGGGGGAAGGGGGGGCTTTCTGGAGGCATATTCCTTAGACTTACTGCCGTGGGGAAGAAGCTGTTCTTGTGGCGGGAGGTTTTGGTCTTGATAGACTGTAGCCGTCTGTCAGAGAGTAGAGTTCTAAATAGTCTGTTACTAGAGGGTGCACTCTAGGGCAATGGGACAAAGGTCAGCTGGGCTTCTCCTAAAGTCCACTCTCTGTCTTTAGAGCATTGAGCTCCAAGTTGTTGAGACTGCACCAGGACACTACCCGGTCAATTCCCCCCTTTTGCTGCTCTCATCCACATCAGAGATTAGACCAATGAGGGTGGTGTCATCTGCGAACTTCAGGAGTTTGACAGAGTGGTGAATGGAGGTGCAGTTGTTTGTGTACATGGAGAGGAGAAGAGGACACAACCTTGAGGGGTGCCAGTGTATAGGTCTGACGGTCCAACGGTCAGGTGTTTCCCCAACCTCATGTGCTGTCTCCTGTTGGAGAGGAAGTCTGTGATACATTTAGAAGTGAACACGGGCACTCCCATGGTGGAGAGGTTATCCTGGGGGAGGGCTGGGATTCTGGTGTTGAAAGCAGAGCTGAAGACCACAAACAGGATTCTGGCGTAGGTTCCGGGGGAGTCAAGACAGCCATGTTGATTGTGTTGCTCAAAGGACTTCATAACCACAGAGGTCAGGGCAACTGGTCTGTAGTCATTTAGCCCTGTGATCTTTGGTTTCTTGGGGACTGGGATGATGGTGGAGAACTTGAAGCAGGCTGGGACGCTGCATGACTCCAATGATTTATTGAAAATGTCTGTGAACACAGCAGATATCTGGTCAGCACAGTGCATGAGGGTGGAGGAACACAGCAGATATCTGGTCAGCACAGTGCATGAGGGTGGAGGAACACAGCAGATATCTGGTCAGCACAGTGCATGAGGGTGGAGGAACACAGCAGATATCTGGTCAGCACAGTGCTTGAGGGTGGAGGCAGAGGCTCCATCAGGACCAGCTGCCTTCAGTGGGTTTTGAATAATCCGTTAACGTCCCTCTCCAGTATAGAGTCCCATAGTGGTCTCAGGGGAGGTGTCGATTGGTCCATAGTGGTCTCAGGGGAGGTGTCGATTGGTCCATAGTGGTCTCAGGGGAGGTGTCGATTGGTCCATAGTGGTCTCAGGGGAGGTGTCGATTGGTCCATAGTGGTCTCAGGGGAGGTGTCGATTGGTCCATAGTGGTCTCAGGGGAGGTGTCGATTGGCCCATAGTGGTCTCAGGGGAGGTGTCGATTGGCCCATAGTGGTCTCAGGGGAGGTGTCGATTGGCCCATAGTGGTCTCAGGGGAGGTGTCGATTGGCCCATAGTGGTCTCAGGGGAGGTGTCGATTGGCCCATAGTGGTCTCAGGGGAGGTGTCGATTGGTCCATAGTGGTCTCAGGGGAGGTGTCGATTGGCCCATAGTGGTCTCAGGGAGGTGTCGATTGGCCCATAGTGGTCTCAGGGGAGGTGTCGATTGGCCCATAGTGGTCTCAGGGGAGGTGTCGATTGGTCCATAGTGGTCTCAGGGGAGGTGTCGATTGGTCCATAGTGGTCTCAGGGGATGTGTCGATTTGTCCATAGTGGTCTCAGGGGAGGTGTCGATTGGTCCATAGTGGTCTCAGGGGATGTGTCGATTGGTCCATAGTGGTCTCAGGGTTTGTAATGCAGTTTGTTCCCTCAGAGCACACCTGGGTTGGCATCGATGTGGGTGGAACTCAAACCAGCCTGTTTTTCCTATGTCAAGCTTAACAAATAATTATAACTAACTATGGTAGTGAAATCTGAGCAATCTGTTGCCTGTCTGCCTTGTCTCTACGGTGATGGCAATCGGTTGCCTGTCTGCCTTGTCTCTACGGTGATGGCAATCGGTTGCCTGTCTGCCTTGTATCTACGGTGATGGCAATCGGTTGCCTGTCTGCCTTGTCTCTATGGTGATGGCATATTTCCAAGTTGGCACACAGACGACGATGATGTAACCTACACTACTAATTTCTTGTTACCCTAGAAACGGCATGTGCTCTGTTGCTGTTATAGTTTCTTTGAAACGCTGCAATCTGTCTAACCTTCGTTGTCTGACTCACAGGCCAATAAATCGCTCTGGCCACTGACTTACTGCCCTTATTGGAACATTAAACCAACCAGACCGGGTTCAAATGCTATTTGATATTGTTTGAGAACTTCCGGTTTGCTGCAGCCAGCTAGCTGTGCCATGTGGTTTCTAGTTTTGAGACGGTTCCTTTGGGCACCAATGTCAGACAAGCTTAATCTCATCTCAATATTTGAAATTGGTTTAAATCCGTTTGGCGTGGGCCAAGTGGCGGGTTGTCTCAGCCTCTTCTAGTCCTGTAAATCATGTTCCTGGCTCCTCACTGGGTGGAAGGACTCTTTGCCTAGACATTCCAGCTGAGACGCTTTTGCCAAAAACTTCCATTCAGCTCATTGTTTATGTTCCTCACAAATACACGTTTGACAGACTTGTGGAACCATTGGTCCAGCTCACATCTGTGTTTAGAACTTCTGTTTGCCATGGTAACCATTCTCCACCAATCAGTCGATGGAGTCTCGAGAGCTCGGGTCTGTGACGAACTGCACATCTGAAGTTCACCTTGATTGGTGAACATTGATTCAGCCACCTGCGTTGGGTTTGTTATTGGTGAGTTCTTCTGATCACATACAGTGGATATAAAATGTCTGCACACCCCTAAAATACCAGGGGTTTGTTATGTGAATAAATGAGACAAAGAAATATCATGTCAGCACTTCTTCCAACTTTAATTTGACCTATAACGTGAACAAACTGAAATCCAACTGAACATATGTGGGGTGATCTGAACAGGGCTGTGCACTGTAGCTTGAGAATTTTTTTTTGTTTATTTTGCGTTAGGACCTCAGATGTGAGATCTGTCTAGGTCTGTTTACAAGACGACTCTTGGTAAGCTTTTAATGGGTCGTTGTTGGGAGATTTTCCTGCTATTAAACACTCCCAACGACTCCTGGTAAGCTTTTAATGGGTCGTTGTTGGGAGTGTTTAATAGCAGGAAAATCCCATTATCAGGTGGACAATGCAGCGCCATTACAATCAATCCAATTTGGTGTGGCTCAAGAGAATGTTAGGAATTTGCAGAGAGCAAGAATTTGTCCCAGAGTGTTTAGCGCGGGGGGTACGTGTAATGCTTTAGAACTGGGCTTTATTAGAGCAGTCTCTTACTTCTGCAGGAGAGTGCATGAACAGAAGTGTAGATTATATGCAGAATCTGTTCATTAGATCTGTCTTTGAGAGTTTGTGTGGAGGAATTCAGTGTTGATGCTTCAAATTCATGAGGATTGTAAATCCCAAGATACTCAGCTCTCTCCTGGCTCAAATGACTTCAAATAGTTAATCCCAAGATACTCGACTCTCTCCTGGCCCAAATGAGTTCAGACTTAAGACAATAACCATCTGGGTGTCCGAATATGATTGAGTTCGTGTCATTTCACGTGTATTTGTTAAACAACTTCGAGAGGGTCCCTCGAAAAAGGCCTGTTCTTCTGCACTTTGGTTCCTTTTCACGCTCTGGAACTTCGTGTTCCTTGTCATGCTCTGAAACTTCGGGTTCCTTGTCACGTTCTGGAATAGGGAGATGGAATCTCTGCAGCTATCTTATGCGTGTCTGGACAGACGTTTTGCCTGTTTGGGTCAACAGCCGGGTCTCTTCTGGTCTGAACCGAAGCTGTAGTATCAGGCCCAGTGGAACAGCTTTGCCCGAGTCTTTGGCTGTTTGGAGCTGTGCAAAAACACTTGGATCAGACCTAGCTAAGGCTTCACCTGCAGGCCAGATGCTTGCTATGGTCAATGATGAACTCATGCTAAAGCAACTTGATAATGGGTGTGAAACAGACAAGAAATTCAGTGACAAGTTGTCTGTGAGATGACGGCGGTCTGATTTCTAAAGAAACCATGACCTGACGTGGGAATGTTCCCACGCTGTAATATTTAAAATAAATACACACCGCTGTTTAACAGTTCACCATGACATCAGAAGTGGCCATGTTAAACAGTTGTTTGTTGTTACCATGTATTTATAGTGTGTGATAATGGCCAGATGATGATGTCCAAGTGGGGTGTATTAAGATTTTACTAAAGAAAAGGCTTCCTATGAACTGCTTGTTCTGGTTACAGTCATTTGGGTAAGAAAGTAATTTGCACGTCCAACAAAACTGGCCTTTAGACTTTCTACTGCATCAGCGTTTTGCGGTTTAAAAGAAAACAGGATTAAAATGCCTAGAAACAAAGAACTTCCTTTTGATACTTGTCAATAAATCAATGAAATGTATTTTATACAGCCGTTTTCACAACAAAGTTGTCACAAAGTGCTTTACCAAGCACCCAGTCTGAACCCAACCAACATAGCACACGTTAACAAGTTGATACACAGCGTCTAGGAAAAATACCCTGTACTACTGTACTACTGTACGACTCCCTTTACAGAACAACGCCTGGTACTGTTCTCGTTAGGCCTGCTGAATGTGCCTCACCGGGTACTGCTGTCTTTAGGCCTGCTGAATGTGCCTCACCTGGTACTGCTGTCTTTAGGTCTGCTGAATGTGCCTCACCTGGTACTGCTGTCTTTAGGTCTGCTGTATGTGCCTCACCTGGTACTGCTGTCTTTAGGCCTGCTGAATGTGCCTCACATGGTACTGCTGTCTTTAGGTCTGCTGAATGTGCCTCACCTGGTACTGCTGTCTTTAGGCCTGCTGAATGTGCCTCACCTGGTACTGCTGTCTTTAGGCCTGCTGTATGTGCCTCACCTGGTACTGTTCTCGTTAGGTCTGCTGTATGTGCCTCACCTGGTACTGCTGTCTTTAGGCCTGCTGAATGTGCCTCACCTGGTACTGCTGTTTTTAGGCCTGCTGAATGTGCCTCACCTGGTACTGCTGTCTTTAGGCCTGCTGTATGTGCCTCACCTGGTACTGTTCTCGTTAGGTCTGCTGTATGTGCCTCACCTGGTACTGCTGTCTTTAGGTCTGCTGTATGTGCCTCACCTGGTACTGCTGTTTTTAGGCCTGCTGCATGTGCCTCACCTGGTACTGCTGTTTTTAGGTCTGCTGAATGTGCCTCACCTGGTACTGCTGTCTTTAGGCCTGCTGTATGTGCCTCACCTGGTACTGCTCTTTTTAGGCCTGCTGAATGTGCCTCACCTGGTACTGCTGTCTTTAGGCCTGCTGAATGTGCCTCACCTGGTACTGCTGTCTTTAGGCCTGCTGTATGTGCCTCACCTGGTACTGCTGTCTTTAGGCCTGCTGAATGTGCCTCACCTGGTACTGCTGTCTTTAGGCCTGCTGTATGTGCCTCACCTGGTACTGTTTCGTGACATGAGGGCTTGGCCATACAGAGAAGTATGGAATAAGAACTCCGCACTACCTGTTTGCTAGATGGTCAAATTCCTTTTCATACATAATTTGGGATGTATGCTAATATGATTTTCTAGATTGAATTTATTTTCCTAAATGTTTTGGTATAGATGCTAATATGAATTTCTAGATGATGGCACACAGGCTAAACATGTGAGGCCTTGGATATGTCTTTCGTTACCTTCCTACACACTACCCACTTCCTTAAATATATTAATACCCCTGATTGATATGACTAGATGGGCTTATGAGAAGCATATGTATGTGTACTCTGTTAGCTCACAGACCTGCAGCTGGATCTCTTCAAACCGGCATCATTAGTCCTTTTGACTTCTGATGCCAACCGGGTGAGGTCAGATCCAATTCCTGCCTCACTATGACTCAGGGGTTTTATCTGGAGAGTTGCCCCTGGCTGAGTGTGCCAAGTTTAAAGGAGAAATATGGACGATTGTTACTTGATGTTATGATTTGTATTCCCTTTATACCCGCTTTAGACACTCACAGTACAATTCTTCCCACACTCATCTCCCTGGACTAGCTAGTACTATACCGGTCTGGTGAAGTGAAGACGAGGAGACAAGTTTCGTTAGTGTTTAGAGGCAGGATTCTCCACAGTGTCCCTTTAATCCCATGTAAATGCAGTCTGTGGCCTCAGTCTGTGGCCTCAGTCTATGGCCTCAGTTGCTCTATACTAAGCATCTACTCATCTGGTTGGAAGAAATCAATACATTTTCTTCTTAGCTAACTCTTCTTGCTGAGGACTGGGCATGACTCTTTGCAGACCATCTTTCCTTGTTCCGGTTGGGCCAGGCAGCTGTTAGATGTTATTAAGGACACTCAGGCCTAATCGCTCTTCCAGAAGGTTACCATGTGAAGAATAAGCCTGGTGTGTGTCTGGAGCAAGCGTCAGTCTCTCTTCCTCTGCCTGAGTCCTCCAGGCTTTGAGTGTAGCCTTTCTTCTCTCTCAATGTGTGTCAATAAAGCCTTCTCTGTTCCCTACTGGTCCGGCCACTTTATCTAGCTGCTTCACAAGATAGTTGTTTCCTTTTCACATCTCAGCGCGTCTCTGTGCTGTTCTGTTAGACGCCGTGACAACCACTGTCAGTGTGGCCTGTAGAACGAGCAGGAAGTGGTATGACAGCATATTGCTACAATGGCAACCAGCAAAAGGATATATATATATTATGTTGAGGCAATACTCATACAAAGATAGTATTTTATGCGATTAGACATCATACTAAGTTTGGAAACGAAGAATTTTAAGAATCAAGATATGTCTTAAGATTTAATATATGTGCATGTTTACTATTACCTAATCAAACTGTTACTCGTTAAGATAGATAATCACATTACAACTGCCACAGCTATGCCGAGCCTGTGGACTGATGAAATGAGTGCACTTGTGATTCAGCGATTGGTTGTGTGAGTCTGAATCACAGTTTCCAGATCAGTTATGAGCGAAGGAGCGGTACAGGGTGGGACAAGTGTTTTGAGTAATAGACAGCAGGCTATTTCTACACAGGAAGTTGTTTGTATCGAGGCTGTTTTTAGAAGACAGTTGGGAATGAGGAAGGTGAAGGGTTAACGGGAACAAGAGATGTGCTTGATATTTTATTTAGCTCATTATTACTCATCGCTTGGTGCACTGTGAAATATCAACTGTTTCTCTCACTGCTGACTTGGTGCAAGTCATTTGGTGCATTTTTCTTCATTCATCTTGTCAGAACCTGCCCTCAACCTGGACAGGATTCTGGTATCTGGAAATGAATGAGAGGGAGGGAGAGACTGTCCTCTTCATTTTATTGGCATGTTGACTCATGTTGACTCATGTTCAATATGATTCTGTGTGTGAAAGGCGTGGTCTGTAACAGAGTGGGGGAGTGGCCAGCCAATCATAAATAAATTACTAGCCATGCTAAGGAGCTAAGAGGAAGCCGTTCAGAGCTTAAAGGAAGGAACTACTTGTTCACTGGCCCGGACACACAGGGATTACTGGCCCAGAAACACAGGGATTCCTCTCATGATAACTGGGACACACACAGGGATTCCTCTCATGATAACTGGGACACACACAGGGATTCCCCTCATGATAACTGGGACACACACAGGGATTCCTCTCATGATAACTGGGACACACACAGGGATTCCCCTCATGATAACTGGGACACACACAGGGATTCCCCTCATGATAACTGGGACACACACAGGGATTCCCCTCATGATAACTGGGACACAGGGATTCCCCTCATGATAACTGGGACACAGGGATTCCCCTCATGATAACTGGGACACAGGGATTCCCCTCATGATAACTGGGACACAGGGATTCCCCTCATGATAACTGGGACACAGGGATTCCCCTCATGATAACTGGGACACAGGGATTCCCCCATGATAACTGGGACACAGGGATTCCCCCCCATGATAACTGGGACACAGGGATTCCCCCCCATGATAACTGGGACACAGGGATTCCCCCCATGATAACTGGGACACACACAGGGATTCCCCCATGATAACTGGGACACACACAGGGATTCCCCTCATGATAACTGGGACACACACAGGGATTCCCCTCATGATAACTGGGACACAGGGATTCCCCTCATGATAACTGGGACACAGGGATTCCCCCATGATAACTGGGACACAGGGATTCCCCCCCATGATAACTGGGACACAGGGATTCCCCCCCATGATAACTGGGACACAGGGATTCCCCCCCATGATAACTGGGACACAGGGATTCCCCCCATGATAACTGGGACACAGGGATTCCCCCCCATGATAACTGGGACACAGGGATTCCCCCCCATGATAACTGGGACACAGGGATTCCCCCCATGATAACTGGGACACACAGGGATTCCCCTCATGATAACTGGGACACACAGGGATTCCCCTCATGATAACTGGGACACACAGGGATTCCCCTCATAATAACTGGGAGACACAGGGATTTCTCTCATAATAACTGGGACACAGGGATTCCCCTCATGATAACTGGGACACACAGGGATTCCCCTCATGATAACTGGGACACACAGGGATTCCCCTCATAATAACTGGGAGACACAGGGATTCCCCTCATAATAACTGGGACACAGGGATTCCCTTCTTGTTAGACTGACGTGTACAGGACCACACATGTTCTGTATGTAAACTCATGTGTTCTGTGTTCTTGTTCTGCTGTAGGTGGGTAAAGACACTGTCCAGACAACTGAAGACCAGATTATGAAGAGAGACATGCCTCCAGCTTTCATCAAGTAAGTAGATACAGGATGCGCTTCTCACAGACCAGACAATCATATATACCAGGCTGTATTAGTCATTACTGTTATATGTGTATACCAGGCTGTATTAGTCATTACCATTATGTGTATACCAGGCTGTATTAGTCATTACCATTATATGTGTATACCAGGCTGTATTAGTCATTACCGTTATATGTGTATACCAGGCTGTATTAGTCATTACCATTATGTGTGTATACCAGGCTGTATTAGTCATTACCATTATGTGTATACCAGGCTGTATTAGTCATTACCATTATATGTGTATACCAGGCTGTATTAGTCATTACCGTTATATGTGTATACCAGGCTGTATTAGTCATTACCGTTATATGTGTATACCAGGCTGTATTAGTCATTACCATTATGTGTATACCAGGCTGTATTAGTCATTAACATTATATGTGTATACCAGGCTGTATTAGTCATTACCGTTATATGTGTATACCAGGCTGTATTAGTCATTACCATTATGTGTATACCAGGCTGTATTAGTCATTACCGTTATATGTGTATACCAGGCTGTATTAGTCATTACCGTTATATGTGTATACCAGGCTGTATTAGTCATTACCGTTATATGTGTATACCAGGCTGTATTAGTCATTACCGTTATATGTGTATACCAGGCTGTATTAGTCATTACCGTTATATGTGTATACCAGGCTGTATTAGTCATTACCGTTATATGTGTATACCAGGCTTTATCAGTCATTACCATTATATGTGTATACCAGGCTGTATTAGTCATTACCATTATGTGTATACCAGGCTGTATTAGTCATTACCGTTATATGTGTATACCAGGCTGTATTAGTCATTACCGTTATATGTGTATACCAGGCTGTATTAGTCATTACCATTACGTGTATACCAGGCTGTATTAGTCATTACCATTATGTGTATACCAGGCTGTATTAGTCATTACCGTTATATGTGTATACCAGGCTGTATTAGTCATTACCGTTATATGTGTATACCAGGCTGTATTAGTCATTACCATTATATGTGTATACCAGGCTGTATTAGTCATTACCATTATACGTGTATACCAGGCTGTATTAGTCATTACCATTACGTGTATACCAGGCTGTATTAGTCATTACCATTATGTGTGTATACCAGGCTGTATTAGTCATTACCACTTATATTCTGATGTACTTCGTTGTTCGTCTTTTTGGATGGCTTGTATTGTCTCATGGTCTCTCCCATTATCTCTCTGTATAAACTGTCTGTCTCTCTGTATAAATTGTCTGTCTGTCTCTCTGTATAAACTTGCTGTCTGTCTCTTTGTCTCTCTGTATAAACTGTCTGTCTGTCTCTGTCTCTCTCTCTCAGCTGAAAATATAAAATCGGCTTTTAGTAGCCAGGCCAAGGTCAGGTATGATATGTTAAGAGCCTCAGTCCTTCCTGTTCTGGTGCTATTTTAAACTGCCGTGTGTCATCTCCTAATGGCATTCTATTCACTTTAATAGTATACTAGTTTAGACCAGGGCTATAGGCTGGGGTTATTGTTAGTGCTGTTAGACTTCACTGGCTGCCTCTACTATTATAAATACCTGCTGGCTGTGTTTGCCCAGGGAGGGACTGGGGACTAGAATTGTAACATTGTAACCTCGGACAAACCTAGTCCCCGGTGAAAAAACCTCTCCATGTGTTTTAAATACACAGCAGTTCAGACATGTAGAGTCTATATCTCTGTCATTCTAATCTGACTGTCCAGTCAGCTTAACTTCAGCTGTCTGGGTTTTCTGCAGTCTACACGTCACCTAGTGTGTGTGTGTGTGAACGGTTCCCCTCTCCCTATATAATCCTAAGTCTTGTCTAGAGCTGGGGGTCACTGGGGGTCACCCAGTGCCCAACAAGATCACAGACAAAGAGCCATTTGCTGATGTAGGTCACTAAGCGTTAGGCGCCACAAGGTCAAATGACCACCCTGTCTGCATCCATCAGATATGCATGCTGGAATGTGTCTCCTTAAACTATACATAGGTTTCGTATGTCATTGTGTGTGTGTGTGCGCGCCTGTGTGTGTGTGTGCGCGCCTGTGTGTGTCTTGGTGTGCGTGCGTGCGTGCGCGCCTGTGTGTGCGTGTACAGCAATTTCTGAAAGTGTCACTGAGATGGAGGGATATTTCTGGGATATCTCATAGACACACATCTTTTCCACACCTACACAGTTTGGGGACACTTGTATATGCTTCATATGAGTAGTTACCCAACACCTCAGGAGATGGTTTGGTGAAATAAAAGCTGCTGCTGCTGTCTCGCCAAAACCATGCCGGATCTGACTATCTTACAGCACTGTGGAAAAACTGATGATGATTGTGTGTGAACCAAGTGTGTGTGCGTTGTGTGTGTGTGTGTGTGGTGTGGTGTGTGTGTGGTGTGTGTGTGGTGTGTGCACTATTTTAAGGATGGGGGCTCATTGGGACATGTCTCATGAATGTTTCTGTTTGTCCTGTTGCTCTCGTCTGTGAGGTGATTTGGTTTTATGGCTCTAAGGTTTACGTCTCTGTTTTGCTGACCAGTGGGCTTTTCACAGTTTCCTCTTCAGACCCAAGGCCATTATAATGAAATACACTGCTTGTCTAGCAATATGTAAAAGAGCTGTAATTATTAGGTGTGAGTTTAACACAGGTGGCTGTTAGGTGATTATTAGGTGTGATGTTTAACACAGGTGGCTGTTAGGTGATTATTAGATGTGATGTTTAACACAGGTGGCTGTTAGGTGATTATTAGGTGTGATGTTTAACACAGGTGGCTGTTAGGTGATTATTAGGTGTGATGTTTAACACAGGTGGCTGTTAGGTGATTATTAGGTGTGATGTTTAACACAGGTGGCTGTTAGGTGATTATTAGGTGTGATGTTTAACACAGGTGGCTGTTAGGTTATTATTAGGTGTGATGTGGCTGATTATTAGTTTAACACAGGTGGCTGTTAGGTGATTATTAGGTGTGATGTTTAACACAGGTGGCTGTTAGGTGATTATTAGGTGTGATGTTTAACACAGGTGGTTGTTAGGTGATTATTAGGTGTGATGTTTAACACAGGTGGCTGTTAGGTGATTATTAGGTGTGATGTTTAACACAGGTGGCTGTTAGGTGATTATTAGGTGTGATGTTTAACACAGGTGGCTGTTAGGTGATTATTAGGTGTGATGTTTAACACAGGTGGCTGTTAGGTGATTATTAGGTGTGATGTTTAACACAGGTGGCTGTTAGGTGATTATTAGATGTGATGTTTAACACAGGTGGTTGTTAGGTGATTATTAGGTGTGATGTTTAACACAGGTGGCTGTTAGGTGATTATTAGGTATGATGTTTAACACAGGTGGCTGTTAGGTGATTATTAGATGATGATTAGGTGATTATTAGGTGGGTGAGCCAGTTAACTCCTTAACGTCTGACAGGCTTTATATCTCCTGATTATGGGTGTGAGCCAGTTAACTCCTTCTTGAGCACTGTTATATTTATCTTCTAATGTAAATATGTTGTTTGACATTGCCTCTGTTTTAGGGTGGAGAACGCGTGCACCAAACTGGTCCAGGCTGCATCCATGTTGAAATCTGACCCGTACTCTGTCCCTGCCCGGGACTACCTCATTGACGGCTCTCGAGGTATCCTCTCTGGCACATCAGACCTCCTGTTGACCTTCGACGAAGCTGAGGTACTGAAACATTCCCAGGAGAAGAGCTGAGTCACTGGTCTTCAACTGCAGGCCCTCTGACACGGACTACTGCTGGTTTTCCTTTTCCTTTTTTGGTTTTCATATTACAGGATGGTAGGAATTCAGTTTGTGTTCTGATTCAATTGCAGGTTCGCAAAATTATTCGTGTGTGTAAAGGCATCGTGGAGTACCTGACAGTAGCAGAGGTGGTGGAGTCAATGGAAGACCTCATTACGTATACCAAGAACCTGGGACCAGGTGAGGGGGAATTTTTAAACTGTGTTAATCTAGATATACGTATAGAGGACTGTGAATAATCCAGACACCTTAGTCTTGTCTGGACGGAGGCACCTCACCATACAGAGGAAATGGAGCCTTCTCTGCCATTGGGATTTAGTCTTTCGCCCAGTCAGTGAATAAATGAATATACTTACAGTGAATTAATTAATATACATCCAGTGACTAAATCAATATACTTACAGTCAATAAATTAATATACTTACAGTGAATTAATGAATATACTTACAGTGAATCAATGCATCACTGTATTGGAATGTTAGCACTTATTTTCACTCAACTCTGCTGAATATAAACATGTCTCTGTGACACTTTGATTTGGACAAAGAAACCACGACTTCTCAGATGGTTGTGTTAATGATAATCAGAGATGGTGTTAATGATTATCAGAGATGGTGTTAATGATTATCAGAGATGGTGTTAATGATTATCAGAGATGGTGTTAATGATTATCAGAGATGGTGTTAATGATTATCAGAGATGGTGTTAATGATTATCAGAGATGGTGTTAATGATTATCAGAGATGGTGTTAATGATTATCAGAGATGGTGTTAATGGTTATCAGAGATTGTGTTAATGATTATCAGAGATGGTGTTAATGATTACCAGAGATGGTGTTAATGATTACCAGAGATGGTGTTAATGATTACCAGAGATGGTGTTAAGGATTACCAGAGATGGTGTTAATGATTACCAGAGATGGTGTTAAGGATTACCAGAGATGGTGTTAAGGATTACCAGAGATGGTGTTAAGGATTACCAGAGATGGTGTTAAGGATTACCAGAGATGGTGTTAAGGATTACCAGAGATGGTGTTAAGGATTACCAGAGATGGTGTTAAGGATTACCAGAGATGGTGTTAAGGATTACCAGAGATGGTGTTAATGATTATCAGAGATGGTGTTAATGTTGTGTTGGTGTCAGTATTGATGTCGGTATTGATGTCGGTATTGATGTCGGTATTGATGTCGGTATTGATGTCGGTATTGATGTCGGTATTGATGTCGGTATTGATGTCAGTATTTATGTTGGTATTGATGTTGTGTTAATGATGATCAGAGATGGTGTTGGTGTTGATCTTCCTGTTCAGGGATGACGAAGATGGCGAAGATGATTGATGAGCGACAGCAGGAGCTGACCCACCAGGAACATCGTGTGATGCTGGTCAACTCCATGAACACGGTCAAAGAGCTTCTGCCTGTCCTCATTTCTGGTGATTATCTCTCCTCTCCTCCGTCCGCTTCTTAGGCAGGGCTGCTCAACTCTGATCCGGTAGAGCTAACTTCCTGTAGGCTGTCTCTCCAACCCTGATCCTGTAGAGCTAACTTCCTGTAGGCTGTCTCTCCAACCCTGATCCTGTAGAGCTAACTTCCTGTAGGCTGTCTCTCCAACCCTGATCCTGTAGAGCTAACTTCCTGTAGGCTGTCTCTCCAACTCTGATCCGGTAGAGCTAACTTCCTGTAGGCTGTCTCTACAACCCTGATCCTGTAGAGCTAACTTCCTGTAGGCTGTCTCTCCAACCCTGATCCTGTAGAGCTAACTTCCTGTAGGCTGTCTCTCCAACCCTGATCCTGTAGAGCTAACTTCCTGTAGGCTGTCTCTACAACCCTGATCCTGGAGCGCTAACTTCCTGTAGGCTGTCTCTCCAACCCTGATCCTGTAGAGCTAACTTCCTGTAGGCTGTCTCTCCAACCCTGATCCTGTAGAGCTAACTTCCTGTAGGCTGTCTCTCCAACCCTGATCCTGTAGAGCTAACTTCCTGTAGGCTGTCTCTACAACCCTGATCCTGGAGCGCTAACTTCCTGTAGGCTGTCTCTCCAACCCTGATCCTGTAGAGCTAACTTCCTGTAGGCTGTCTCTCCAACCCTGATCCTGTAGAGCTAACTTCCTGTAGGCTGTCTCTCCAACCCTGATCCTGTAGAGCTAACTTCCTGTAGGCTGTCTCTACAACCCTGATCCTGGAGCGCTAACTTCCTGTAGGCTGTCTCTCCAACCCTGATCCTGTAGAGCTAACTTCCTGTAGGCTGTCTCTCCAACCCTGATCCTGTAGAGCTAACTTCCTGTAGGCTGTCTCTACAACCCTGATCCTGGAGCGCTAACTTCCTGTAGGCTGTCTCTCCAACCCTGATCCTGTAGAGCTAACTTCCTGTAGGCTGTCTCTCCAACCCTGATCCTGTAGAGCTAACTTCCTGTAGGCTGTCTCTACAACCCTGATCCTGGAGCGCTAACTTCCTGTAGGCTGTCTCTCCAACCCTGATCCTGTAGAGCTAACTTCCTGTAGGCTGTCTCTCCAACCCTGATCCTGTAGAGCTAACTTCCTGTAGGCTGTCTCTCCAACCCTGATCCTGTAGAGCTAACTTCCTGTAGGCTGTCTCTCCAACCCTGATCCTGTAGAGCTAACTTCCTGTAGGCTGTCTCTACAACCCTGATCCTGGAGCGCTAACTTCCTGTAGGCTGTCTCTCCAACCCTGATCCTGTAGAGCTAACTTCCTGTAGGCTGTCTCTCCAACCCTGATCCTGTAGAGCTAACTTCCTGTAGGCTGTCTCTCCAACCCAGATTTTGCACATCAATTGTTTTCTAATGGTTTTATAACCGGGTCTAGACCAGACTGACACAGGGTCATGCCCCTGTTACTACGCCAGTTACTACGCCAGTTACTACGCCAGTTACTAAGGCTGTCACTAAAGATGGTTGTCTTGCAGGTATCAAGATCTTTGTGACGACCAAGACATCCGGGAGCCAGGGTGTGGAGGAGTCTCTGAAGAACAGGAACTTCACCTTCGAGAAGATGAGCGCTGAGATCCACGAGATCATCAGAGTGTTGCAGCTGACTTCCTGGGACGAGGATGCTTGGGCCAATAAGGTACGCGGCTTGGAGCGCTTGGCCAACACCCACAGGCTTGTGATTGGCCTGCGGAGATTAAAGTTGCCTGCTTGATGCTGGTCACGGGTCAGTTTAGAAGGGTCTGGGTGATGCTTGCGTTTGATTGGCTTGAAGCTAGTATTGGTTCGTCCCTGGCTCATGCACACATTTTGACCACGGAGCGCTGCTTGTCTCGGACGGGGCAGACGTGCGCTCACACACACACACACACACACTCTCAGAATGCTTGAGGAAACAATCACACTGCAGTCTGGACAGGCTGAAGGGTGATGTTCAGTTAGTGGAATAACTCCTGTTTTTCTGTTTGTCTGAATGAACCCATTTAGAGTTGGCTGTTTATTTAAAATGGCTGTTTGTTACGTTGCTACTTTGATTGAACGTGACCACAGACACGCAGCCCTAAATCCCATTTCTACAGGTACGCAAAGGCTCTCTTCCTCCTCTGTTTCCTCTCTTCCTCCTCTGTTTCCTTTCTTCCTCCTCTGTTTCCTCTCTTCCTCCTCTGTTTCCTCTCTTCCTCCTCTGTTTCCTCTCTTCCTCCTCTGTTTCCTCTCTTCCTCCTCTGTTTCCTCTTCCTCCTCTGTTTCCTCTCTTCCTCCTCTGTTTCCTCTCTCTTCCTGTTCCCTGCTGTCTGTTAATCTCTCCTTTCTCTCTCTGTTTGGCATAATTCACCTCTTCCTGTTTAGCTAGCTCTAGCTCAGTCTGTCTCCACCTGCTGTTCCCTGTCACCACTCACTCTTTACTTAGCTTCTTACAATTTTTTTTTTCTTTCAAATAAAATGCTCCATTGGTCTTCACTGTTGTGTCTGGTTAAACATTTGTATTTCTTTTGTTCATGTATTTCTTTTGTCTCTTTTCACCATTCTTTTATCTCCCCTCCCTGTAGAAGGTAAGTCTCTCTGCCCCTCCCACACCTGTCTTGTTGTGTGTGTGTGTGTGTGTGTGTGTGTGTGTGTGTGTGTGAGACAGAATGTCTGGGCAGCTCTGTGTGTCTGCCGACATAACGATCTATGGGACGTTCTGGTGTTATGCATTTGTCCATTGGTGCTCCTGTATATTAGTGCTAACAGCTAGCTAGCTGAGTGTCCATGAGGAACATTGTGTCAGTTATCATAATATTATCAGTGTTAACAGAATGACATACTAACCTGATGCTAACCTGATGCTACCCTGATGCTACCTGATGCTACCCTGATGCTACCCCCAAACACAGATAGACTCAGTAGCTGCTCGTGTTGTGAAAGCATTCGTTTCTCTTGTGGCCAGCCTTCATCTGCCAACTCACCTGTCAACTCACCTGTCAACTCACCTGCCAACTCACCTGTCAACCACTGGGTCTGGCTTTATCACGGAAGCAAATGTTCACCCTATTCCCTAAATACTTGACACAGCCCTAATGAATATATATCCCACTAATGAATATCTGTCTAAATATGGCACTGTCGTCGTTTTCTTGAACTAGATGGACAACTATAGAAAGCAGAAATTGTCCTTGTGGTGAAATCTTACATAAAACCAGACAAAATTAACAAAATGAATGCATTTCCTTTTTTTACATTTGCATAGATGTTTTCAGGTTTAACTGCTTCACTGGCCATTGAGGTGACTGGCAGTATTTTAAGATTTGATTACATTTGAATTAGAATTGGAGATCAGACCGACTGACCTTTTATAATTAATATTAAAAATACTAAGGGTTTGGCAGTACTGGCCAACCATCTAAAATCATGTGAAGCCTGGCACTCAACCATCTAACATCTGGTGAAGCCTGGCACTCAACCATCTAACATCTGGTGAAGCCTGGCACTCAACCATCTAACATCTGGTGAAGCCTGGCACTCAACCATCTAACATCTGGTGAAGCCTGGCACTCAACCATCTAACATCTGGTGAAGCCTGGCACTCAACCATCTAACATCTGGTGAAGCCTGGCACTCAACCATCTAACATCTGGTGAAGCCTGGCACTCAACCATCTAACATCTGGTGAAGCCTGGCACTCAACCATCTAACATCAGATGAAGCCTGGCACTCAACCATCTAACATCTGGTGAAACCTGGCACTCAACCATCTAACATCTGGTAAAACCTGGCACTCAACCATCTAACATCTGGTGAAGCCTGGCACTCAACCATCTAACATCTGGTGAAGCCTGGCACTCAACCATCTAACATCTGGTGAAGCCTGGCACTCAACCATCTAACATCTGGTGAAGCCTGGCACTCAACCATCTAACATCTGGTGAAGCCTGGCACTCAACCATCTAACATCTGGTGAAGCCTGGCACTCAACCATCTAACATCTGGTGAATCCTGGCACTCAACCATCTAACATCTGGTGAAACCTGGCACTCAACCATCTAACATCTGGTGAAGCCTGGCACTCAACCATCTAACATCTGGTGAAGCCTGGCACTCAACCATCTAACATCTGGTGAAGCCTGGCACTCAACCATCTAACATCTGGTGAAGCCTGGCACTCAACCATCTAACATCAGATGAAGCCTGGCACTCAACCATCTAACATCTGGTGAAACCTGGCACTCAACCATCTAACATCTGGTAAAACCTGGCACTCAACCATCTAACATCTGGTGAAGCCTGGCACTCAACCATCTAACATCTGGTGAAGCCTGGCACTCAACCATCTAACATCTGGTGAAACCTGGCACTCAACCATCTAACATCTGGTGAAGCCTGGCACTCAACCATCTAACATCTGGTGAAGCCTGGCACTCAACCATCTAACATCTGGTGAAGCCTGGCACTCAACCATCTAACATCTGGTGAAACCTGGCACTCAACCATCTAACATCTGGTAAAACCTGGCACTCAACCATCTAACATCTGGTGAAGCCTGGCACTCAACCATCTAACATCTGGTGAAGCCTGGCACTCAACCATCTAACATCTGGTGAAGCCTGGCACTCAACCATCTAACATCTGGTGAAGCCTGGCACTCAACCATCTAACATCTGGTGAAGCCTGGCACTCAACCATCTAACATCTGGTGAAGCCTGGCACTCAACCATCTAACATCTGGTGAAGCCTGGCACTCAACCATCTAACATCTGGTGAAACCTGGCACTCAACCATCTAACATCTGGTGAAACCTGGCACTCAACCATCTAACATCTGGTGAAGCCTGGCACTCAACCATCTAACATCTGGTGAAGCCTGGCACTCAACCATCTAACATCTGGTGAAGCCTGGCACTCAACCATCTAACATCTGGTGAAGCCTGGCACTCAACCATCTAACATCTGGTGAAGCCTGGCACTCAACCATCTAACATCTGGTGAAGCCTGGCACTCAACCATCTAACATCTGGTGAAGCCTGGCACTCAACCATCTAACATCTGGTGAAGCCTGGCACTCAACCATCTAACATCTGGTGAAACCTGGCACTCAACCATCTAACATCTGGTGAAGCCTGGCACTCAACCATCTCCCTCATGTTGTGTCTTCAGACGTGGCCTGTGAATGGGCTCATTGTGAACCAAACCCTCTCTTGGAAAGACTGTATTTCCATGACCTCAGATTGAGATACAAGATTCCAATTGACAGTTTGTTCTTTGTATGACGTCAGACAATAAACCCCCATGTCTTCAGGCTGTGTCCCAAATGACATCCTACCCCCTCTCTGGAGTGTGCATCGGAGCTTTGCAGTGAGTGCACAATGTATGGTCTAGAGTTAATTAGGGACATATCTGAAGCCTGTGGACTTGGATTTGACCGGCATGTGCACTTCTCAGTTTGTGTGTTGTTATGTGTTGTCTGAGGTTACGGACTATCCTGCTTTCTTCACGTTAAAAATGTGTGGCACAGGTGTGTTGTGTTCTGCTGTGGTGATCAAATGAGAAGATGTCCCACGACTCTGTGCCGCGTATTTGTTATGTCATGATCCATGTGTTTTCATTTCCATCAGTCATCGTCACATTATTCTCCAAGCAGGCGTGTCCTCAGTATGAGGTCACGGTTCCAACCTTATTCAAACACCAAACACACGTTGTCATGTCTGACTCACCAGACCTGCCGTAAATCACAGAAGATTTACCCGAAAAAGGAGCGGTCACTAGACTCAATTATTTGGAAATGTCCTTGTATGCTATTCCCCTAAAAGTAAAAAAAAAGTTTAACAAATATAGCTGTTTGAATCATTTTGAATTTATCTTATATGTTCTGGTGATATTCTAGGCTGTAGTTATTTTTTGAGTTTCATGAAACTTCCTCTCCACACATTCTGTTATTGACCTCTGACCTTGTTGTTAACCTCTGACCTGGTTGTTGACCCTTGACCTTGTTGTTGACCCTTAAGGATACAGAGGCCATAAAGAGAGCTCTGGCACTGATCGATTCCAAGATGACCCAGGCCAAAGGTTGGCTGAGGGACCCCAATGCCCAACCAGGTAAACTTTAGCTGTCTAATATTTATCGGGGTTATTTATTGGTCCACCAAACAGAAGATAATCGATTCCTATTGGCCAGGAAGTCCATCCCTGTTTACCTAACCAACTTGTTTTTTCTGATCCGGTGCTCCATGTCTCCTGATGTTTAGGAGATTCTGGAGAACAGGCGATCCGCCAGATCCTGGACGAGGCTGGGAAGGTGGGAGAGCTGTGTGCCGGGAAGGAGAGACGGGATATTGTGGGAACGGCCAAAACCCTGGGCCAGATCACTGACCAGGTGTCTGAGATGAGGGCCAGGTACAGAATACAGCTGCTGCATCACTGACCAGGTGTCTGAGATGAGGGCCAGGTACAGATCACTGACCAGGTGTCTGAGATAAGGGCCAGGTACAGATCACTGACCAGGTGTCAGATTAGGGCCAGGTACAGATCACTGACCAGGTGTCTGAGATAAGGGCCAGGTACAGATCACTGACCAGGTGTCAGATTAGGGCCAGGTACAGATCACTGACCAGGTGTCTGAGATAAGGGCCAGGTACAGATCACTGACCAGGTGTCTGAGATGAGGGCCAGGTACAGATCACTGACCAGGTGTCAGATTAGGGCCAGGTACAGATCACTGACCAGGTGTCTGAGATAAGGGCCAGGTACAGATCACTGACCAGGTGTCAGATTAGGGCCAGGTACAGATCACTGACCAGTTGTCAGATTAGGGCCAGATACAGATCACTGACCAGGTGTCAGATTAGGGCCAGGTACAGATCACTGACCAGGTGTCAGATTAGGGCCAGGTACAGATCACTGACCAGGTGTCAGATTAGGGCCAGGTACAGATCACTGACCAGGTGTCAGATTAGGGCCAGGTACAGATCACTGACCAGGTGTCAGATTAGGGCCAGGTACAGATCACTGACCAGGTGTCAGATTAGGGCCAGGTACAGATCACTGACCAGGTGTCAGATTAGGGCCAGGTACAGATCACTGACCAGGTGTCAGATTAGGGCCAGGTACAGAATATATGGCACTGAGCTCAAACAGCTACCCTGCTGCATCACTCAATATAATAGAATATCTTAGAGATTGACATAATTAGTCATTATTGTAACATCTGACATGTAATCTGTTTACCATCCTAAATATTCTGCACTAGCTTTGACCAGGTCCACTCAGGGTGCCAACTTGTGCACTTTGTAGGGAACAGGGTGCTATTTTGGACTCAATCAGTGAGAAGTAAAGTGTGTAACTGACAGCTCTCAGATCAGAAGCAGCTGTTCTCACACTGAGCATATCAGGTCCCAGGACAGCTCTCAGATCAGATGCTGTTAATCCATAATCCTGTTACTGTTAGTCTGGATAAACAACTGGTAGGGCCTCTCTGCTCTGAGTTTGTGTCATGTATGAAGCTTGTACACAAAGTTAAAAGGTCACATGTCTTTTAATCAGCCTGACTAGGAGTGAACCAGCTGGTTATTTCTCAGGGAATGAACAAGAACTGTTGTCCTGTCTGAGTTTCTGTGGCGCCTTTCCCTCTGTCCATGTCCAGAGGTCAGGGGTCATCTCCTGCTGCCATGCAACGAGCTCAGCAGATCTCACAGGGGCTGGACATTCTCACGGGGAAGGTGGAGAACGCAGCCCGGAAACTAGAAGCCATGACCAACTCTAAACAAGTTATTGCCAAGAGGATTGACGCTGCTCAGGTGGGAACCACAAATGATTCATGACAGATGGAATCATAATTATTGATTCAGCAATTAATGGTAAACAGTCAGAATGATTACATGCACTGGCTACAAGGTATAGAGTCCCAGAGAATGACTCGCGGAATGACTCGCGGAATCACTCGCGGAAGCATTTAGCCTGACCTGTAGTTCCACATGTAGTTCCACATGTAGTTCCACATGTAGTTCCAGATTGTCATGCCTACTTTCAAACCTGCCTAGTTGACCCATGACCTTGTGTCCCTGCAGAACTGGCTGGCAGACCCAAACGGAGGTCCTGAAGGAGAGGAGAACATTCGGGCCCTCCTGTCTGAGGCCAAGAGGATAGCAGACATGTGTGAAGACCCCAAGGAGAGGGACGACATTCTGAGATCTATTGGAGAGATCGCTGGTCTCACTGCCAAGCTGTCTGATCTCCGCAGACAGTAAGACAAGTCAACAACCCCGCCCCCTTGAACCCTGTCCCTAACCCCGCCCCTAACATGCTTTTAAACAATAGGGACTATGGAAAATGTCCTTCCCAGTGTATCTCATTACTATCATACATTGCCCTTTGCCCTCTGACATTGACAGCGGTAAAGGTGACAGTCCAGAGGCCAGGGCATTGGCCAAGCAGATAGCCACCTCCTTACAGAACTTACAGTCCAAGACAACCAGGGCGGTAGCCAATAGCAGGCCGGCCAAGGCTGCAGTCCACCTGGAGGGGAAGATGGAACAGGCCCAGAGCTGGATGGAAAACCCCACCATAGATGACGGAGGAGTGGGTGAGTTTCTCCACCAGGCTCCTCCCCTAGACCAGGCCCCTCCCCTAGAACTCCCTCTGGTTCTCTTCATTCCTTCTCTCTCTTTTTCTCTAGCGCTATTTCACTCTTCCCAGCTGCCTGTGTCTCTGTTTGCCTGTGGCTCTGTTTGCCTGTGTCCCTGTTTGCCTGTGTCCCTGTTTGCCTGTGTCCCTGTTTGCCTGTGTCCCTGTTTGCCGGTGGCCCTGTTTGCCTGTGTCCCTGTTTGCCTGTGTCTCTGTTTGCCTGTGTCTCTGTTTGCCTGTGTCTCCGTTTGCCTGTGTCTCCGTTTGCCTGTGTCTCCGTTTGCCTGTGTCTCCGTTTGCCTGTGTCTCCGTTTGCCTGTGTCTCTGTTTGCCTGTGTCTCTGTTTGCCTGTGTCTCTGTTTGCCTGTGTCTCTGTGTGCCTGTGTCTCTGTGTGCCTGTGTCTCTGTGTGCCTGTGTCTCTGTGTGCCTGTGTCTATGTGTGCCTGTGTCTCTGTGTGCCTGTGTCTCTGTGTGCCTGTGTCTCTGTGTGCCTGTGTCTCTGTGTGCCTGTGTCTCTGTGTGCCTGTGTCTCTGTTTTTCTATCTAGTTCAGACATCAATCTTTCTGAGTGTTTTTCTACCACTCACTTCTTCCTCCCACTCCTTCTGCGGGGAACATATGTCCATCCTGTTTATGTAGACGTGTGTGTGCGCAACGTGTGTGTGTGTGTGCGCAACGTGTGTGTGTGTGTGCGCAACGTGTGTGTGTGCGCAACGTGTGTGTGTGTGTGTGCAACCTGTGTATGTGTGTGCAATGTGTGTGTGTGCGCAATGTGTGTGTGTGTTTGCAACGTTTGTGTGTGCAACGTGTGTGTGTGTGCAATGTGTGTGTGTGTGTGTGTGTGCGCAACGTTTGTGTGTGCAACGCGTGCGTGCGTCAAGTCTGCGGGCTGCATTCCATTACTCTTACCTGACCTCATCATTGTCTCTTTGAATTAAAAGCCTGGACACATTCCTGTACTGTTGACACAAATACACTGGTCCTAAATCCACCTCATTGTCGGAACTACACTATGTAGAAAACCATATAACAGTATGTAATAGTTAATGTAGCACCATCAAATATAGTCCTCCTTTTAACCTCATATAGGCACATACTGTATAAAATATATGTAGATATAAATCCAACTCTGAGACGGTTTGTGTTTCTCGTTCCGTCCCTCCCCAGGCCAGGCAGCTATCCGGGGTCTGGCGGCTGAGGGCCGGCGTCTGGCCAATGCCCTGCCGGGTCCTTACAGACAGGAGCTTCTGGGGCGATGTGAGCAGGTGGAGCAGCTCATGGCCCAGTTAGCGGATCTGGCAGCCCGGGGTGAGGGGGAGTCTCCACAGGCACGAGCTGTGGCTCAACAGCTTCAGGAAGCGCTGAAGGTAAGCCCGCCTCCAGTCACCCTCACCTGTTCACTCACACTGGTCATAGGTCACACAGAAGCTGAGTGGAGCTGACTGAGACGTGGGGAACTGCCCCCTCTATTGGTGGCTGTAACAATTACATGATGATGCAACTCCCCAGTGAAAGAGTGATCCACTGGGACTAGTGGACGAATGTGTTGTAGAGTGATACACTGGGACTAGTGGACTAATGTGTTGTAGAGTGATACACTGGGACTAGTGGACTAATGTGTTGTAGAGTGATACACTGGGACTAGTGGACTAATGTGTTGTAGAGTGATACACTGGGACTAGTGGACTAATGTGTTGTAGAGTGATACACTGGGACTAGTGGACTAATGTGTTGTAGAGTGATACACTGGGACTAGTGGACTAATGTGTTGTAGAGTGATACACTGGGACTAGTGGACTAATGTGTTGTAGAGTGATACACTGGGACTAGTGGACTAATGTGTTGTAGAGTGATACACTGGGACTAGTGGACTAATGTGGTGTAAAGAGTGATACACTGGGACTAGTGGACTAATGTGTTGTAGAGTGATACACTGGGACTAGTGGACTAATGTGTTGTAGAGTGATACACTGACTAATGTGTTGTAGAGTGATACACTGGGACTAGTGGACTAATGTGTTGTAGAGTGATACACTGGGACTAGTGGACTAATGTGTTGTAGAGTGATACACTGGGACTAGTGGACTAATGTGTTGTAGAGTGATACACTGGGACTAGTGGACTAATGTGTTGTAGAGTGATACACTGTGAGAAGAGGACTGACTAATGTGTTGTAGAGTGATACACTGGGACTAGTGGACTAATGTGTTGTAGAGTGATACACTGGGACTAGTGGACTAATGTGTTGTAGAGTGATACACTGGGACTAGTGGACTAATGTGTTGTAGAGTGATACACTGGGACTAGTGGACTAATGTGTTGTAGAGTGATACACTGGGACTAGTGGACTAATGTGTTGTACTGGGACTAGTGGACTAATGTGTTGTAATGTGTTGTAGAGTGATACACTGGGACTAGTGGACTAATGTGTTGTAGAGTGATGGGATGGACAATGTGGGACACTGGGAGTGGACTAATGTGTTGTAGAGTGATACACTGGGACTAGTGGACTAATGTGTGGGTGACACTGGGACTAGTGACTAATGTGTTGTAGAGTGATACACTGGGACTAGTGGACTAATGTGTTGTAGAGTGATACACTGGGACTAGTGGACTAATGTGTTGTAGAGGGACTGACTAATGTGTTGTAGAGTGATACACTGGGACTAGTGGACTAATGTGTTGTAGAGTGATACACTGGGACTAGTGGACTAATGTGTTGTAGAGTGATACACTGGGACTAGTGGACTAATGTGTTGTAGAGTGATACACTGGGACTAGTGGACTAATGTGTTGTAGAGTGATACACTGGGACTAGTGGACTAATGTGTTGTAGAGTGATACACTGGGACTAGTGGACTAATGTGTTGTAGAGTGATACACTGGGACTAGTGGACTAATGTGTTGTAGAGTGATACACTGGGACTAGTGGACTAATGTGTTGTGGACTAACTGTGTTGTAGTAGTGATACACTGGGACTAGTGGACTAATGTGTTGTAGAGTGATACACTGGGACTAGTGGACTAATGTGTTGTAGAGTGATACACTGGGACTAGTGGACTAATGTGTTGTAGAGTGATACACTGGGACTAGTGGACTAATGTGTTGTAAAGAGTGATACACTGGGACTAGTGGACTAATGTGTTGTAGAGTGATACACTGGGACTAGTGGACTAATGTGTTGTAGAGTGATACGCTGGGACTAGTGGACTAATGTGGTGTAAAGAGTGATACACTGGGACTAGTGGACTAATGTGGTGTAAAGAGTGATCCACTGGGACTAGTGGTGGACTAATGTGTTGTAAAGAGTGATCCACTGGGACTAGTGGACTAATGTGTTGTAAAGAGTGATCCACTGGGACTAGTGGACTAATGTGTTGTAAAGAGTGATCCACTGGGACTAGTGGACTAATGTGTTGTAAAGAGTGATCCACTGGGACTAGTAGTGGACTAATGTGTTGTAAAGAGTGATCCACTGGGACTAGTGGACTAATGTGTTGTAAAGAGTGATCCACTGGGACTAGTAGACTAATGTGTTGTGGAGTGATCCACTGCCCACTAACTAACCTCCCACCGCCCACTAACTAACCTCCCACCTCCCACTAACTAACCTCCCACTGCCCACTAACTAACCTCCCACTGCCCACTAACTAACCTCCCACTGCCCACTAACTAACCTCCCACTGCCCACTAACTAACCTCCCACTGCCCACTAACTAACCTCCCACTGCCCACTAACTAACCTCCCACTGCCCACTAACTAACCTCCCACTGCCCACTAACTAACCTCCCACTGCCCACTAACTAACCTCCCACTGCCCACTAACTAACCTCCCACTGCCCACTAACTAACCTCCCACTGCCCACTAACTAACCTCCCACCCCCCACTAATTAACCTCCCACTGCCCACTAACTAACCTCCCACCGCCCACTAATTAACCTCCCACTGCCCACTAACTAACCTCCCACCGCCCACTAACTAACCTCCCACCGCCCACTAACTAACCTCCCACTAACTAACCTCCCACTGCCCACTAACTAACCTCCCACCGCCCACTAACTAACCTCCCACTGCCCACTAACTAACCTCCCACTAACTAACCTCCCACTGCCCACTAACTAACCTCCCACCCCCACTAACTAACCTCCCACCGCCCACTAACTAACCTCCCACCGCCCACTAACTAACCTCCCACTGCCCACTAACTAACCTCCCACCGCCCACTAACTAACCTCCCACCGCCCTAACTAACCTAACTTATTGCTTACTAGCTCCTGTCATGTGATCTTGTCTCCTCAGGATCTCAAAGGGAAGATGCAGGAAGCGATGACTCAGGAGGTGTCGGACATCTTCAGTGACACGACCACGCCGATTAAACTTCTGGCAGTGGCGTCCACCGCCCCCCAGGACACCCCCAACAGAGATGAGGTTCGGGGTTCCTCCCTCAGCCGTGTATTTAAGCAATAAGACATGTGTGTTACGTGGTCAATATACCACGGCTGTTATATTGGCAATGCATAACAAACCCCTAGGATGAATTATTGAGCTTACCGGTTACTAACACAATTAGAGCTGTGACAATTGATACGTGTCATGCGTTCTCGTGTACCATGACTTTTGACCAATCAGTGTTCAGGGTTCTAGCCACCTGGTTTGTAACATTAGGGTTTCAGTGTATTGTATATATTTTTTGGTGTTTTTATTAGGTGTTTAACGAGAGGGCTGCCTACTTTGAGAACCACGCCAACAGACTGGGGGCCACAGCTGAGAAGGCTGCTGCTGTGGGAACCGCTAACAAGGGTACCGTGGAGGGGATCCAGGCTGCCGTCAAGTCCACACGAGACCTCACGCCACAGGTATAGTCTGTCACCCGGCAGGTGCGGTCTGTCACGCCACAGGTATAGTCTGTCACGCGGCAGGTGCGGTCTGTCACGCAGCAGGTGCGGTCTGTCACGCGTCAGGTGCGGTCTGTCACGCCACAGGTATAGTCTGTCACCCGGCAGGTGCGGTCTGTCACCCGGCAGGTGCGGTCTGTCACGCCACAGGTATAGTCTGTCACCCGGCAGGTGCGGTCTGTCACGCCACAGGTATAGTCTGTCACGCGGCAGGTGCGGTCTGTCACGCAGCAGGTGCGGTCTGTCACGCGTCAGGTGCGGTCTGTCACGCCACAGGTATAGTCTGTCACCCGGCAGGTGCGGTCTGTCACGCGGCAGGTGCGGTCTGTCACGCGGCAGGTGCGGTCTGTCACGCGGCAGGTGCGGTCTGTCACGCGGCAGGTGCGGTCTGTCACGCGGCAGGTGCGGTCTGTCACGCGGCAGGTGCGGTCTGTCACGCGGCAGGTGCGGTCTGTCACGCGGCAGGTGCGGTCAGTCTTAGTCCAAAAATATAGGAGATTGTACAAACCTGTCATTATAGGTTTTGTCTAAAACATCCAATTGTGCCAAGGTTCGTGCAACATGGGTTAGACTAGGTCTAGGTTAGGTTTATTTTTGTGAGGTAAGGGTTGGGTTAAGGTTAGGGATCAGAGAACTATTAGTAACATTAAACCGTTTTTGTCTCCACAAGAATGTAAAAATTGGATGACCGATTTGATGTTGTTCTAGGTTGTTTCTGCGGCTCGTATCCTTCTGAGAAACCCTGGCAATCAGGCAGCCTACGAGCACTTTGAGACCATGAAGAACCAGTGGATAGACAACGTGGAGAAAATGACAGGTGACGGGTGCTCTGTTTATGTCATATAGTTAAAAATGTAAGGATTCAAATTAGTTTACTCTTCAAGTTGTTTAACAGGAAGCTGACCTATTTTCCCAACTGGGAATTGGGGGGCTGGGGTGGGGGGTGGACTTCAGTGCCCTTCTAGTGGTTGTTGTAGGGGTAGGTCAATTGGGGGAAAATGTAATGACTGACTGTTTTTAATCTTTAGGTTTGGTGGACCAGGCGATAGACACAAAGTCTTTGTTGGATGCATCTGAAGACGCCATCAAGAAAGACCTGGATAAGTGCAGTGTGGCTATGGCTAAACACCAGCCTCAGATGTTGGTAGCCGGGGCGACCAGCATCGCACGACGAGCCAACCGAATCCTCCTGGTGGCTAAACGAGAGGTATAGTTCCATTTTATTTAAACATACAATCAAAAAATCTTTCACGTTTTCTTATACAAGCAGTTTCCTCAGTCTTGTTCAGATATTCGGTCCAATAGACATCAGTATGTGATTTTCATAGGTGGAGAACTCTGAAGATCCTAAGTTCAGAGAGATGGTGAAGGTTGCATCTGATGAGCTCAGTCAAACCATTTCTCCAATGGTGATGGGAGCCAAGGGCGTGGCCGGGAACATTACTGATCCAAGTACGTCCGAGTTCCTGTCTGCGTCTGTCTGTCTGCAGCTGTCTGTCTGTCTGCATCTGTCTGTCTGTCTGCAGCTGTCTGTCTGTCTGTCTGTCTGTCTGTCTGTCTGTCTGTCTGTCTGAGCCTTCATTTTAGGAGCTGTGATCGTCCAATCAAAGCTTTATCTAATGGTGCAAAGATCTCCTGTTCTGTGTGTATATTATTATTTAACCGGCTACCATCTCCTGTTCTGTGTGTATATTATTCTCTAACCGGCTACCATCTCCTGTTCTGTGTGTATATTATTCTATAACCGGCTACCATCTCCTGTTCTGTGTGTATATTATTCTATAACCGGCTACCATCTCCTGTTCTGTGTGTATATTATTATTTAACCGGCTACCATCTCCTGTTCTGTGTGTATATTATTCTATAACCGGCTACCATCTCCTGTTCTGTGTGTATATTATTCTATAACCGGCTACCATCTCCTGTTCTGTGTGTATATTATTGTATAACCGGCTACCATCTCCTGTTCTGTGTGTATATTATTCTATAACCGGCTACCATCTCCTGTTCTGTGTGTATATTATTATTTAACCGGCTACCATCTCCTGTTCTGTGTGTATATTATTCTATAACCGGCTACCGTCTCCTGTTCTGTGTGTATATTATTATTTAACCGGCTACCATCTCCTGTTCTGTGTGTATATTATTCTATAACCGGCTACCATCTCCTGCTCTGTGTGTATATTATTATTTAACCGGCTACCATCTCCTGTTCTGTGTGTATATTATTCTATAACCGGCTACCATCTCCTGTTCTGTGTGTATATTATTCTATAACCGGCTACCATCTCCTGTTCTGTGTGTATATTATTCTATAACCGGCTACCTTCTCCTGTTCTGTGTGTATATTATTATTTAACCGGCTACCATCTCCTGTTCTGTGTGTATATTATTCTCTAACCGGCTACCATCTCCTGTTCTGTGTGTATATTATTATTTAACCGGCTACCATCTCCTGTTCTGTGTGTATATTATTCTCTAACCGGCTACCATCTCCTGTTCTGTGTGTATATTATTCTATAACCGGCTACCATCTCCTGTTCTGTGGTGTCCAGGTCGGCAGAAGGGCTTTATGGACTCAGGTCATAATATCCTTAAGGCTGTTGCAAAGGTGAGAGAAGCTTTCCAGCCTCAGGAACCAGACTTCCCACCACCACCACCTCCAGATTTGGAACAGCTGCAGGTAAATCCACCCGTCCCATTTGAATGAACTGTATATTAAGACCAGGACTGTCTGTGTACAATAGATTGATGCACTTGTACCTTCTGAATGTTTCAGCTGTCTGATGAACCAGCTCCACCTAAACCTCCCCTCCCCCTGGGTGAGGTTCCTCCACCCAGGCCTCCACCCCCAGAGGAGAAAGATGAGGACTTCCCTGTTCAGGCGGTGGGAGAGATGGTCAGCGAGCCCATGATGATGGCTGCCAGGCAGCTCCACGAGGAGGCCCGGAAGTGGTCCAGCAAGGTGAGATGCCAGAACGGGTCACGCCATTGAGTCACGTACGGTCGGATCAGATACATCATTACCAATATTTTGGAGTTTCTATGTCACCAGCAATAGTAGAATAGCATCGACTCAAAATGTTCTTCAGTTGAACAGCTCTAAAAGTGAAGCCATTCAAATTGGCACCCCTCATCAGGTCCAGTCATCAACCATAACCACTATTTCCTTCTCCGGCCAAGACATCCCCCTGTCAACTACTGTCACCAACCTCGGTGTTAAGCTAGACCCACAACTGACCTTTGCAAATCATATCAAACATCTTTACAAAACCTGCTTTTTTCATATCAAAAACATTTCTAAACTCTGCCCCTTACTTACTTTCTCTGACGCAGAAAAACTGGTACATGCCCTAATCTCATCCAGGCTGGATTACTGTAACAGTCTGCTTATCGGTATTCCAAATAAACACCTTCAAAAACTTCAATTCATCCAGAACTGTGCTGCCCGAATTCTGATAAAAACACGCAAACATGAACACATCACTCCCATTCTCCAGAATCTTCACTGGCTCCCTATAACCTCAAGAATTCAATATAAGATTGCCCTCGTCACCCACCTTTGCATCTATAAAAACGCCCCTACATACCTAAAAGAACTCATCACTCCGCACTCGTCCACCCGAAATCTCCGGTCTCAAAGCACAAATCGCCTCCACCAGCCACGTTCAAAACTTCGCACCATGTGACCGAGCCTTTTGCATTGCTGCTCCTCGCATCTGGAACTCCCTCCCTGAACATCTGCGAAAACCCAAATCTGTGGACTCTTTTAAAAAAGAACTTAAAACCTTCTGGTTCAGGCAGGCGTTTTTAATATGTCCTTAGGATTTACTTTTACTTTATATTGTTATTTTAACTAATTCACTTGGTCTCTGTAGCACTTTGAGATTCTTTTATGAAAAGTGCTTTACAAATAAAATGTATTATTATTAGCATCTGTCAGATCTATCCAGGAAGTAGGAAATGACATCCAGCTTACATGCAGGCCACAATATGACCAGTGTCACCGAGTCGCTCCCAAATGTCTGGTTTGTTTCAGGGTAACGACATAATCGGTGCGGCCAAACGGATGGCCCTGCTCATGGCCGAGATGTCCCGTCTGGTGCGCGGTGGCAGCGGTAACAAGCGTGCCCTCATCCAGTGTGCCAAAGACATCGCCAAAGCCTCAGACGAGGTCACCAAGATGGCCAAGGAGGTGGCCAAGCAGTGCACTGACAAACGCATTCGGACCAACCTGCTCCAGGTCTGTTTACCAGCTGGTCTGTTGGCCGGCTGGTCTGTTGGCCGGCTGGTCTGTTGGCCGGCTGGTCTGTTGGCCGGCTGGTCTGTTGGCCGGCTGGTCTGTTGGCCGGCTGGTCTGTTTGCCGGTCTGGTTACACAGTTCCTATGTCACAGATTCCACAAGTTCTACCTTTGTCTGGGTTTTGTTCGGGTCTTCTGATGAAAGTTGTCTATCTAGGCCCAGTTGATGCATGTCCTGTTCTTGTGTCTGTATACAATACACTTTTTAAATCACCATGACCTTTAACCCTTTCTGTGTCGCAGGTATGTGAGCGTATCCCAACCATTAGCACACAGCTGAAGATCCTCTCTACAGTCAAAGCCACCATGTTGGGTCGTACCAACATCAGTGACGAGGAGTCCGAGCAGGTAGGTTCAGAGGTCACCAGGGCCAGAGGTCAGAGTTCAGATAGAACAGCTTATTATAACTGTATTAGCTGCCTTTACCAGCGAACTACCAACATGTGTATTGCCTCCATTTCCCAGGCTACAGAGATGTTGGTCCACAACGCCCAGAACCTCATGCAGTCTGTGAAGGAGACAGTCAGAGAAGCAGAGGCAGCCTCCATCAAGATCCGGACCGATGCTGGTTTCACCCTTCACTGGGTCCGAAAAACCCCCTGGTACCAATAATGGGCATAGTGTTTGTTCCCCTGCCTCCCAAATAGTTCCATATAACCTATGTAGTGCACTATTTTGACCAGGGCTCATGTGTCTGGTTTAAATGGTAGGGCACTTATTTGACATTTGGGTGCTATCTAAGACACATTTATTCACATTAAGGTCCAGTCAGAGTAAGCAGCCAGGGACTTTGCATTACATTTGATGGACAGTTACTGTAGCTACTAATTCTACAATTTAATGAATGAAAACATCCTGCCTGATGGGGTAGAGTTGAATGTCAATCCCATCCCAGGCTGTACATGTTGGCAGTTTTGGTCCAATATAAATGAAGGGACTATCTGATGAGACTATAACATTGTTTAGAGTTGTTCTTACTAGGATTATTTTCTAATTGTGTGTAAAAAATAAATAAAGTGAAATTAGTTTTTAGAGTATAGGTTAAATCTAAGGTATATATTTTTTTGATAAAGACGTTTTTCCCCACATGATCAGTAAAATACATTACTATCATTATCTGTGAGCTATACAGAAGCACCATTTCAAAAAGTATACCTCTAAAGTCAATTGAATATTATTAAGATGCTTTTTCTTGAAAGTCATTTATCGTTATATTGGTTCTTTATTTCACTACTTGCATTCTGCATTAAATCACCTTTTCAGGGACAAAGCACATCTAATTCACCATTGCTAAAACAAAGCACATCTAATTCACCATTTCTAAAACAAAGCACATCTAATTCACCATTGCTAAAACAAAGCACATCTAATTCACCATTGCTAGGATAAAGCACATTAAATTCACCTCAATAGGAGCTGGTTCAAATATATATATACATGCCCAGCTAAACACACACACACACATATATTTTATTAAGTTGTGTCGGTGTATAATATGTTATGTTTAACTAACTGAAAAAGAAAACACTGTTCCACATTCAATTTGGATTAGATGGTGAGATGTTTTTTGTAAGAATGTTTATGTATAAATTGTCAGGACTTTTGCCAAATAGTTTATTCTAGCCTGGTTTCCCGATCTGTTGGTGCTCTTTATGAACTCTCCATTGCTTTTCTTGTCAGATCATGACACTGAGTGACAGGGAGTTCACATGATGGCAGTAAGCAGACTGGTACTCAGGCTAATACTCGAATTATGCTAATCTTGTTCCACCTTTAACTTTTTTTTAAATGGGTCTTCGAGTTTGCTATATCTGCAGTGTTGAAACACACAAGGGCTATCTGTTTGCAGAAGTTCAATCACAAATGTTCAGCTTTCAAAAAGGGTGATGATTGAGATGAAATATCTTACATGTCTTGCTTTTTGTTTGACTAGCTCAGATTTTTCACAATGTTTCGTTGAGATAACATGTAAAATGACATGTAGTGCCTTGATGCAATGTACACAGCGTACTATGACCAGAGGCACCATTATTAAGGGATTTTTTTACCGAGGACAGGGTGTAAGTTAAGAGTGTATGAACAGTTTCTAGGCTTGTGGTTACAGACTAAGCCTAGTATGAGACTATAAACCAAGCAGTTTGGAGTCTGGCGCAGTATTGAAACGTTGTGCTGATGTCTACAAAACACACTTCACTAAACCTGTCTGACAGCTCAGGTCTGTTTAAACATCGCTGACATGGATTATGTCTAGTTTAGGACAGAAAGTATGTTCAATAAATAACTCCAATGAGCTTTTTTTGTCCTAGACTACGCTTAATTTGTCTCAACAAAACCGTCCCTGTATATTTCTTTGCTTCTAAGACGAACCCAGTTTAAATGTGTATGATATATATGACCATACCATCTGTTGTGCCTTGTAATAAAATATTGATTGCAATAAAAAACATTTTTGTTTAATTTTCAGAGAACTGCTACATTTTTGTAAGTTTCACAGAGCACTTGTCTTTGTTCTGATTTCTTTTGAAATTTATAAGATTGATTCAGTGTTAACTTATGTAACAGACTGAATGTAACAGATGTTGATTGAGGCAAATCATGCTGCTTGTTATTATAATAATATTATTTTGTAATTAACCATTTTATAAAAACTCCCAGCTGCAAAACCCCCCAATCACCTCAGTAGGGCAGACCTGGGATCTGTCATGCTACAGGTACCATGTCAAATCCCTAGTTGTGAGGGTGCTCTGAATACTCAGCTATGATGTCTAATTTACAGAGACAACGTCATTCATTGATAAAAACTAGTTCAATTTAAGATGTGATCTGTGTGGTTATATGGGGATGTGGTTACACTCTGTGGCTGTTTGACCCTAAGTAGGACAAACCCAGTTATTCCATTTCCTCAGTAGGGCAGACCCAGTTATTCCATGTGCTCAGTAGAACAGACCCATCTATTACATTTTCTCATTAGTACAGACCCATCTATTACATTTTCTCATTAGTACAGACCCATCTATTACATTTTCTCATTAGTACAGACCCATCTATTACATTTTCTCATTAGTACAGACCCAGTTATTACATTTTCTCATTAGTACAGACCCATCTATTACATTTTCTCATTAGTACAGACCCATCTATTACATTTTCTCATTAGTACAGACCCATCTATTACATTTTCTCATTAGTACAGACCCAGTTATTACATTTTCTCATTAGTACAGACCCGTTTATTACATTTTCTCAGTAGGACAGAACCAGCTATTACATTTCCTATCTTAATCTTATCTTTTCCTAGGTATTGTGAACCATACCTAACTGTAATTAAGGATTCACAGATGTCTTTAATCCAGGCAGTACCTCCAGCCAGCATGTGATTACATATGTGCCCAATACTAGTAAATAAAACCATTCATAATATCTCCAGTGGAGTATCAGTCTGTGTGTGGATGCAGAGAAGATGAGTGGACTAGATGAAGCCCATGTGGAACCAGGCAGAATGGCAGATAAAGCACTCCGGTAAGTGTGTACGTGTGTGTGTATCTCACAGCTCAATACACACAGATGATAAATACACACAGATGTGTCGGTTCATTTGGGAAGCAGACCGTATACATTTAGCTTGACGGTTAGCTAGCTACCCATAATGCACGTAGCTAGCCTATTAGCTAGCCAGCAGGAATGCTAAGCATCTCCACGTGCACCTAAAGTAAGGGCACGTGGGGGTACATATCGTTAGTCCGCGTCTCCGGTTCTCCTTAAACAGTTATGGAACGAGGCATTAACACGAGTATCCGGTGGTCGTGGTGGTTATCGGGTGTTACACCGCAGAGCACATATTGTTTATATGGTGGCCGTGATGGTCCACATTTGGTACTGTATCCATGGTAACCGACATTTAGTCCACGACTGATGCAGAATGAACACACGTGCGTCACCGATCGATCAGAATGTGCAGCCGATATTTAATCATTTAACTTCTGATCGTGTCACCCCCATGGGTATAATGGACCCCTATGGACCCAGAATAGGCGACATGTGGCCAGCCAACCGCATACCTAATAGGATATATCGCCCCGCCCACTGTAGCTGTAGCCAATCAGATGTGTAACCCGCCGTATGGGAGACTCGGGTTACGGCTATGGGTTCAGTGTAATAGTATGCAAAAGCATGCTGCTACTGTTTGACTTGGAGTAGGAACTTATCCAGTTGTATTAGGCCACCAACCTAGACACAATGCCTACAACCAGGTAAGGTATATAGCAGCCATATTGTTCTGAGTGTCATGCATGTACATGTTCTATATATCTGCCATTTGGGTGTATGTGACCTGTGTTAAAACCACATTCACAATGACCTGACAAGTTAGTGATGGGCTGGGCTTTTCCCTTGACTTACTGCATGGTACGTACTTGCAAGTGAAAGTGTCTGAGTTTCAAAGTGTGTACTTAAAATAAACATGCATGCACCCAGTAATTGCCAATTGAAAATGGCCATATGGAGTTGGAAGCACTATAGGAGGGGGACTGACATTTTTAGGTTTGCAGTTTTTTTTGTAACAGCCATATGGGTAACATATAGCCTTCAGACAGAGCCTTCAGACAGAGCCTTCAGACAGAGCCTTCAGACAAAGCCTTCAGACAGAGCCTTCAGACAGAGCCTTCAGACAGAGCCTACAGACAGAGCCAACAGACAGAGCCCACAGACAGAGCCAACAGACAGAGCCAACAGACAGAGCCAACATACAGAGCCAACAGATTGTCTTCGCATGGATCTATATGAGTTGCATTGCCCCAAGTGAGATGCTGTCAGTGGAATAGAACACAGGGCTTGGTATTATTTTGTTCAAATAACACCATTAAACCATTGCTTTATGTTCTGTCTCAGAGCTGTAGTACTGATCTCTGAACAGGTCCTCTCTCAAGCTACTTGTTCATGTTGTCTCATATACTGGCTTATAATCTGGTACCTGGGGGTATGCCCATCCAGTCTATATGTGTTTTGTGGATCTGGAGAAGGCGTATGACCGGGTACCCCGGGATATTTTGTGGGAGGTGCTGTGGGAGTATGGGGTGAGGGGGTCTCTTCTCAGGGACATCTAATCTCTGTACGCTCAAAGCAAGAGCTGTGTCCGTGTTCTCGGCAGTAAGTCGGATTCGTTCCCGGTGGGGGTTGGCCTCCGCCAGGGCTGCGCTTTGTCACCAATCCTGTTATTAATATTCATGGATAGGATATCAAGGCGTAGTCATGGGGGGGAGGGGTTTCCGTTCGGTGGGCTGATGGTCACATCACTGCTTTTTGCGGATGATGTGGTCCTGATGGCCTCATCGGTCGGTGACCTTCAGCACTCACTGGATCGGTTCGCAGCCGAGTGTGTAGCGGCTGGGATGAGGATTAGCTCCTCTAAATCTGAGGCCATGACTCTCAGCAGGAAACCGATGGAGTGCCTACTCCGGGTAGGGAATGATTCCTTACTCCAAGTGAAGGAGTTCAAGTACCTCAGGGTCTTGTTCGCGAGTGAGGGAACAATGGAGCGGGAGATTGGTTGGAGAATCGGAGCAGCAGGGGCGGTGTTGCATTCGCTTCACCGCACCGTTGTGACGAAAAGAGAGCTGAGCCGGAAGGCAAAGCACTCGATCTACCGGTCAATCTTTGTTCCTACTCTCACATATGGTCATGAAAGCTGGGTCATGACCGAAAGAACGAGATCGCAGGTACAAGCGGCCGAAATGGGTTTTCTCAGAAAGGTGGCTGGCCTCTTCCTTAGGGATAGTGTGAGAAGCTCAGTCATCCGAGAGGAACTCGGAGTAGAGCCGCTGCTCCTTTGCGTAGAAAGGAGCCAGTTGAGGTGGTTCGGGCATCTAGTACGAATGCCACCTGGGCGCCTCCCTAGAGAGGTGTTCCAGGCACGTCCAGCTGGGAGGAGTCCTCGGGGAGGACCCAGGACTAGGTGGAGAGATTATATCTCCAAACTGGCCTGGGAACGCCTCGGGATTCCCCGGTCAGAGCTGCTAATGTTGCCCGGGAAAGGGAAGTTTGGGGTCCCCTGCTAGAGCTGCTACCCCCGCGACCCGTCCCCTGATAAGCGGTTGAAGATGAGATGAAGATGAGAGATAATAAGATAAGATAAGAAAAAACTTTATTGTCTGTCACAAGTGACAGAAATTTGTCTTTGACAAGGCAGGCTCAGATAACAATACATATACAAAAACAATTAGACATTTAGACAAACGCTCTAAAAACATACGTGTGCAAATTGCAAAAACATGATTTCTCATAAATGGTTGTTCAGTGTAGCAATGGCCGTGGGGATAAAAGATTTTTTGTAGATGTTTTTTCTTGCAAGTGGGACTCTGTAGCGTCGACCTGATGGCAATAACTGAAATGATTGATTGAGTGGATGTGTGGGGTCCTGTGTGATTGTATTGGCTATCCTCAACACTGACCTTTTGTGAAGTTCTGTTAAGGGGGTTTGAGGGGAAATCTTGGTGAAAGTCCCTCTTTGGCAATATAAAACACATGGTAGAGCCCCTTACATTGCCACCATACACATTCACAGACTTTGGTCAAGACTGTCAACTTCCATTTCAGATGAAAACGAGTCACGTATATAAGTTGCAAATAAAACCCCATCACCTGGTGTCCATCTGTCAGTGGTTTTGACAGCAGGTGATAGATGTTCCAGTGTGGTCCAGCGTGGTTCAGTGTGGTTCAGTGTGGTTTAGAGTGGCCCAGCGTAGTCCAGCGTAGTCCAGCATGGTTCAGCGTGGTTTAGCGTGGTTCAGCGTGGTTCTGCGTGGTTCAGGGTGGTTTAGCGTGGTCCACTGAGTCCAGCGTGGTTCAGCGTAGTTCAGGGTGGTTCAGCGTGGTTCAGCGTGGTTTAGCGTGGTTTAGCGTGGTTCAGCGTGGTTCTGCGTGGTCCAGCGTGGTCCAGCGTGGTCCAGCGTGGTCTGAGATGAGTGAATCAAGGGCGTCTTTCTTCTTAGTGTTCAATGGGTATGCCTTATGTTATGGGTCCCATGTGCAGCTTTCATAGATACAACTCGGGCAGGGTCAAAGGTTACACTCAATTGACTTCCAATGGTAACAGAGCAGACATGAGACAGTTACGGCGTAACAGCTCCCATTGGACAGGACCTGAATAGACCTTGTCACTTTAAATGATTGATTTGAATGACCAGTGCAGTGGTCAGCTGTCCTGCTGTGATTGGGGCAACTTATATACGTGACTCGTTTTCATCTGAAATGGAAGTTGACAGTCTTGACCAAAGTCTGTGAATGTGTATGGTGGCAATGTAAGGGGCTCTACCATGTGTTTTATATTGCCAAAGAGGGACTTTCACCAATCAATCAATCAATCAAGGAAATTCCCCACAATCTGTAGATTTCAGCAACTTTGCTCTAAGTTATCCTTTTCTTATGGGCATCTGAGACATGCCTTTCTGCCTTTTCCTTTTACAGTGAAAATGCTCTGTTTGGAATGGGCAACCCCCTCCTGGACATTTCTGCTGTCGTGGATAAGGACTTTCTTGACAAGTGAGTTTGAGCTGAAAGCAAATTCTTGTTGTTATGTTTTTTATATGTTATTTTTTAATTCAAATGTAATGTTTTATTGTTGTTCTCTCTAAATAGGTATGGCCTGAAACCTAATGATCAGATATTGGCTGAGGAGAAGCACAAAGCAATGTGAGTTCCAACCGCTAACTACATCATAAGTCTACTGTACACACAATAATACACAACCGCTAACTACATCATAAGTCTACTGTACACAATAATACACAACCGCTAACTACATCATAAGTCTACTGTACACAATAATACACAACCGCTAACTACATCATAAGTCTACTGTACACACAATAATACACATCCGCTAACTACATCATAAGTCTACTGTACACACAATAATACACATCCGCTAACTACATCATAAGTCTACTGTACACACAATAATACACAACCGCTAACTACATCATAAGTCTACTGTACACAATAATACACAACCGCTAACTACATCATAAGTCTACTGTACACAATAATACACATCCGCTAACTACATCATAAGTCTACTGTACACAATAATGCACAACCGCTAACTACATCATAAGTCTACTGTACACACAATAATGCACAACCGCTAACTACATCATAAGTCTACTGTACACACAATAATGCACAACCGCTAACTACATCATAAGTCTACTGTACACAATAATACACAACCGCTAACTACATCATAAGTCTACTGTACACACAATAATACACATCCGCTAACTACATCATAAGTCTACTGTACACACAATAATACACATCCGCTAACTACATCATAAGTCTACTGTACACACAATAATACACAACCGCTAACTACATCATAAGTCTACTGTACACAATAATACACAACCGCTAACTACATCATAAGTCTACTGTACACAATAATACACATCCGCTAACTACATCATAAGTCTACTGTACACAATAATGCACAACCGCTAACTACATCATAAGTCTACTGTACACACAATAATGCACAACCGCTAACTACATCATAAGTCTACTGTACACACAATAATGCACAACCGCTAACTACATCATAAGTCTACTGTACACAATAATACACAACCGCTAACTACATCATAAGTCTACTGTACACACAATAATACACATCCGCTAACTACATCATAAGTCTACTGTACACAATAATACACAACCGCTAACTACATCATAAGTCTACTGTACACACAATAATGCACAACCGCTAACTACATCATAAGTCTACTGTACACAATAATACACATCCGCTAACTACATCATAAGTCTACTGTAGACACAATAATACACATCCGCTAACTACATCATAAGTCTACTGTACACAATAATACACATCCGCTAACTACATCATAAGTCTACTGTACACAATAATACACAACCGCTAACTACATCATAAGTCTACTGTACACAATAATACACAACCGCTAACTACATCATAAGTCTACTGTACACAATAATACACATCCGCTAACTACATCATAAGTCTACTGTACACAATAATGCACAACCGCTAACTACATCATAAGTCTACTGTACACACAATAATACACAACCGCTAACTACATCATAAGTCTACTGTACACACAATAATGCACAACCGCTAACTACATCATAAGTCTACTGTACACAATAATACACAACCGCTAACTACATCATAAGTCTACTGTACACACAATAATACACATCCGCTAACTACATCATAAGTCTACTGTACACACAATAATACACAACCGCTAACTACATCATAAGTCTACTGTACACACAATAATACACATCCGCTAACTACATCATAAGTCTACTGTACACACAATAATACACATCCGCTAACTACATCATAAGTCTACTGTACACACAATAATACACAACCGCTAACTACATCATAAGTCTACTGTATACAATAATACACAACCGCTAACTACATCATAAGTCTACTGTACACAATAATACACATCCGCTAACTACATCATAAGTCTACTGTACACAATAATGCACAACCGCTAACTACATAAGTCTACTGTACACACAATAATACACAACCGCTAACTACATCATAAGTCTACTGTACACACAATAATGCACAACCGCTAACTACATCATAAGTCTACTGTACACAATAATACACAACCGCTAACTACATCATAAGTCTACTGTACACACAATAATACACATCCGCTAACTACATCATAAGTCTACTGTACACAATAATACACAACCGCTAACTACATCATAAGTCTACTGTACACACAATAATGCACAACCGCTAACTACATCATAAGTCTACTGTACACAATAATACACATCCGCTAACTACATCATAAGTCTACTGTAGACACAATAATACACATCCGCTAACTACATCATAAGTCTACTGTACACAATAATACACATCCGCTAACTACATCATAAGTCTACTGTACACAATAATACACAACCGCTAACTACATCATAAGTCTACTGTACACAATAATACACAACCGCTAACTACATCATAAGTCTACTGTACACAATAATACACATCCGCTAACTACATCATAAGTCTACTGTACACAATAATACACTTCCGCTAACTACATCATAAGTCTACTGTACACACAATAATACACAACCGCTAACTACATCATAAGTCTACTGTACACAATAATACACAACCGCTAACTACATCATAAGTCTACTGTACACAATAATACACATCCGCTAACTACATCATAAGTCTACTGTACACAATAATACACTTCCGCTAACTACATCATAAGTCTACTGTACACAATAATACACATCCGCTAACTACATCATAAGTCTACTGTACACAATAATACACAACCGCTAACTACATCATAAGTCTACTGTACACAATAATACACATCCGCTAACTCCATCATAAGTCTACTGTACACAATAATACACAACCGCTAACTACATCATAAGTCTACTGTACACAATAATACACATCCGCTAACTACATCATAAGTCTACTGTAGACACAATAATACGACCTATTAGACCTTAGATTATTCCGCCATTAATAATCTTGTCACATCGTTACGGTCTTTAGGTGACGGAGCTCTGTACCAGCATTTTCACATAGTAGTCAGCAGTACTCAAAATGTCTAACTGGGGTTTGGGCCTCCCAAGTAGAACCCACTTCTCAATATCACCAACCTCTATAGACCAAAATAGAAGTGTAGTGAACAGTCACTAGGATACCACTGGGGACCAATTACTCCATCGGGATTCTTCTTTTAACCCAAAGATATGTCCAATATATGACCATCGCTTGGGTAGCTAATACCTGGTTAGAATGGCGCTCCCCGTGACGGCACTCTGGCAGAACTTTTATGAAATATCTTGTCATGGCTGAGATGATTCCTGAGCTACGTATGCAGTTGGTCTAACTATGACACGACACTGGAGATTTGTATTTTCCTTGTGAACATCTGTTTACATTCAGATTGTTATAGTCACACACACACACACACACAACCACCCAAAACCTCTCCCCAACCTACATCAAGTAAGGGTCTGATTCAGAAACAATATGACCTTTAACCTTGTGGGTGAGGCATGTTTAGCAGTCTTCTGAGGGGCTGTGAATTGTTTCCATTAGGTTAGCAGAGGAGTGTGGTGAGTGGGTGTGTCTCCAGAGACTGGCTAGGTCATATCCTGTTTCAAATGTTTGGTTCCTCGGCCCCCGCTGATATGGGCACAGCTGTGGGGTTCTGGGGTCTGAAGTTCTGCATGGTCAGCAGGAAAGGTCGGTCTGCATACCAGCACAACAAAACACAAAGCAGATGGACTTGCTGACTGGCCTCTCTGAACACGTCCTGTCACATTCAGATCCTCTATTCCCTGTCTAGTGCACTCAGGGAAAAATGATTAGGCTTTATATGATTAGATTAGGCAGCCTGTCAATGAATCAGAAAAGTGTTTAATCGCCATGAATGTGTAGTATAATAAGCGGGTTAGGGAGAAGTAATAGTTTAACAGTTTAACAGTTTAACTAGCTGCTCCATTTGCAGATGTGAGTTCACAGTTGGCCATTATGAGTTGAGGGGAGTTTATAGGTGTCATTTAGCCATTAGCGTAGCTAACGTTATTTTAACTTGCTGCTATAAGCTATTATATTTTTCACAGTTGTTTAAAGCAAGGAACCAAAGTCTGACCAATTGATTGTATTGTACTGCCACCTAGTGGCTGAACTCCATGGTCACATGACTGTGCAGATGGACATTGATTATGTGATTAATCTGCCTCACTTGAACTGATGTTGTCTTACAGGTATTTTTCTGTGCGTTATCATTCTTCACATTTTCCCTAAAAATAATACGTTCTCGGTTTGTTTTGATCATGTATCATTGGAAAGCTTTGAGTAATTGCTTTCCATTTGCAAAGTAATTCAGGTCACCAGAACTTTGCCTTTTTGCTTCATATCAGAGGCACCTGTCTGAGGCACCTGTCAGAAGCACATATTATAATTAGAACTGTAATTACAATAGTATACCAGCACAATGAATTGTACCAGATGCGTTAGAATGTTGATACCTTCGGTAAAAATCCAGTCAATGGGGCAGCTAGGATTTCTGATTGTAACTTTGTGCACGCACGCACACACGCATACACACACACACACACACACATAATCTGAATTCACCAAAATGAATTCACCAAACGCATATAATAAGTGAGCCATAACTTGTTAAAGTAAATTAATAATAAAGCTATTGCAAATTTGTCATAGCATGTTTATAAAAGTAATTAAGGCAGGGGTGTAGATTAAGCTGAGGGGTCATTTTGCCCAACCCCCTTACTTGGGTTAAGGAGGAACCTTCGGCCCCTCCAATATGCAACACTAACCTGCAACCCTAATTTTATGGGATGGAACGATGAAAGAGTTGAGAAGAACTGTAGAGCAGGGCGCTAGAACAGGGCGAGAGAGCCGGGCGAGAGGGCCGGGCGAGAGGGCCGGGCGAGAGGGCCGGGCGAGAGGGCCGGGCGAGAGGGCCGGGCGAGAGGGCCCCACAAGCACAATGTTTGGGTTCTGCAGTGTTATACCCTCACTGTCCTGCAGGTGGCGACACAACATTCAGCATGACAACGGAATCAAACACACATCTGGATAAGATCTTAAGAGGACACAGCACGTTTTTGTTTTTGTTTTAATGAACAGGCTTCTTCGGGTCACCTTAACTCTTATTATGACTGATGTTGACTGAAGGTACAAGGTTGTTACCATAACTACTGTACTGTGCAATATTAACCAATCATTATGTCGTTAGTGTTGAAGAGGACCAAATGTGGCCTACAGAGTCATTCATCTAAACACTTGTTAAACGATGTTAACCCTAAATCAGGCCCTAATTAAACGAGTCTCAAGCATCAAAGCCTCGCCGTCATTAAAGGGAGAAACATTTCCAAGCCTCCCGGGTGAATCGTTTAAATGATGTGTTCAGGCAGTTGTTTTATAATCTGGACACCTCTGTCTGTTCGGCACAGCGATGGTTAATTGTGTGCTTTGGCATTTTAGCACCAATGGGTATGACTTCAGAGGCTGCAATTAAGTTAATCAGCGCTCCTCTATACTCTCTCCTCAGTTTTTCTCTCCTCAGTCCCTCTCTCCTCAGTCCCTCTCTCCTCAGTCCCTCTCTCCTCAGTCCCTCTCTCCTCAGTCCCTCTCTCCTCAGTCCCTCTCTCCTCAGTCCCTCTCTCCTCAGTCCCTCTCTCCTCAGTCCTTCTCTCCTCAGTTCCCCTCTCCTCAGTTCCCCTCTCCTCAGTTCCCCTCTCCTCAGTTCCCCTCTCCTCAGTTCCCCTCTCCTCAGTTCCCCTCTCCTCAGTTCCCCTCTCCTCAGTTCCCCTCTCAGTTCCCCTCTCCTCAGTTCCCCTCTCCTCAGTTCCCCTCTCCTCAGTTCCCCTCTCCTCAGTTCCCCTCTCCTCAGTTCCTCTCACCTCAGTTCCTGTGGGCGTGTGTCTGTGGGCGTGTGTCTGTCTGTCTGCCAGTGAATCATTAATGTCATTTAAATCAACGCATCAGTTGAATTGGCTGTAAGAATCGATCTTAACCACGATTTGTAGGTATAATAATTAAACTCTAAATTGTGGATTTTCCCAACATTGTTCACGGTGTAATTCCTTCTGCTGCTGTGTGATTCTGTGTATTATGGACGATTCTCCACATCTACTTTGTATTGAGGCTACTGGATCATGAGATGGCTGATGCAATCTCAATTAAACGCTCTCGTTCCCCTTTAATAATAATATCCCCCCTGTTGTGGACCATCTCTACCAGCAGGTGGCCCCATAGCCTCCATCAAAACCGCTCGGAAACCAGTGAAGTAATTATGGGAGGAACACAGATATAGACGCATTCATATGCATGTGGGCGTTTTGGTGTGTTTTCTAATTAGTATGTGGGTGATACAGTCACACATGTTCTGGGAGGAACAGAGGACACACTCCCCCACACGTGATATTTTTAGGAATCTTTACACTTCCACATATTTTGTACAGAAGGATGTTCATTTCCAGTTGGCTTGATTCCTTTTGATAATACACTGGAACTCGATTCCTTTTGATAATACCCTGGAACTCGATTCCTTTTGATAATACCCTGGAACTCGATTCCTTTTGATAATACCCTGGAACTCGATTCCTTTTGATAATACCCTGGAACTCGATTCCTTTTGATAATACCCTGGAACTCGATTCCTTTTGATAATACCCTGGAACTCGATTCCTTTTGATAATACCCTGGAACTCGATTCCTTTTGATAATACCCTGGAACTCGATTCCTTTTGATAATACCCTGGAACTCGATTCCTTTTGATAATACCCTGGAACTCGATTCCTTTTGATAATACCCTGGAACTCGATTCCTTTTGATAATACCCTGGAACTCGATTCCTTTTGATAATACCCTGGAACTCGATTCCTTTTGATAATACCCTGGAACTCGATTCCTTTTGATAATACCCTGGAACTCGATTCCTTTTGATAATACCCTGGAACTCGATTCCTTTTGATAATACCCTGGAACTCGATTCCTTTTGATAATACCCTGGAACTCGATTCCTTTTGATAATACCCTGGAACTCGATTCCTTTTGATAATACCCTGGAACTCGATTCCTTTTGATAATACCCTGGAACTCGATTCCTTTTGATAATACCCTGGAACTCGATTCTTTCTGATAATACCCTGGAACTCGATTCTTTCTGATAATACCCTGGAACTCGATTCTTTCTGATAATACCAAACAGGAGAGCACAAACAGGAGAGCACAAACTCTTTCCCTACACACACACGCACACACACACACACACACACACACACACACACAGCCGTGTGACACCAACTCCAGTCTCTCTCCCTCTGTAGAGAACAGCCAGATAACGGTGATGACGTGTTTCAGAGAGAATATGAACTCATCCTCCATGACCAAACGCCCTCTCTAATCCTCAAGTACTGGTTAATTAAGGACAACAGCAGTCTATTAGAGCTAGCTGAGGGCCTGCTCCATGCTCCACACCACCAGGAATAGTTGTTGTTTATTCATTTAATGCAATTATTCTGACATTATTACCAGGTCATTATTTAGTGCTTTAATCTGAATGCTAGTTGGCTATTGATTGTGTACATGGCCTGTGTCTGGAGGCTGCCTGACTGTTATTCCACCCCGGTCTCTGTCTATCAGACTACATTTATTACAATATAATCACTAGGGGTGTGCAAAAAAAATCGATTCACATTCGAATCGCGATTCAAGCTTTGCCGATTCTAAATAGAATTCCAAAAATCGATTCATACCTTTTTTTTTAATACATTTTTTTTGAATATATTTTTTTTTTATGCCGTGTTACTATTTTCCTGAAATGAGTTTAGCTCAGCATTCCCATAGAAAGCTGGCCAAAGCTTGGCACTTAGCACTTTTAGTTGCAAAAGTTTTTATTTTTGCATGAAGACATAAAGTAATATCAAAATACATTTAATTTGTTGTGTTTCTTTTTTTCAAAATTGTATGTCTACTAACTACAATCAATCACTTAGGAAAAAGTAAACTACATTTACATACTGTGAATCGTTTTTTTTAAGTGAAAATCGTTTTTAATCGAATCGTGAGCCTAAAAATCGATATCGAATCGTGAAATTTTCTGAATCGTGCACCCCTAAAATCACTGTTTAAATGTTAATGTATGGAGTAGCCTGGATCCTGTGGAACCTTGGTTGCCTGATGTGGGCCCCCTGGCCTTATGTGTGGCCCCCTGGCCTTATGTGTGGCCCCCTGGCCTGATTTGGGGCCCCCTTGCCTGATGTGGAGCCCCCTGGCCTTATGTGGGCCCCCTGGCCTTATGTGGGCCCCCTGGCCTTATGTGGGCCCCCTGGCCTTATGTGGGCCCCCCTGGCCTTATGTGGGCCCCCCTGGCCTTATGTGGGCCCCCTGGCCTTATGTGGGCCCCCTGGTCTTATGTGGGCCCCCTGGCCTTATGTGGGCCACCTGGCCTTATGTGGGGCCCCCTGGCCTTATGTGGGCCCCCTGGCCTTATGTGGGCCCCCTGGCCTTATTTGGGCCCCCTGGCCTTATGTGTGGGCCCCCTGGCCTGATGTGTGGGCCCCCTGGCCTTATTTGGGCCCCCTGGCCTTATGTGGGGCCCCCTGGCCTTATGTGGGGCCCCCTGGCCTTATGTGGGCCCCTGGCCTTATGTGCGGCCCCTGGCCTTATGTGGGGCCCCCTGGCCTTATGTGGGGCCCCCTGGCCTGATGTGTGGGGCCCCCTGGCCTGATGTGTGGGGCCCCCTGGCCTGATGTGTGGGCCCCCTGGCCTGATGTGTGGGCCCCCTGGCCTGATGTGTGGGCCCCCTGGCCTGATGTGTGGCTACATACCTGTTCTGGGCCCTTGGGGTGGAACGTGCTGTTTTTAGCCTTGTTGTTAATAATGCTGTCCTTAATGCTGCCTTAATGTTCTGTCCATATTGTATCCGGCCTGTTTGCTGTCTCTACACCTGCCTTAATGTTCTGTCCATATTGTATCCGGCCTGCTTGCTGTCTCTACACCAGCCTTAATGTTCTGTCCATATTGTATCCGGCCTGTTTGCTGTCTCTACACCAGCCTTAATGTTCTGTCCATATTGTATCCGGCCTGTTTGCTGTCTCTACACCTGCCTTAATGTTCTGTCCATATTGTATCCGGCCTGTTTGCTGTCTCTACACCTGCCTTAATGTTCTGTCCATATTGTATCCGGCCTGCTTGCTGTCTCTACACCAGCCTTAATGTTCTGTCCATATTGTATCCGGCCTGTTTGCTGTCTCTACACCAGCCTTAATGTTCTGTCCATATTGTATCCGGCCTGTTTGCTGTCTCTACACCTGCCTTAATGTTCTGTCCATATTGTATCCGGCCTGTTTGCTGTCTCTACACCAGCCTTAATGTTCTGTCCATATTGTATCCGGCCTGTTTGCTGTCTCTACACCAGCCTTAATGTTCTGTCCATATTGTATCCGGCCTGTTTGCTGTCTCCACACCAGCATTACAACCACTGAATGAAAAGCTCATCCATTATATCTCGGAGAGACGGATGGAGAGAAAGAGAGATAGAGGAAGGGAAGATAGTTATTGATTTGAAAAAAGGAAAGATAAGGCCTCAACCTTGAGTGCAGCCGAGGCAGCTGAGATGGCTGGCGGAATAATTAATGATGCTGTCTGGCGTGTCTACAAGCCTTCACACTGAGTCTCCACTATCGATCTGAAACAGATAAACTCACTAACCCTTTCTGAAGGCTTTGACAAACAATTTAATTTGGAGGGGAACAATGTTTCACCTTAGCTGGTCCCATTTCATCACCCTCTTCTCCTTGGTACCCAGATGTCCTCACATCCTGTACTTCAGATCCGGGCCGATATTGTCTGAAGAACACACACACACACACACACATTTATGAGACCGGACAACATTCTCTCACTGCTCCTAGGTCCAGTTCTGGTGTGTCTGTGTGTGTGTGTGTGTGTGTGTGTGTGATGCAGAATGAGATGCAGGATGAGATGCAGGATGTGAGATGTGGGTGTGGTTGTGATTTGGTTGGGATTTGGTTGTGATGTGGGTGTGGTTGTGATGTGGTTGTGGTTGTGATGTGGTTGTGTTGTGGTTGTGATATGGGTGTGGTTGTGATGTGGTTGTGTTGTGGTTGTGATGTGGTTGTGTTGTGGTTGTGTTGTGGTTGTGATGTGGGTGTGGTTGTGAAGCTGTTGTGGTTGTGTTGTGGTTGTAATGTGGTTGTGATGTGGGTCTGGTTGTGAAGCTGTTGTGGTTGTGTTGTGGTTGTAATGTGGTTGTGTTGTTGTGGTTGTGATGTGGTTGTGTTGTGGTTGTGATGTGGTTGTGGGTAATTTACACTCCCTTTCTCCTCCTTTACTCCTTCTCCCTTGATTAGCGAGCTTGTTTGATCATGTTTATTTCCCTGACCTTGTGTTGTTAAGCTGTTATATTAAATAAGTCGGGGGGGCTCTAACCATCATTACCCATAAATCACCTCGCGCTCAGGGAACTACTTTCAGCCAGACCTCTAGCGTCAGTTGTTACAAACAATAAAGTGTATCAATGAGCCTGATCCATTTGGAGCCATTGATTAATGTGGGCTGGCTCGTCCTGTGGAATCACACAGTGGGGATTTCAGTGCACTCACCCGGTACTCATCCAACCTTGTTCTGATTGGCTAACGTCAAAGGTAGGATGAAGGGGGATTGGATAAATGCTTTCTGTTAAGTAAGAGGCTCAGAGGAGCAAATCTCCTGTGAATTAGGAAAAGGGAACACCTTATAGACCAAGTCAATAGTGATATAGTGTCAGTATACACACAATTGTAAAAGTGGAAAAATTACATGATCACATATCACCTCAGAGACGTGATCACATATCACCTCAGAGATATTATCACATATCACCTCAGAGATGTGATCACATATCACCTCAGAGACGTGATCACATATCACCTCAGAGATATTATCACATATCACCTCAGAGACGTGATCACATATCACCTCAGAGATATTATCACATATCACCTCAGAGATGTGATCACATATCACCTCAGAGATGTGATCACATATCACCTCAGAGATGTGATCACATAACACCTTAGAGACGTGATCACATATCACCTCAGAGATATTATCACATATCACCTCAGAGATGTGATCACATATCACCTCAGAGATGTGATCACATATCACCTCAGAGACATGATCACATATCACCTCAGAGACGTGATCACATATCACCTCAGAGACGTGATCACATATCACCTCAGAGACGTGATCACATATCACCTCAGAGACGTGATCACATATCACCTCAGAGATATTATCACATATCACCTCAGAGATGTGATCACATATCACCTCAGAAATGTGATCACATATCACCTCAGAGATGTGATCACATATCACCTCAGAAATGTGATCACATATCACCTCAGAGATGTGATCACATATCACCTCAGAGACGTGATCACATATCACCTCAGAGACGTGATCACATATCACCTCAGAGACGTGATCACATATCACCTCAGAGACGTGATCACATATCACCTCAGAGACATTATCACATATCACCTCAGAGACATTATCACATATCACTTCAGAGACGTGATCACATATCACCTCAGAGATATTATCACATATCACCTCAGAGATGTGATCACATATCACCTCAGAGATATTATCACATATCACCTCAGAGACGTGATCACATATCACCTCAGAGACGTGATCACATATCACCTCAGAGACGTGATCACATATCACCTCAGAGACGTGATCACATATCACCTCAGAGACGTGATCACATATCACCTCAGAGACGTGATCACATATCACCTCAGAGACGTGATCACATATCACCTCAGAGACGTGATCACATATCACCTCAGAGACATTGTCATGCAATCTGACAAACATGTTCAATCATAGTTTATTTGTGGTTTCAGCTGGATTCAGATTGGAAGTGGTGGCTAACGGGATAGTTTAGAAAACCAATCATTGTTTTTTTACCTCAAGGAGTTATGAGTCTCTGTTTGTAATGCACACTCCGTGGCATGCCACATGAAGAAAAGAATACAAACAATCCCTTAAAAAGACGACAGGCGGTGAGATAGAAAGGGCTTTGTGGCCCAGGGGTCTTTTGACTGTGTCCGTCCTTTACGATCACATGACTGTGTCTGAGGCGGGAAATGTCTGCAGGCAGCTGCTGCTTGATGTGATTCTGCAGTGAGGTGACAGTTGAACAGACAGCAGACCTGAGCTGACCGGGGCCCCCCGCTGTCTCTAACTCTAGAAGTAGAACCAGTATTTGCTCCACCTTTCAAAGGGGGAACCGACTGGCTAAAATCCTCACAAGCCTGTGTGTGTGTTTGAGTGAGCCCTTCAGCTGCCTTCATGTTATCAACAGCTCTCTCTCCCTCTTTCTCTCTCCGTATTTCTCCCTCTTTGTCTTTCATTTCCGTCATCTCTCCTTCTTTCCCTTTGCCCCCCCCACATGATTTTCACGTGATTGAGGATCCGTCCCAAATGACAAATGTCGCCACTTACGGACATCCCTAGGCCCAGGGCGGACCTAGCTCACTAAGCTAGCTCAGTACAGAGGAACTAGGGTGTAGTTTGTGACATGGCTGGGACCTTCCAGACATCTCTTTCATTTTCCAATGGCTCCTCTGAGTCGGTTCATTTGAGGTGGTTTTGTACATTCCATTGGGGGTTTTGGCCCAGTGTAGCTGGACCATTTAACACAATGTCACTGGCTGTTCCCTGGGAGTAAATACACTTTAAAATAGGCACATTTTCAATTTGCAGTAAAGGAGGGAAACATGCTAGCAGAACCTCTGTAATATAGACCATCATCTTGACTGGTGTACATAGGTCAACCTGCAAGTCACCACGTCCCAAATGGAGTCCTGTTGTTCCTATAGGGCACGACATGATCACAGACACAACGGAAACACAGTGTACTTCAAATGGACACATTTCCTGTAGGCAGACCTTCTGGACCTCTGTGTGTGTGTGAAAGATATGAGGAAATCACATTATGAATGTTCTCCTCAGAGCTGACCAGATAAGAGCTCTCTCACCTGGTTGTATATTCAACACTAGTCTGGGGAATTTGATCGCCATGGTGACAGGATGGGTTGAAGGGGTTAGCTGGCTATGCTAATAGTGACTACGGTAACCCTGAAGTAATTCTTCAGGTGATTTATGTGTTTAGAAATAAACAGGCTACACTGTAGTGTCATAGCAATCTCATACTTTTCTGTGTTCTTTTTCTGTCGTTAATTTATTCTTCCTGAGGTGATTTATGCCCCAAAAAATAAAGTGTCTATTTACTTTCAAGTCCTAAAGCCCTTCTTCTCTCTCTCTCTCTTTCTATCTATCTTTCTCTCTCTCTTTCACTCTACTACAAGCATGTCTTCTATTAGAATTCAACAAGTTCAACCAGTTTATGAAATAAGGCCTCTTCATAATCTCTTCTTAAAGTACATTCACATATCAGAAGTTACAATTGTTCACTGTATGGAAACATTACTCCGTTTTTCATCTTTAAACTGCTAAATAATAATGAAATGTTGTCAATCTGCCAATGATTTTTGAAATATTTTTATCATAGTCTGTGGCTTTGTAGAAGATGGTTTAGGTCAAACTCTGACATAAATTACTTTCCCTTCTTTTCCATCTTGCTTTTATATCACTAAGTAAAAACATACATTGTCAGGCTTTTTTTCTCACACTTTTCTCATTCTGTCCAAGTACCTGCCCCTTTCCTCAACTCCAGAAACCTTTTGTGGATAAGAATGTCAAATAACGCAATCCAGCACTTTCTTTGGTATATCGCTTCTCAAGTTTATATTTTCCTCTTAACAACTTTCACCTGGGTTTCACAATTTGTACATGGTGGTATACTCGTTAATTTAATTATGTAAAGCTTGTTAATATACACATTCACATCCACTTTATTGGGGAAGAAACACAGAGCGTGTCTCGATATGCCAAGTGATTGTGATGTCAGAAGTGCTTTGTCATACATAAACATTTGTAAACTAAATGGAAAATATTACTTTTTTTGATATTTTACTGTTCTTGATAAAAACACATCTTCCGTTCTGTTTTCTAAAAACCCACGTTATAAATTTCACCTAACTGTAGTCACCGCTAGGTAGAAAGGGAGGTTATGACGAAAAGAAATGTCTAAAATCTGCACCGTATTTGTTTTTTATTATGTGACTTATTGTTTGTTCTGCAATTTAAAAATGTATGTTCTTACACACCCTAATTAGTTGAATAGGTTGTTACTTCTATAGCAAAAGGAGTTAAAGTTTGTTATGGCGCTTTACTAAGACAATAATCATTTATTTTTGTTCAGACTACTTACACACAAGAGTGAAATTCTCCTTTATACAATTTCTGTTCGTCCCCAAGCAAACGTGTTGTTGTTCTTCCCTGGCCCTCGTTTACAGATCTATTCTGCACATCTTAAATGACACTTTACATTGACTTCAATCCAAAACAAACCTTTAACAGTAATGTTTTTTTTCAAAGTGTTATTCAAGTGTTAAATTAATTGTAATAAGTGTCAGTAATCCTTGATGCCATTATTAAGTAAATGGCTCTGAATATTCAATATATTCAGTCAATTTACAATCAGGTCCTTTTTGTCTGTTTTATTCTGAATATTATTAACTGAAATTTTAACTGAAATTTCTGATTTGTCTATGCATCTAATAAAGTAATTATGTACATTTTGTTTCTAAAATATCTTCCAGTAAGAAAACCAACATACATTTTAGTAATTTGGTCTCTGAACTAGAGTTGAGTTCTATATATCATCTTATTCCCTATTGCCAATTTGGACACAAAAGAAGTGTACTAAATACTGAAGTGTACTAAATACTGAAGTGTACAAAATACTGAAGTGTAGTAGTACGTAGTGAAGTGTACTACATAGTGAAGTGTACTACATAGTGAAGTGTACTACATAGTGAAGTGTACTAAATTGTGACTGCAGGCTTTTTATAAGCACTGGTGTGGTTTCCTGTTTACCAACACTGTGGTTTGGATTTAACCAATAATTTTTTCCCGCTATTTAAACGTCTTTTCAGGTTTGACGAAATTGTGAGGAAGAGCAAAGTGGAGTACCATGCTGGAGGGTCTACCCAGAACTCTGTGAAGATCGCCCAGGTTGGTCTGACTGTCTGTTCCCCGTGTGTGTGTTTTATAGTGCGCTACTGTGATAGGGTTTCAATGGTACACATCCTCTTTGACTGGGTCGTGTGTGTGACTAGGGGGCCTCATGTAACCTACCATTTTCCAGACAGACAGACAGGGTGGCAGACAGACAGACAGACAGACAGACAGGGTGGCAGACAGACAGACATACAGACAGTGTGGCAGACAGACAGACATACAGACATGGTGGCAGACAGACAGACATACAGACATGGTGGCAGACAGACAGACATACAGACATGGTGGCAGACAGACAGACATACAGACATGGTGGCAGACAGACATACAGACATGGTGGCAGACAGACATACAGACATGGTGGCAGACAGACATACAGACAGGGTGGCAGACAGACAGAAAGACAGGGTGGCAGACAGACAGACAGGGTGGCAGACAGACAGACAGACAGGGTGGCAGACAGACAGACAAGGCAGACAGACAGACAGACAGACAGGGTGGCAGACAGACAGACAGACAGGATGGCAGACAGACAGACAGACAGGATGGCAGACAGACAGACAGACAGACAGGATGGCAGACAGACAGACAGACAGGATGGCAGACAGACAGACAGACAGGATGGCAGACAGACAGACAGGATGGCAGACAGACAGACAGGATGGCAGACAGGCATTACCAGGGGGAACACACAGAGGGGGGACACAGAAGGGAGGGTATTCCTAATATTTGCACAGTTATCTATTTTGCCTAATTTCCAGAGACGCATGAAGCATAAATTAGGAAGAATTACATGTCGATGCAATTAATGTGTCACAACAAATGATACGAAACAAACATTGATCTCCTCTGTAGTCATTCCACTAATTATAGCTTAAGAAAACCAGGGGAATATCTACAAAAAGTGAAAATGCCAATGTTGACAGAAATATTTAGAAATACTGGACACGTTGTGATTAGCTGTAGTGACCTGTTTAAAATAAACAGAAATGCAAAAAAAACCTCAGCCAGGAGAAATGTGTTTTAGCTTCCAAGGAGAGAAACAAAGAGACTAAATGATCAGGGGAGATGATGACTGAATGATGTGTGTGAGAGAGATATCCAGCATATCCATAAAAGCTAAGGTGTGTGTGTGTACGTGTGTATATGTGTGTTTTGGAGAGAGTGAGTGAGAGAGTGAGAGAGTGAGAGAGTGAGAGAGTGAGAGAGTGAGAGAGTGAGAGAGCGAGAGAGCGAGGGAGAGAGGGAGAGAGTGAGAGAGTGAGAGAGTGAGAGAGTGAGAGAGCGAGAGAGCGAGAGAGCGAGAGAGCGAGAGAGCGAGAGAGCGAGAGAGCGAGAGAGCGAGAGTGTGAGAGAACGTGAGTGTGAAAGAGCGTGAGTGTGAAAGAGCGTGAGTGTGAGAGAGTGTGAGTGAGAGAGAGCGAGAGAGGGATCTGTGCACCTCTGTCTCTGCATGTAGATTAGTAGTAGATCTGTAAACCCTCCCCTCCATAGACTTCTCCTCAGATACTGACTGCCTGCTTTAGTTTATATCCTTTATTTGTCACATCGTTACTTCTTCTCATAACATTAATGCAATGTTGGTTTAGATGTTTATTGGAGCTTGGTGCGTTTGGGTTTACCAGTCTCTACCCACTGGTGCCCTGTATCCAGGACAACGTAACATCCTTTAAATTCTGTTTCACACTTTATGTAGTTAGTTGGTTAGAAACACATAAATGCATTTTGGTCCTTGGTTCAGCAGTTCTGAATGTTTTATTTAGGAGGACATTTGAGGGTACTGCCTCAGGCAATTCACAGGCTCCCTTGTGAAATCAGATGCTGAATCAGAACTGAATGTTCATTGCCAACAACCAACAAAGCTGTAACAGTGTGTGTGAGTGTGTGTGTTTTTACTGCCTTTCAGAAAAGATTATCTTCTTATTTCTATGGACCTGATAAACATGCCATTCTATTTCTGCTCTGTTTCAAGTGTTGCTCTTCTTTGCAAAGCAGGATATAATGAAGTATAATATCCAAATGTTTTTCTACACATTTCCACTTCCTACCTGGCGGTCTCTGAATAAATATTTTCAACATACAGCTTGAGGCAATGCTACCATTTCCAAGTGAGGTGATGATGATGGTGGTGATGCTGGTAGTGGTGGTGTTCTTTTAAAAATATAGAAATGTATAATTCATAACTTGTGGGTTCTGAGATTATCACAATGTAGCACCTGCAATATGTTGAAACTTCAAAAGCGTGATGTATTGTAGAAGCTGAACCTTCAAACACGATGATATGCACTACAACTCTGAATTCACATCAAAGGGCCTCAGACAGACTGAAATGAGATGCTTGTTCCAGGGCTGGGCAGACAGGTTCAGGAGATCTGAAGCTCCTCACCACCACAGGAAGACAGGTGAAGAGGCAACATGAGGTAGAGACTGGTGGAGGGGGAGACTGGTGGAGGGGGAGACTGGTGGAGGGGGAGACTGGTGGAGGGGGAGACTGGTGGAGGGGGAGACTGGTGGAGGGGGAGACTGGTGGAGGGGGAGACTGGTGGAGGGGGAGAAACTGGTGGAGGGGGACACTGGTGGAGGGGGAGACTGGTGGAGGGGGAGACTGGGGAGACTGGTGGAGGGGGAGACTGGTGGAGGGGGAGACTGGTGGAGGGAGAGACTGGTGGAGGGGGAGACTGGTGGAGGGAGAGACTGGTGGAGGGAGAGACTGGTGGAGGGAGAGACTGGTGGAGGGGGAGAGGGAGAAACAAAAAGAATAATTATAGAGAGTAAGACATTGTGAGATTTAGAGCAGACAGGTGGACTGACAGGTGGACTGACAGGTGGACTGACAGGTGGACAGACAGGTGGACAGACAGGTGGACAGACAGGTGGACTGACAGGGAGTCACATAGAGTGCCTCAGAGAGAGAGAGACTCTGAGAGAGACACATGCTCTGATAGTGTAACTCCTCGTTCATCTGCTTTTAGATTTCTGTGATTAAGGGAGAGAACAGAGAACGACCCCTAATTGTAATGTATGTAGGTCTGGGCAGATCTGTAATTGATGGAATTGGGAAGCGGAACCGGCCAAGCATGGCTTTGGGTTTACTCTTTCTCCTTCCTGTATTCGCTTACCCTGTATTGTTAGCCGGACTGGGTCGTAGAGTTTTGAACACGATGCTTTTTGTGATACCTTAGAGACAAGTGTGTTCGTTCTCCTGTGCTTCAGTACCAGGGTCAGAAGAGGCTTATAAATGGGCCCCACTGATCGGTAACACACACACACACACTCTCGTCTCACGTGTGTGTTGTACGACTGAAGCACATCGATCAGAAAAAATAAACATTTTTACTCTCACTCATTATTTTTCTTGTTTTTTAATCGTTGTGTCTCTTTACTTGTGCCATCTAGGACTATGTCCTGGGAACCGAGGTGTCTGTCTGTCAATGTGTGTGTGTGCAGTGTTTATCACAGGTGACTGAGTTTGGTGAGTTGGAGGTGGTGTGTGTGTGTGTGTGTGTGTGCGTGTGCGTGTGCATGTGCAAGGAGGGGTGTCACTGGGAGGCTAGTTTCAGGAAACACAGTCGATTCATTTAGAACGAACATCAAAGTCCCTGTAAGGCTCCTGAGGGCCTGGAGAATACAGCCGTCTGAGAGGAAAGCCAGTCTCCGTCTGTCTCACCAATGGATTCCCATCCCCTATGTTAAACACTAGACTGGGGACAGGGATCTGATTGGAGGTTGTGCACTAGCTTGTGAGTAGGGCACCATTTATTACACACACTGTCTACTGTTCTGGTAGTTATTTCTGCTAGTTACCTGGGAGCTGGATTGTATTACGAAATGCAAATAGCATGTTTCTTGTAAACTAGTTTCATTACTATCATCATATATCAGTGGTATTGAAGTGTTTCTGAACTACAGGTGGTCCTCTCGGTTTTCCTCTGACCAGTAGGATGAATGAGGGGTTTGTTTGTGTTTTGCAGCTCTGTTGTAAGCCACAGTGTCTCCATCGCAGTTCAATGTTTTCAAGTTGCATTCAAATATTGAATTGAATCGAAGTGCCAATCAATGGTGGTGAAGCATTTCCAATGGCGTTCCCTATGGCAGGAGGACACGAGAAATAAGCCCTCCACAGGGCATCTGGTTTTATAGTGGAACTGGGGTATTTTGGGATGCCAGCCTGGCAGGATAGATGGGGCCCAGATTAGACCTCAACAGGACTGCAGAGTTAGTGGGTCTTGATTGAAACCTCATGACTGCTTAAATCCGTGCAGATCTCACTGTGCTCGGCTCAGATGGGGCCAAACCAGCTCACGTTTTCTAGGGATATTTAAACACGGTTTGATGTCTTATTGTTAAACTTTCCTGAGGGCGAACATATTCCATGACCTCATGTTTGGCTTTACAGCTCGTTCTGTAAGATAAATAAAGAGAGCCAGAGAAAATACATTTTAAATGGACTGAGTCGAGAAACAGTCCATGTCTGTTACCACTTAGTGATGAAGCAGGGAGGACGCTGGGTAAAAGAGAGAGAGAGAGAGACATTGGAAAATGAAAACCCAGATTTCCTCGTGTTCTGTTGGTGGCTTCCAGACGATCTTTCATCACACAACTTTACTGAGTGTATTCATCCTGCAGTGGATGACATTGGATGAGGGTTACTGAGTGTACTGAAGAGCCTAGATTTTCTAAAAACCCTTAGTGCGTGTTAGCGTATATCTTTGTCTTAAATGGTAAATGCTGCGCTTTTATATAACGCTTTTATCCAAAGCGCTTTACAGGTCCTGCTTCACTCATTCATACACTGACAACCGCGTCAACCATGCAAGGCGACTGCAGGCTCGCCAGGAGCAGCTGGGGTTAGGTGTCTTGCTCATGGACACCTCGACAATGTCCCAGGAACCGGGAATTGATAGACAACCGACTCAACCTACTGAGCCACTGCCGCCCCCGGTCTTAGTAGAACAAGGAATATTTGGCATTGTGGGGACATTTCTCTGTCTCCGGATGTGGGTTGGTTATAAGTTCCAGTTTGGCCTCGAATGTCAGTTTAGGTTCAATATTAGGTTAGGTGGTAGGGAAAATAATAATAATATTTTTCACATTATGGCTGGCAGGTTGTTCTGAGGCTGGCAGGTTGTTCTGAGGCTGGCAGGTTGTTCTGAGGCTGGCAGGTTGTTCTGAGGCTGGCAGGTTGTTCTGAGGCTGGCAGGTTGTTCTGAGGCTGGCAGGTTGTTCTGGGGCTGGCAGGTTGTTCTGGGGCTGGCAGGTTGTTCTGGGGCTGGCAGGTTGTTCTGGGGCTGGCAGGTTGTCTGGGGCTGGCAGGTTGTCTGGGGCTGGCAGGTTGTTCTGAGGCTGGCAGGTTGTTCTGAGGCTGGCAGGTTGTTCTGAGGCTGGCAGGTTGTTCTGAGGCTGGCAGGTTGCTCTGAGGCTGGCAGGTTGTCTGGGGCTGGCAGGTTGTTCTGAGGCTGGCAGGTTGTTCTGAGGCTGGCAGGTTGTTCTGAGGCTGGCAGGTTGCTCTGAGGCTGGCAGGTTGCTCTGAGGCTGGCAGGTTGCTCTGAGGCTGGCAGGTTGCTCTGAGGCTGGCAGGTTGCTCTGAGGCTGGCAGGTTGCTCTGAGGCTGGCAGGTTGCTCTGAGGCTGGCAGGTTGCTCTGAGGCTGGCAGGTTGCTCTGAGGCTGGCAGGTTGCTCTGAGGCTGGCAGGTTGCTCTGAGGCTGGCAGGTTGCTCTGAGGCTGGCAGGTTGCTCTGAGGCTGGCAGGTTGCTCTGAGGCTGGCAGGTTGCTCTGAGGCTGGCAGGTTGCTCTGAGGCTGGCAGGTTGCTCTGAGGCTGGCAGGTTGCTCTGAGGCTGGCAGGTTGTTCTGAGGCTGGCAGGTTGTTCTGAGGCTGGCAGGTTGTTCTGAGGCTGGCAGGTTGTTCTGAGGCTGGCAGGTTGTTCTGGGGCTGGCAGGTTGTTCTGAGGCTGGCAGGTTGTTCTGGGGCTGGCAGGTTGTTCTGAGGCTGGCAGGTTGTTCTGGGGCTGGCAGGTTGTTCTGAGGCTGGCAGGTTGTTCTGGGGCTGGCAGGTTGTTCACAAGTTGGTGTCAGAACACCACCACCCTCACCCGCCACAAGGCTGCAGTAATGTCAGATCTCTCGGCTGCCTTGAGAAATGAATTGCCATTAATCCGGTGATGAGGTGAAGAGACCTCAGGAGACATCATCTGGTATCTCTTCCCTCCTCCTATTCTTTAGTAGCTGGGTGTTAGCAGGTCTTGTCTGGGTTTAATCGTTAGACTTTATTGTTGCCTCATTTTTATATTTATCTGCTTTTAGTTGTGTTTGTTAATGATGCCTTACTACACAGGTTACGCAATTGCTCTTCATTTCGGTTAAGTTTTACCGTTAAATCTAACCATTAAATGTTAACGTTAAATGTAACCATTACCCTCATTTGAATATTAACGATTTAATTTGGCCACATTTACTTCGGTTTTCCTGTGTTTGTTCAGGCCGGGTTTTATATAGGTTATTATCATTGATGAGGAGGTTAATTTGCCATAAAATTTGCCAACTTAATTAAAGCTGCCGGCGGTAAGAAGGAAGTAGTGAATTGGAACTCATAAGTAACATTGGAAATGACTGTTTATTAACAATGAAGGCTCAGGAAACATTGGAACTGTGTCTGTCTGTCTGTCTCTCTGTATGCCTGTCTGTCTGTCTGGCTCGCTGTCTGTCTCCCTGCCTGCCTGTCTGTCTCTCTGCCTGTCTGTCTCTCTGTCTGTTTGTATCTCTGCCTGTCTGTATCTCTGCCTGTCTGTATCTCTGCCTGTCTGTCTGTCTCTCTGCCCATCTGCCTGTCTGTCTCTCTGCCTGTCTGTCTCTCTGCCTGTCTGTCTCTCTGCCTGTCTGTCTCTCTGCCTGTATGTCTCTCTGCCTGTCTGTCTGTCTCTCTGCCCATCTGCCTGTCTGTTCGTCTCCTCTGTGGAGTTGAATGGGAGGTCTTGTGTAACGCCTCTCTGCTTCATGTCCCTGTTCCCAGAGACTGAGTCAAAGGCTTGTACCAGACAGCCCACAGGCTTTGTTTTGGTTGAAATCTGGAGAGACGTGTGAAATATCTGGCATCGTTCTCATGTCAAATTACCGGTGATGTAGAGCGCCGGCCACTTGATATTCCTAACACGTTGCTTTGTCTTGTAGTTACGGCTTTGTCTCCCAGAAACCAGGAGACTGTTCATGTGGAATCGATTCACAGACTGTTTATGTGGAATCGATTCACAGACTGTCATACAGTTTTCAGTACAACCTTGCAGCATCCCAGCTCCATACTCTGTGATATTGTGTTTAATCTCTATAACCCTCCATACTCTGTGATATTGTGTTTAATCTCTATAACCCTCCATACTCTGTGATATATGAATGCCTGACTGCGACGCTGATGTGGATCATTTTGCTAAGTGATTGAAATGTAAATGAAGTGGCTTTTCACTGTTACCTGTTAGCTGTTACCTGTTAGCTGTTACCTGTTAGCTGTTACCTGTTAGCTGTTGCCTGTTACCTTTTAGCTGTTACCTTTTAGCTGTTACCTTTTAGCTGTTACCTGTTAGCTGTTACCTGTTAGCTGTTACCTGTTACCTGTTACCTGTTACCTGTTAGCTGTTAGCTGTTAGCTGTTAGCTGTTAGCTGTTAGCTGTTAGCTGTTGTCTGTTGTCTGTTAGCTGTTAGCTGTTAGCTGTTAGCTGTTACCTGTTAGCTGTTACTTGTTAGCTGTTAGCTGTTAGCTGTTAGCTGTTAGCTGTTGTCTGTTGTCTGTTAGCTGTTAGCTGTTAGCTGTTAGCTGTTACCTGTTAGCTGTTACCTGTTAGCTGTTACCTGTTAGCTGTTGCCTGTTACCTTTTAGCTGTTACCTTTTAGCTGTTACCTTTTAGCTGTTACCTGTTAGCTGTTACCTGTTAGCTGTTAGCTGTTAGCTGTTACCTGTTACCTGTTACCTGTTACCTGTTAGCTGTTAGCTGTTAGCTGTTAGCTGTTACCTGTTAGCTGTTACCTGTTAGCTGTTACCTGTTAGCTGTTACCTGTTACCTGTTACCTGTTACCTGTTAGCTGTTACTTGTTAGCTGTTAGCTGTTAGCTGTTAGCTGTTACCTGTTACCTGTTACCTGTTAGCTGTTACTTGTTAGCTGTTAGCTGTTAGCTGTTGTCTGTTGTCTGTTGTCTGTTGTCTGTTGTCTGTTGTCTGTTAGCTGTTAGCTGTTAGCTGTTAGCGGTTACCTGTTAGCGGTTACCTGTTGCCTGTTATCTGTTAGCTTTTGGCAAAAAATGTCTGTTGCCACAGGGTCAATTGACTCAGTGATTAATGAAAAGAGGATCATGTATTTTCCAAATAGCAACCGCTAGGCTGTGGACTGTATGAACATGTGAATATTTGCATGTGCCCCTCTTCTCGTGTTTCCTCGGCAGACTGGACTGTTGCCGGCTTTTTTGTTTGGTCCACTCTCTGCATGCTCTGGCTCTTGTGGTTGACGTGTTGCATAGCAACGATAGAAAATAGCTTAAAATATTTTGGTTTGAAAGATTGGAAGAAACACACAGAGGAGTCTACAATTACTTTTAATTTGCACCACGATCTAGAAAAAAACTTCTGTTGTGGACTGTCCAATTGACACACTTGAGAAGATTGTACTAAAAGGTAAATCCATTTCAATTCAGTCAAATGTTCAGTCAAATGGTTACATATATCAACAGAAGCTTGGACAGGTTCTGATCCACAGATAAATGCAGTCAGTATCAACAGATCCACAGATAAATGCAGTCAGTATCAACAGATCCACAGATAAATGCAGTCAGTATCAACAGCAGCTGCACAGGTTCTGATCCACAGATAAATGCAGTCAGTATCAACAGATCCACAGATAAATGCTGTCAGTATCAACAGGATCTTGGACAGGTTCTGGTCCACAGATAAATGCAGTCAGTATCAACAGATCCACAGATAAATGCAGTCAGTATCAACAGCAGCTGGTCAGGTTCTGATCCACAGATAAATGCAGTCAGTATCAACAGATCCACAGATAAATGCAGTCAGTATCAACAGCAGCTGGTCAGGTTCTGATCCACAGATAAATGCAGTCAGTATCAACAGCAGCTGGTCAGGTTCTGATCCACAGATAAATGCAGTCAGTATCAAGTTCACCAACAAACCCCCCTGTGTTTCAGCCCACCCGACTTTGGCATTAAGAGTGTAGCTCCTAGTTAACTAGCAAAGTGAAAGTATCAGTGACAGGATGGAGAAATGTGCAGGTGGGATATGAAGTGACTCATCTGAGGAGAGATGGAGGAGGTGGACACTAATAGTAACGCTGTCACCCTCTCTCTCTCTCTCTCTCTCTCTCTCTCTCTCTCTGTCTGTCACCCTCCCTCTCTCTCTCTCTCTCTCTCTCTCTCTCTCTCTCTACCTCTCTCTCTCTCTGTCTCTCTACCTCTCTCTCTCTCTCTCTCCTCTCTCTCTCTCTCTCTACCTCTCTCTCCCTCTCTCTCCCTCTCTCTCCCTCTCTCTCTCTCTCTCTCTGTCTCTCTCTCTATCTCTCTCTCTCTCTCTCTCTCTCTGTCTCTCTCTGTCTCTCTCTGTCTCTCTCTCTCTCTCTCTACCTCTACCTCTACCTCTACCTCTCTCTCTCTCTCTCTCTCTCCATACGGGCTTTGACATTGTCCTCCACCCCCTCCATCAGGCAGGGGGAGAGGGGTACTGCTGGGTGGGGGTGAGGGGGTGCCTGATACGTCCCCTCACATATAAATTGCATCATTAACATTGGACAGTTTCTTCCTGAGCTCTCCCACCGAGTCAGGGCTGTACTGACTCAACTTTACTGTCCGACTGGAGACGTTCAGATATTTCTGGGGGAGGAATGTGCACCTACCCCCCTCGAGGTTAAATAGCGAAGTGGAGGCTTCTTATTGCTATCAAGGTAAAGCCAGGGACGGGGGTGGAGCTTGGAGGTAAAGCCAGGGACGGGGGTGGAGCTTGGAGGTAAAGCCAGGGACGGGGGTGGAGCTTGGAGGTAAAGCCAGGGACGGGGGTCGAGCTTGGAGGTAAAGCCAGGGACGGAGGTGGAGCTTGGAGGTAAAGCCAGGGACGGAGGTGGAGCTTGAGGTAAATCCAGGGACGGGGGTGGAGCTTAAAAATATTAAAATGTGTTTTTGGCTCATGTGGATGAAATACACCAAATCCCAGAATGCACTTGTTTCGCTGCTCTACGAGTCCACTCCCAAACCACGCCTACCGGCTCAAGAGGGCAGGCAGAAGGGAAGGCTAGCTACTAATTGACTGGAAAACAGAAGACGTGAGTCTCCGTGACGAGTTTCTTGATAAAGTAATTTAAATACTAGCCTTGCGTTGTACCGGGATGTACATCCAACACAAGGAAAGGACATGTAGTTAGTTTCCATAGTTTTCCCGTTGAACATTTAGAGCGGTGCAAACAGTGGCTGCGGGCTATCAACCACCCCAAGTTCCGAGAATATTTGTTTTTCGCTGTACTGCGGCTCGTACAGGCAGCCACGAACATCGGATTCGCGCAACAGATCTTCAAAATCCCTTTCTTCCATTTCGTCTTCAAAATTACATTCTGCCATTGTGTTTAGTCTAAAACTCACATTACTCTACAACAAGCAAGATTAGCTTAGCTACAAGATGGCTGACACTGTTTTGAGAATCTGTGACGAGGCCCCACCCCATATGGGCGGGTTGAAAAAATGCGGAAGTAGCGTCTACTTCTGTCTGTAGTTTATAGCCTCTTTTAAAAAATCCTCCAATGACGTAAAAATCGTCATTGGAGGATTTTTTCCTGACTTAAAATCAAGATATCTCTCTTATCAGATGGAGTTGAGGGGTGGGAGTAAGGTCATTGGAAAATACTACCATGTGTCTACTGATACAAAGCTAAATGCAAAATCCACCCTGTAATAACATATCTATCCAGCTAACAGATTAACCCTTAACACCACCCTGTAATAACATATCTACCGTGCTAACAGAAGAACCTTAACACCACCCTGTAATAACATATCTACCCTGCTAACAGAAGAACCTTAACACCACCCTGTAATAACATATCTATCCAGCTAACAGATGAACCTTAACACCACCCTGTAATAACATATCTACCTTGCTAACAGAAGAACCTTAACAACACCCTGTAATAACAGATCTACCCTGCTAACAGAAGAACCTTAACACCACCCTGTAATAACAGATCTACCCTGCTAACAGAATAACATTAACACCACCCTGTAATAACATATCTACCTTGCTAACAGAAGAACCTTAACACCACCCTGTAATAATAACAGATCTACCCTGCTAACAGAAGAACCTTAACACCACCCTGTAATAACAGATCTACCCTGCTAACAGAAGAACCTTAACACCACCCTGTAATAACAGATCTACCCTGCTAACAGAAGAACCTTAACACCACCCTGTAATAACAGATCTACCCTGCTAACAGAAGAACCTTAACACCACCCTGTAATAACAGATCTACCCTGCTAACAGAAGAACCTTAACACCACCCTGTAATAATAACAGATCTACCCTGCTAACAGAATAACATTAAGTCAGTGTGGTGTTGACTGCCAGTCCTGACACTAAGCATGCCTGATATGGCACCCAGTCTGGCTTTGGTATAAAGTGTTGGACTATAAAAACCAAATGTTCTGGTTTGGATCACACCCTGTCATTACTAAATGGACGTCAGGATAAAAGACAGCGCTTTATCAGATTCATACATATTCTAATTAATACTCACTGGACTGAAAATTGGAGTAAAACCGTCTTTTGGTGGCAATCAAAAAGTATGGTATATCAAAAGTCTCTGGAAATGAGTCCCTCATAATCCTTTGGTTCCAGTGACTTGTGTATCTGTTAAACTACACCGAGTTGGTTACTGGCCCAGCACTGTATACACTAGCCTAGTAGATGGCCTGACAAACAGGGCTGAAATATAAACAGTATAACTAAAGTCATTGTGGGTTTTTTATTCTCATCATTATCACATTACTGTAATACGACATTGATTACTATGTATGGCATTCTAAGACACATTTGACTAATGTCATTGTTCTGCAATAAGATGTTATCTATGGGCTAATGTGAGTCTGGTTAGACCCGTGTCCCCACTGCTGGTGTAAAATGGGCTTTTGATTGATTGATTGAATGGTTTGATGGTCTGTGCTGTTGCTGTTTGAGCTCACAGCTACAGGTTATCAGTCACTGGGGAGGGACGGAAACACCCCTGAATGAAAAGCCTCTGGTGTGGAACATGTCAGGCAGGTTCATGAATATTAGAGGTTCTCAGTGCAGGTTCGTTGCCATGTTAAGGAGAACCTTTGTTAACGTTGTTTTGATTTGCATCTCCTTAGCAATTAAGATAATATGTTCTAATTAGAATCGTAATGCACCGCTGAGACAGTGTTGATAATTATTGCTCCTGAATTCTCTCCGGTGATTTGCTGTCGTCGCCTCTTTGCTTTTCTCTTTGCAACATGAATTCATGCCTGATTAGATCACAGCGAGAATCAGATTGGAGTCTGTCAGACTTTTCCTTCAAAAGAATGTGTTAAGCTTGCCTGTTCTAAGGTCTTCATGTATGCTGAGTGCCCTAGTCTGAGTGCCCTAGTCTGAGTGCCCTAGTCTGAGTGCCCTAGTCTGAGTGCCCTAGTCTGAGTGCCCCAGTCTGAGTGCCCCAGTCTGAGTGCCCCAGTCTGAGTGCCCCAGTCTGAGTGCCCCAGTCTGAGTGCCCCAGTCTGAGGGCCCCAGTCTGAGGGCCCCAGTCTGAGGGCCCCAGTCTGAGGGCCCCAGTCTGAGGGCCCCAGTCTGAGGGCCCCAGTCTGAGGGCCCCAGTCTGAGGGCCCCAGTCTGAGTGCCCCAGTCTGAGTGCCCCAGTCTGAGTGCCCCAGTCTGAGTGCCCCAGTCTGAGTGCCCCAGTCTGAGTGCCCCAGTCTGAGTGCCCCAGTCTGAGTGCCCCAGTCTGAGTGCCCCAGTCTGAGTGCCCCAGTCTGACTGCCCCAGTCTGACTGCCCCAGTCTGACTGCCCTAGTCTTCAGTGTGAGTGTGCTTTGTAACCGGTTGTACTGGGTTGTACTGGGTTGTACTGGGTGGGTTGTACTGGGTGGGTTGTAGTGGGTTGTACTGGGTTGTAGTGGGTGGGTTGTAGTGGGTTGTACTGGGTTGTATTTGTATTTGGTTAAACTGGGTTGTACTGGGTTGTACTGGGTTGTACTGGGTTGTACTGTGGTTGTACTGGGTTGTACTGCATTGGTGTGAGGAATTTCAGTGGTTGTTTTTTTTATTCAGAACTTGAATTGTTATGATATTGTGGCATCCTAACTTTAACTTCACCCTGTTTGGAAGTTTTTATACCAACTGATCTGTTGGTTCTGTCTTACTGGCATCAAACCAAAAAGTGTATTATTACAATTTCCTTATGTCAATCACTTTGTGTTCCTGTTGCGTTTGGTGTTACTGTGGTTGGCAGCTGGTCCTCGTTTCTACTGACAGCCTTTTAACACAAACCTGTTTGGGATTTCCTGTCATTAACAATGAAAAGCATACAGTGCATGCATGCACACCCACACTCACACTCACTCACACACACACACACACACACACACACACACACACACACATACATACACACACACAACCACGTAAAAACACGCACTCACTCTTAAACACAGAGGCAAACACACTTACATACAAATAAATAAAAACAAACAAGTATTTTGCTATTCTTAAACATTTAGCCCAAATCTTAACCTAACCTTAACCCCAAAACCCAAATCCTAGCCTTAGATCTTTACCCATCCGTAACCCCAAAACCCAAATTATGTTTGTCTGTCGTCACTTTGGGTGTTTTATGAACAGTCAGTCTGTCAGTTTCTCTGTTGTCACTCTGGGAGTTTTATGAACAGTCAGTCTGTCAGTTTATCAGTCTGTCGTCACTCTAGGTGTTTTATGAACAGTCAGTCTAGTCTGTCAGTTTGTCAGTTTGTCTGTCGTCACTCTGGGAGTTTTATGAACAGTCAGTCTAGTCTGTCAGTTTGTCAGTTTGTCTGTCGTCACTCTGGGTGTTTTATGAACTGTCAGTCTGTCAGTTTATCAGTCTGTCGTCACTCTGGGTGTTAAATGTATTTCTGTGTCAAAGAACTGAATCATATAAATGAACCAGATTAAATTTTTTACGTATATATATATCAGGTTATGATAACAGACAGTGTATTTATTTGATATGGACCTAGAGTCAAAGGAATCAACCCTGCTTCTGGTTTAAGGACCAGGTCTTTATGATAATTGCTGTCTGGTTATTTCCAAAAGGATTTCATTTAAAATGCCGTTTGAGCGAGATTGGATTGTGTACTTGGCAGAGAGCATTCAGACCGGCTGCTGTTCCACACGTCACTATGTCTAAACAGTATTCACATTTTTCACTTGAGATGGATTCAACTGGAGTGTATTGTCTCACAGTCTGGCTACAACTACCAAGCTGTCTAGCAATGTTAGAAAGACACAGAGTTCCACAGAGTGTTCATTTTTCTGGCTAAAAGAGTGTTGTTTCTGGCAGGAGGAATGGTTCTGGATCCTGGATTGGGGCAAAGGTCTTGGTCTTCAGACATGTTTTGATATATGTGTAATATAGATAGAAAACAGAGGGTTAATGACTGTGTAATATAGATAGAAAACAGAGGGTTAATGACTGTGTAATATAGATAGAAAACAGAGGGTTAATGACTGTGTAATATAGATAGAAAACAGAGGGTTAATGACTGTGTAATATAGATAGAAAACAGAGGGTTAATGACTGTGTAATATAGATAGAATACAGAGGGTTAATGACTGTGTAATATAGATAGAATACAGAGGGTTAATCACTGTGTAATATAGATAGAATACAGAGGGTTAATCACTGTGTAATATAGATAGAATACAGAGGGTTAATCACTGTCTAATATAGATAGAAAACAGAGGGTTAATGACTGTGTAATATTGATGGAATACAGAGGGTTAATGACTGTGTAATATAGATAGAATACAGAGGGTTAATGACTGTGTAATATAGATAGAATACAGGGGGTTAATGACTGTGTAATATAGATAGAATACAGAGGGTTAATGACTGTGTAATATAGATGGAATACAGAGGGTTAATGACTGTGTAATATAGATAGAATACAGAGGGTTAATGACTGTGTAATATAGATAGAATACAGAGGGTTAATGACTGTGTAATATAGATAGAAAACAGAGGGTTAATGACTGTGTAATATAGATAGAATACAGAGGGTTAATGACTGTGTAATATAGATAGAATACAGATGGTTAATCACTGTGTAATATTGATAGAATACAGATGGTTAATCACTGTGTAATATAGATGGAATACAGATGGTTAATCACTGTGTAATATAGATAGAATACAGAGGGTTAATCACTGTGTAATATAGATGGAATACAGATGGTTAATCACTGTGTAATATAGATAGAATACAGAGGGTTAATCACTGTCTAATATAGATAGAATACAGAGGGTTAATGACTGTGTAATATAGATAGAATACAGATGGTTAATCACTGTGTAATATAGATAGAATACAGAGGGTTAATCACTGTGTAATATAGATAGAATACAGAGGGTTAATGACTATGTAATATATATAGAATAAAGAGGGTTAATGACTGTGTAATATAGATAGAATAAAGAGGGTTAATGACTGTGTAATATAGATAGAAAACAGAGGGTTAATGACTATGTAATATATATAGAATAAAGAGGGTTAATGACTGTGTAATATAGATAGAATAAAGAGGGTTAATGACTGTGTAATATAGATAGAAAACAGAGGGTTAATGACTGTGTAATATAGATGGAATACAGAGGGTTAATAACTGTGTAATATAGATAGAATACAGAGGGTTAATGACTGTGTAATATAGATAGAATACAGAGGGTTAATGACTGTGTAATATAGATAGAAAACAGAGTGTTAATGACTGTGTAATATAGATGGAATACAGAGGGTTAATGACTGTGTAATATAGATAGAATACAGATGGTTAATCACTGTGTAATATAGATAGAATACAGATGGTTAATCACTGTGTAATATAGATGGAATACAGATGGTTAATCACTGTGTAATATAGATAGAATACAGAGGGTTAATCACTGTGTAATACAGATGGTTAATCACTGTGTAATATAGATAGAATACAGAGGGTTAATCACTGTCTAATATAGATAGAATACAGAGGGTTAATGACTGTGTAATATAGATAGAATACAGATGGTTAATCACTGTGTAATATAGATAGAATACAGAGGGTTAATCACTGTGTAATATAGATAGAATACAGAGGGTTAATGACTATGTAATATAGATAGAATACAGATGGTTAATGACTGTGTAATATAGATAGAATACAGAGGGTTAATCACTGTGTAATATAGATAGAATACAGAGAGTTAATCACTGTGTAATATAGATAGAATACAGAGGGTTAATCACTGTGTAATATAGATAGAATACAGAGGGTTAATCACTGTGTAATATAGATAGAATACAGAGGGTTAATCACTGTGTAATATAGATAGAATACAGAGGGTTAATGACTGTGTAATATTGATAGAATACAGAGGGTTAATGACTGTGTAATATAGATGGAATACAGAGGGTTAATCACTGTTTAATATAGATAGAATACAGATGGTTAATGACTGTGTAATATAGATAGAATACAGATGGTTAATGACTGTGTAATATAGATAGAATACAGAGGGTTAATCACTGTGTAATATAGATAGAATACTGAGGGTTAATCACTGTGTAATATAGATAGAAAACAGAGGGTTAATGACTGTGTAATATTGATAGAATACAGAGGGTTAATGACTGTGTAATATAGATGGAATACAGAGGGTTAATCACTGTCTAATATAGATAGAATACAGAGGGTTAATGACTGTGTAATATAGATAGAATACAGATGGTTAATCACTGTGTAATATAGATAGAATACAGAGGGTTAATCACTGTGTAATATAGATAGAATACAGAGGGTTAATCACTGTGTAATATAGATAGAATAAAGAGGGTTAATGACTGTGTAATATAGATAGAATACAGATGGTTAATGACTGCGTAATATAGATAGAATACAGAGGGTTAATCACTGTGTAATATAGATAGAATACAGAGGGTTAATGACTGTGTAATATAGATAGAATACAGAGGGTTAATCACTGTGTAATATAGATAGAATACAGAGGGTTAATGACTGTGTAATATAGATAGAATACAGATGGTTAATGACTGTGTAATATAGATAGAATACAGAGGGTTAATCACTGTGTAATATAGATAGAATACAGAGGGTTAATCACTGTGTAATATGTGTAATATGTGTAATATAGATAGAATACAGAGGGTTAATCACTGTGTAATATAGATAGAATATAGAGGGTTAATCACTGTGTAATATAGATAGAATACAGAGGGTTAATGACTGTGTAATATAGATAGAATACAGATGGTTAATCACTGTGTAATATAGATAGAATATAGAGGGTTAATCACTGTGTAATATAGATAGAATACAGAGGGTTAATCACTGTGTAATATAGATAGAATACAGAGGGTTAATGACTGTGTAATATAGATAGAATACAGAGGGTTAATCACTGTGTAATATAGATAGAATACAGAGGGTTAATCACTGTGTAATATAGATGGAATACAGGTGGTTAATCAAATGATAATATAGATAGAATACAGAGGGTTAATCACTGTCTAATATAGATAGAATACAGAGGGTTAATGACTGTGTAATATAGATAGAATACAGATGGTTAATCACTGTGTACTATAGATAGAATACAGAGGGTTAATCACTGTGTAATATAGATAGAATACAAAGGGTTAATCACTGTGTAATATAGATAGAATACAGAGGGTTAATCACTGTGTAATATAGATAGAATACAGATGGTTAATGACTGTGTAATATAGATAGAATACAGAGGGTTAATGACTGTGTAATATAGATAGAATACAGAGGGTTAATCACTGTGTAATATAGATAGAATACAGAGGGTTAATCACTGTGTAATATAGATAGAATACAGAGGGTTAATCACTGTGTAATATAGATAGAATACAGAGGGTTAATCACTGTGTAATATAGATAGAATACAGAGGGTTAATCACTGTGTAATATGTGTAATATAGATAGAATACAGAGGGTTAATCACTGTGTAATATAGATAGAATATAGAGGGTTAATCACTGTGTAATATAGATAGAACACAGAGGGTTAATGACTGTGTAATATAGATAGAATACAGAGGGTTAATCACTGTGTAATATAGATAGAATATAGAGGGTTAATCACTGTGTAATATAGATAGAATACAGAGGGTTAATGACTGTGTAATATAGATAGAATACAGAGGGTTAATCACTGACTTAATCACTGTGATAGAAAACAGAGGGTAATAGATGGAATACAGAGGGTTAATCACTGTGTAATATAGATAGAATACAGAGGGTTAATCACTGTGTAATATAGATAGAATACAGAGGGTTAATCACTGTGTAATATAGATAGAATACAGAGGGTTAATGACATCCAGACAGTTCTCCAGTCTTATTCTTAATACTGTAATCCCAGGGAATGTTAAGGTGCTGGCAGGGCCAGTAAATGTATGTTTGATTTATAGCATGAATGGAAGTCCAACTTACAATTGAGCTGCAACTGATCTCCCAGAAGCCGGTCCAACTTTCTTCAGAGAGGCCTGCAGCATCTGCTAGTGGGAATGTGTCTGGATCTATATACATAGTCTCATCGCTTCAGGTTCTCTTATTCTCTCTTTCTACACATCTCTTTTCTCTTTTTTTGCTCTCTACCTCTAACTCTTCTTTTCCCTCGCTTTCTTTCTGTCTTATTCGTTCTCCCTATTTTGTACGGTCTCTCCTTCCTTCTTTTTAGCCTCTCTCTCTCTCTCTCTCTCTCTCATTCTTTTTCTCTTTCCCTTTTATGACGCCTCTTTCACACACCCACAAACACCCAAACTGTTAAAGTGCATGGTATTTACGTCTGTAGGGGATATAGTTTTACTACGTCTGTTGGATTGGATTCAAGTCTGTCTGGGTTTTCTGACAAATTATCCCAAGATAAGGCAGACAGAAAATCAAGACTTTCTGGGAGGCAAGGTTCTATCATTACATATGTCTAGGCTGTGCTCTGAGGTCCCACACAGGTTCATCATATCAGGTTCTATCTATATTATTATACATATATAAATATAATCTATTGAACCTACTAGATTATTATACATATATAAGTATAATCTATTGAACCTACTAGATTATTATACATATATAAGTATAATCTATTGAACCTACTAGATTATTATACATATATAAATATAATCTATTGAACCTACTAGATTATTATACATATATAAATATAATCTATTGAACCTACTAGATTATTATACATATATAAGTATAATCTATTGAACCTACTAGATTATTATACATATATAAATATAATCTATTGAATCTACTAGATTATTATAAATATATAAGTACAATCTATTGAACCTACTAGATTATTATACATATATAAGTATAATCTATTGAACCTACTAGATTATTATACATATATAAATATAATCTATTGAATCTACTAGATTATTATAAATATATAAGTACAATCTATTGAACCTACTAGATTATTATACATATATAAGTACAATCTATTGAACCTACTAGATTATTATACATATATAAATATAATCTATTGAACCTACTAGATTATTATACATATATAAATATAATCTATTGAACCTACTAGATTATTATACATATATAAGTATAATCTATTGAACCTACTAGATTATTATACATATATAAATATAATCTATTGAATCTACTAGATTATTATACATATATAAGTATAATCTATTGAACCTACTAGATTATTATACATATATAAATATAATCTATTGAATCTACTAGATTATTAAACATATATAAGTATAATCTATTGAACCTACTAGATTATTATACATATATAAATATAATCTATTGAACCTACTAGATTATTATACATATATAAGTATAATCTATTGAACCTACTAGATTATTATACATATATAAGTACAATCTATTGAACCTACTAGATTATTATACATATATAAATATAATCTATTGAACCTACTAGATTATTATACATATATAAATATAATCTATTGAACCTACTAGATTATTATACATATATAAATATAATCTATTGAACCTACTAGATTATTATACATATATAAATATAATCTATTGAACCTACTAGATTATTATACATATATAAATATAATCTATTGAACCTACTAGATTATTATACATATATAAGTATAATCTATTGAACCTACTAGATTATTATACATATATAAGTATAATCTATTGAACCTACTAGATTATTATACATATATAAGTATAATCTATTGAACCTACTAGATTATTATACATATATAAGTATAATCTATTGAACCTACTAGATTATTATAAATATATACGTAAAATCTATTGAACCTAGTAGATTATTATACATATATAAGTATAATCTATTGAACCTACTAGATTATTATAAATATATAAGTATAATCTATTGAACCTACTAGATTATTATACATATATAAATATAATCTATTGAACCTACTAGATTATTATACATATATAAGTATAATCTATTGAACCTACTAGATTATTATAAATATATAAGTATAATCTATTGAACCTACTAGATTATTATAAATATATAAGTATAATCTCAAACAAGTTTTTCATAAATATTATTTGTCTTCAGGAAGGCAGTAAATTGTAGTGAGGCTGATTTTTCAAAGATTTCTGAGAGGAACGGTAATTCTTAAGTTTGTCTGATCTAGTTTTTTTTAACAGAGGCTTAATTTCTGCAACTTTTAGTGAGGTTGCCTCAGATCTGGAGGACAGGGAGCAATTTATTATGTTCAACATTGATGGACCAAGTTGACACGCTGCAGTTCCCAGTCATTAGGACATCTTCTTCTGTGGTCTATATTATTGACTCTAGAAGACTAATGTTCTAAATGCTGTTTGCCCTGTCATATAGACTAACGTTCTGAACAGGTTACCCTGTCATATAGACTAACGTTCTGAATGCAGTTTGCCCTGTCATATAGACAAACGTTCTGAATGCTGTTTGCCCTGTCATATAGACTAACAATCTGAATGCTGTTTGCCCTGTCATATAGACTAACGTTCTGAACAGGTTACCCTGTCATATAGACTATTGGTCTGAACACTGTTTGCCCTGCCACATCGGATGTATCCTGACCCCTGCCTTGACTCTAAGCCCTCCACCTGCCTTGACTCTAAGCCCTCCACCTGCCTTGACTCTAAGCCCTCCACCTGCCTTGACTCTAAGCCCTCCACCTGCCTTGACTCTAAGCCCTCCACCTGCCTTGACTCTAAGCCCTCCACCTGCCTTGACTCTAAGCCCTCCACCTGCCTTGACTCTAAGCCCTCCACCTGGCTTGACTCTATGCCCTCCACCTGCCTTGACTCTAAGCCCTCCACCTGGCTTGACTCTATGCCCTCCACCTGCCTTGACTCTAAGCCCTCCACCTGCCTTGACTCTAAGCCCTCCACCTGCCTTGACTCTAAGCCCTCCACCTGCCTTGACTCTAAGCCCTCCACCTGCCTTGACTCTAAGCCCTCCACCTGCCTTGACTCTAAGCCCTCCACCTGCCTTGACTCTAAGCCCTCCACCTGCCTTGACTCTAAGCCCTCCACCTGCCTTGACTCTAAGCCCTCCACCTGCCTTGACTCTAAGCCCTCCACCTGCCTTGACTCTAAGCCCTCCACCTGCCAGTCATCTTCTGTGGGAAGTGTGTGTTTGAAAACATTTGTCCGAACTGACGCCGATCACCTGGTGCTGTCACGGTAACCGCTGGGAGGCCCCTGACAACCGTCATGGTGACAAGATCAAAGCACCGTGATAATCCTGCGTACTGTGGGTGGAATCGATTCACCAGCACTCGCCCGAGGCCGTAATGTTAAATTAGTGTGTGTGTGTGTGTGTGTCCTTATATTTACAGCTATTACTATAGTATTTATTATATAGTATTTATTATATAGTATTTATTATATAGTATTTATTATATAGTATTTATTAGTCCTAACAACTCTATTAGCCTGTAGCAGATCAGTACAAGTTAGGTCATGTTTTCCATTTTTTTCGGCTTGGTTCAGGGTTAGTTTGATCTTTACAAATTGGGTTTTGGTTAAGCGTTAATGTTCTGGCTGTGAGGATCTGGCTTAATATTTAGAGTTTGGAGTTTTGGGTCTCACAAATAAGGTTAGATTTAAAATAATATGAAAATTGTATTTCTTTATGGATTTACATTTTGTCTGGAATAAGACCTCACAAGTCTTATTAAAACTACATGGAATATATTCAGATGCCTTCATGCACCCACAGACAAACACACCTGAGAACCTGACAACCACACAGAGGATATCATGGAAATGTTGCCTATTTAAATAAACAGGAACAGTCTGAAGTCTAAGCCCCTCCCATTATGAGGTTGGGAGTGGTCAATCTGTCCAAGCCCCTCCCACAATGTGGCTGGACTGTCTACCATGATGTGCATTGGAGCGTGTGAGCGTGTGTGAGCGTGTGTGTGTGTGAGAGTGTGTGCAAGCGTGTGCAGAGTCTCTTATGAATGTGTGCATTGTTCATAAATATCAGAGCTCATTTCAGGTTAACACACACACATCCACACAGGCACACACACACACATACTTGCAGCCCAGGAAGGAAGGCCTATGTTGTGGCACTGATAGAGATCCGGGGTAGTTTGGATCAGATTGCGACTGAGACAACATCACCTTGTTTACCCGCTAAATAATTCAACCCTCAAGTGTCGAAAACAAATCAAGGCCGTGTGTTAAACAAGGGCACAGAGGAGGTAGAGAAAATATCTGTTGTTTCTTTTTCTAGATTAACCTGGAGCCTAGAGTCAGCACACATAGACACATGTCATTCTCATCTCAGTTGATTTTTATGCAGTGTGAGTATAATGAAATATGTGTATGGGGTGTGTGTGTGTGTGTGTGTCTGGTGTGTGTGTGTGTGTCTGGTGTGTGTGTGTGTGTCTGGTGTGTGTGTGTGTGTGTGTCTGGTGTGTGTGTGTCTGGTGTGTGTGTGTGTGTGTGTGTGTGTGTGTGTGTGTGTGTGTGTGTCTGGTGTGTGTGTGTGTCTGGTGTGTGGTGTGTGTGTGTGTCTGGTGTGTGTGTGTGTTTGGTGTGTGTGTGTGTGTCTGGTGTGTGTGTCTGGTGTGTGTGTGTGTGTGTGTCTGGTGTGTGTGTGTGTGGTGTGTGTGTTGTGCTAGCTCACTGATCTGAACTCGTTCTTTGATACACATATAAAGAGCCAGAGAAGAGATGGACATAGAGATAGTGTTGTTCTGCCCTCCATCAGTAGCTGTACAGAGTCACGTAACCACAACTCTGTCTCGTTGCCACGGCGCTGTCTCATAGGGTGTTCTGGTTTGATGCTAAACATCTCCTCTCACTCCACTGTCTGATGGTGTCATGCATCTGCTCTGTATTGGAGGGCTGTTTACAGGAACGCCTCAGGGGGAATGAATCAGGGTCTTCTATATTTAGCATCTGCTTGTTATGACATTGCTCTCTCAAGAAGGCTTTCCTTACCTTCTGAGGCATCTGACCATAGTGGAGCTTGCAGTAACTCGAACCTAACACAAGGAGTCGCTAGCGAGTGACATCACTGCCACCAACTCTGGGTGCTGCAATGACACACCACCCCCCAGAGTCCCTATTTCAGATTCAGACTCATGTACGTGTTGACAGAAAACCAGTTGTGACCGGTCCAGATTCAGACTCATGTACGTGTTGACAGAAAACCAGTTGTGACCGGTCCAGATTCAGACTCATGTACGTGTTGACAGAAAACCAGTTGTGACCGGTCCAGATTCAGACTCATGTACGTGTTGACAGAAAACCAGTTGTGACCGGTCCAGATTCAGACTCATGTACGTGTTGACAGAAAACCAGTTGTGACCGGTCCAGATTCAGACTCATGTACGTGTTGACAGAAAACCAGTTGTGACCGGTCCAGATTCAGACTCATGTACGTGTTGACAGAAAACCAGTTGTGACCGGTCCAGATTCAGACTCATGTACGTGTTGACAGAAAACCAGTTGTGTCCGGTCCAGACTCATTTACGTGTTGACAGAAAACCAGTTGTGATCGGGCGGAAAATCAATTATATTTTTCTAAAAATATCAAGAAGCTATGAAAAGAAACCAATGGTGTGGAAATTCATACTGCCATGTTGAACGTCAGGTTGAGTCTATGGATTTTACCTGCTGTTTGTTTTCAATGTCCCAAGAAAGTGAGTTTGAGTGATCTTAAGCAACGACTGTTTCTCAGTGGAACATTGTTTATCCTTGTGGGTGAAGCACATTCAGTTTATTATCGTGTTGATCTTTAACTGCTCTCTTTTTATCTCTCTTATACACTCACTCTTTATTTCACTCTCTCATTCTCTTTCTTTTGTAGCAACAGAAATTCCTAGCGTCTTTGGCCGTGGTGAAGCTGACAATCGGCTTGTTATCACAATGATAATTTACTGCTATACCTTCCGTTTTTTCTCTTTCCATTTCTCTCTCTATGTCTCCGTCTCCTTTCTGCTTTCTCTCCCCCTCTCCATTTCTCACCCCCTCTACCTCCCCCTGTCTCTCCTCTCCTCCTCTCCCTTTCTCTCCCCCTCTACCCCCTCTCCCTCTACCTCCCTCTCCCTTTCTCTCCATCTCACCCTCTCCCTTTCTCTCCCCTCCCCATCTCACCCTCTCCCTTTCTCTCCCCTCCCCATCTCACCCTCTCCCCTCCCCATCTCACCCTCTCCCTTTCTCTCCCCCTCTCCATCTCCCCTTCTCCCGATCACTCCCTCTCTTTAACTCTGTTGTACATAGCAACAGAGACTGTTAATGGTTTTGAGTCCATGATGGTTTAGGGGTGTGACTGTCGGTCTATATCTGAGCCAGTGTCTAATACCCCCCCCACCCCACCCCCACATCGACAATAACACCATCAGTAATCCCAGTGCAGTAAGGGAGAGGTGCCCTAACCCCCAACACGGCCCCAACACGGCTAACTGGGCATGAAATTGAACTGATGGAGCAGTTATTTACCAGATCCTGTAGGAGGAACTGATGGAGCAGTTATTTACCAGATCCTGTAGGAGAAACTGATGGAGCAGTTATTTACCAGATCCTGTAGGAGGAACTGATGGAGCAGTTATTTACCAGATCCTGTAGGAGAAACTGATGGAGCAGTTATTTACCAGATCCTGTAGGAGAAACTGATGGAGCAGTTATTTACCAGATCCTCATCCTGTAGGAGAAATGGGCAAAAAATCAGCTGGCAGTATGTTACCTGATTGACTGAAATTCTCCAGCTGGTCCACCTTGATGGCTGGCACTTTACAGGAAAAGTGATTTCATGGAATCTGTCAGACCGTGTCAATGTCAGGGTTTCTTAAAGGGTCTGCCCCCCCAACACACACCCTTTGGTTAAAAACACATCCATGGTGACAGAGATCTGAAGGCCAGATGTTGTGTTGTTGTTTTAACTGGATAAACTGACTGGATATTGTTTAACCTCTGTCTGGACTCCAGGGCTCTACAGATGCATTTTAGTTTTTGTGTTTGTGTGTTTGTGTGTCTAACGAAGCGTGTTAAGGGCTGGGCAGTAGGGGGCATATTTCCAGGACTGTGTAAGTGGAGCGGGTGGTGAGGAGTCTCTGACTGACTGACTCTCTGACTGACTGACTCACTGACTGACTGACTCACTGACTGACTGACTCACTGACTGACTGACGCTGTAGAGCCCTGTAACCCAGGCTGTTCCCACCCTCATCTGCATTTGAATAGAATTTTGCTGGCTTGATCAGCTTTTAATTAATAGAGATGTGTGACACACAGAGACCCATTAAACCCTGAGCTTCACTGTGACACACAGAGACCCATTAAACCCTGAGCTTCACTGTGACACACAGAGACCCACTAAACTCTGAGCTTCACTGTGACACACAGAGACCCATTAAACTCTGAGCTCCATTGTGACACACAGAGACCCATTAAACCCTGAGCTTCACTGTGACACACAGAGACCCATTAAACTCTGAGCTTCACTGTGACACACAGAGACCCATTAAACTCTGAGCTTCACTGTGACACACAGAGACCCATTAAACCCTGAGCTCCATTGTGACACACAGAGACCCACTAAACTCTGAGCTTCACTGTGACACACAGAGACCCATTAAACTCTGAGCTCCATTGTGACACACAGAGACCCACTAAACTCTGAGCTTCACTGTGACACACAGAGACCCATTAAACCCTGAGCTTCACTGTGACACACAGAGACCCATTAAACCCTGAGCTTCACTGTGACACACAGAGACCCATTAAACCCTGAGCTTCACTGTGACACACAGAGACCCATTAAACTCTGAGCTCCATTGTGACACACAGAGACCCATTAAACCCTGAGCTTCACTGTGACACACAGAGACCCATTAAACTCTGAGCTTCACTGTGACACACAGAGACCCATTAAACTCTGAGCTCCATTGTGACACACAGAGACCCACTAAACTCTGAGCTTCACTGTGACACACAGAGACCCATTAAACCCTGAGCTTCACTGTGACACACAGAGACCCATTAAACCCTGAGCTTCACTGTGACACACAGAGACCCATTAAACCCTGAGCTTCACTGTGACACACAGAGACCCATTAAACTCTGAGCTTCACTGTGACACACAGAGACCCATTAAACCCTGAGCTTCACTGTGACACACAGAGACCCATTAAACCCTGAGCTTCACTGTGACACACAGAGACCCATTAAACCCTGAGCTTCACTGTGACACACAGAGACCCATTAAACTCTGAGCTCCATTGTGACACACAGAGACCCATTAAACCCTGAGCTTCACTGTGACACACAGAGACCCATTAAACTCTGAGCTCCATTGTGACACACAGAGACCCATTAAACCCTGAGCTTCACTGTGACACACAGAGACCCATTAAACTCTGAGCTCACTGTGACATTAAACTCTGAGCTCCATTGTGACACACAGAGACCCATTAAACCCTGAGCTTCACTGTGACACACAGAGACCCATTAAACTCTGAGCTCCATTGTGACACACAGAGACCCATTAAACCCTGAGCTTCACTGTGACACACAGAGACCCATTAAACTCTGAGCTCCATTGTGACACACAGAGACCCATTAAACTCTGAGCTCCATTGTGACACACAGAGACCCATTAAACTCTGAGCTCCATTGTGACACACAGAGACAGAGTCCTCAGTGGATCTACATCCTATTACATTGAATTACATCACTAATACAGTCTAGATTATTCTCTTCTTCAGAGCAACTGAACAGACAATCTTTTGACCCCTGTGGGCAGACGGGAAACACACACTGCCTGTGTACCAAATACCCAATTAGTTATTACTGTGGTTCAGATTCCTGTTGAAAAGTAGTGCACTTCCTAGGGAGGAGGTGTAACTTTAGGAGGGATTAAGAATGCTTCCAACAGGAATATCTAACAGGAGGGCTCATTAGCAACTCATCAACTTACAAGAGCGGAATGGAGAGAGACGACAATAGTGTAAGAGGGAGGGTGATAGAGTAGCAGACAGAGAGAGGTGGCACGTGTCTCTCTGGAGAGAGGAGTACTAGGACACTGTGTTAATGTGAAGTCATTCTGAAGATGGTTCAGATCCCAAACAGTCTGAAGATGGTTCAGATCCCAAACAGTCTGAAGATGGTTCAGATACATAACAGTCTGAAGATGGTTCAGATACATAACAGTCTGAAGATGGTTCAGATACATAACAGTCTGAAGATGGTTCAGATACATAACAGTCTGAAGATGGTTCAGATCCCAAACAGTCTGAAGATGGTTCAGATCCCAAACAGTCTGAAGATGGTTCAGATTACAAACAGTCTGAAGATGGTTCAGATCCCAAACAGTCTGAAGATGGTTCAGATTACAAACAGTCTGAAGATGGTTCAGATCCCAAACAGTCGGAAGATGGTTCAGATCCCAAACAGTCTGAAGATGGTTCAGGTCCCAAACAGTCTGAAGATGGTTCAGATACATAACAGTCTGAAGATGGTTCAGATACATAACAGTCTGAAGATGGTTCAGATACAACAGTCTGAAGATGGTTCAGATCCCAAACAGTCTGAAGATGGTTCAGATCCCAAACAGTCTGAAGATGGTTCAGATCCCAAACAGTCTGAAGATGGTTCAGATCCCAAACAGTCTGAAGATGGTTCAGATCCCAAACAGTCTGAAGATGGTTCAGATGCATAACAGTCTGAAGATGGTTCAGATACATAACAGTCTGAAGATGGTTCAGATCCCAAACAGTCTGAAGATGGTTCAAATCCCAAACAGTCTGAAGATGGTTCAGGTCCCAAACAGTCTGAAGATGGTTCAGGTCCCAAACAGTCTGAAGATGGTTCAGATCCCAAACAGTCTGAAGATGGTTCAGATCCCAAACAGTCTGAAGATGGTTCAGATCCCAAAAAGTCTGAAGATGGTTCAGATCCCAAACAGTCTGAAGATGGTTCAGATCCCAAACAGTCTGAAGATGGTTCAGGTCCCAAACAGTCTGAAGATGGTTCAGGTCCCAAACAGTCTGAAGATGGTTCAGATCCCAAACAGTCTGAAGATGGTTCAGATCCCAAACAGTCTGAAGATGGTTCAGATCCCAAAAAGTCTGAAGATCCCCAGTCGTATGTGTCTGTTTCCCAGTTCTAGGTGTCTGTTCCCCAGTTCTAGGTGTCTGTTCCCCAGTTCTAGGTGTCTGTTCCCCAGTTCTAGGTGTCTGTTCCTGACCTGTGTAATTTACCACCTACAACCTGCCATGCAAAACAACTGCTGAGTTCCCCAGCTCCCCCCGTTAGCTCCCCCCGTTAGCTCCCCCGTTAGCTCCCCGTTAGCTCCCCGTTAGCTCCCCCCGTTAGCTCCCCCCGTTAGCTCCCCCCGTTTCCTCCCCCTTCCTAGTGAGGACAGGCAGCTGTTGGGTGTTGGTGGGGGGTCCCCAGTTTAACTACCTAATCTGGGCTGCTCACATCCACCAGACAAGATGTTCTAATTAATAGCTATCTGGGGGCCCTGGGGGTTTGTGGGTAAATGGAAGCCATACATTAAAAGTCCATACTTCTCCACTTAACATAATATGTAAACTCATCATCATCACATTTCTCAGCCCATGGACCTCCGAGTTCCAAATCGCACCCTTTTTGCGACTGCACACTATTTCCAATCAAAACCTAGATTGTCTGGCTCTAAAAGTGGAGTGTAGAGTGGGATTTTGGACTCATGTCTATCTAGAGAGATCCTGCGGATTTGCCATATGTCTATCTAGAGAGATGTTGTTGATTTATCTCCTGTCTATCTAGAGAGATGCTGTGGATTTATCTCATCTAGAGAGATGCTGTGGATTTATCTCATCAAGAGAGATGCTGTGGATTTATCTCATCTAGAGAGATGCTGTGGATTTATCTCATCTAGAGAGATGCTGTGGATTTATCTCATCTAGAGAGATGCTGTGGATTTATCTCATCTAGAGAGATGCTGTGGATTTATCTCATCTAGAGAGATGCTGTGGATTTATCTCATCTAGAGAGATGCTGTGGATTTATCTCATCTAGAGAGATGCTGTGGATTTATCTCATCTAGAGAGATGCTGTGGATTTATCTCATCTAGAGAGATGCTGTGGATTTGCACCAGGACTGATTAATCTCTGGGAACCAACCAGGGTTTTCCTCGTTAAGCAAATATAAACGTGCCACAATATGGGAACAAGCTGTTATTTCATAATCTCTCTCCCTCCCTTTATTCATTTTTGTCCTTCCCCTTCCCCTTCTCCCTCCCTCCTCGCCTCTCCTTCCTTCTCTCTCACCTTTGTCCACATTCTCTCCCTTTCTTCCTCCCTGCCTCTTCCTTCCCCCTCCCTCCCCGCCTCCCTCCCTGCCTCTTCCGTCCCCCCTCCCTCCCCGCCTCCCTCCCTGCCTCTTCCTCTCTGCCTCCCACCCCGCCTCCATCACTGCCTCTTCCTCCCCCTCCCCGCCTCCCTCCCTGCCTCTTCCTCCCTCCCTGCCTCTCTCCCGTCTGTCTCTCTCACGCCTCCTGGGGGCAGATCTCTCTTCGTCTCCACGGACGGTTAATTTAACTAGAGCGGCCCACTGTAACATAGCGGCTTGATGTTTGTTAGCCACTTCCTGCCTGCGCCACTGCAGTATAATTGGGATGTGACTGAGCATGAATATCCAGTGCTGGTTGGTTGACCTCCAAGCGACCCCACAGATAGAGCTTATGTCATAATAGAAGCGTTATCTCGCCTGATCTGGGAACGGGAAGAGATTGTCTGCAGGGGTCCGTGGATGGAGATGAATATGTGTCCCAAATGGAACCCTAGATCAGTCCTACTGCACTACTTTTGACCAGGTTGTATGGAGATAAAGACAGTGTATATGGGCTGAGCTACCATTTGGGATTCCAGCATATGAATTGATATAACCCACTGAAGTACGTCTGGACAGACCTAGATGTGTTATCCTGCAGGAAAGTGTTGGTATTGACAATGATTTCCATGTGCTTACTATGTGCTTACTATGTGCTTACTATGTGCTTACTATGTGCTTACTATGTGCTTACTATGTGCTTACTATGTGCTTACTATGTGCTTACTATGTGCTTACTATGTGCTTACTATGTGCTTACTATGTGCTTACTAGGTGCTTACTAGGTGCTTACTATGTGCTTACTATGTGCTTACTATGTGCTTACTATGTGCTTACTATGTGCTTACTAGGTGCTTACTAGGTGCTTACTAGGTGCTTACTAGGTGCTTACTATGTGCTTACTATGTGCTTGACATGTGTTTGACATGTGTTTTGCAGTGCATCTGGAAAGTATTCACATCTCTTCACTTTTTTCACATTTTGTTATGTTACAGCCTCATTGCAAAATGTATTAAATTCATTTTCTCCCTTAAAATTCTAATCACAATACTCCATAATTAAAACGTGAAAAAAAGAAGATGGAACCACCAGGACAAGTCCTAGAGTTGGCCGCCCGGCCAAACTGAGCAATCAGGGAGAATGGCCTTAGTCAGGGAGGTGTCCAAAAACCTGATGGTCGCTCTGACAGAGCTCCAGTTTTGCTTTGTGAAGAGAGGAGAACCTTCCATTACAACCATCTCTGTAGCTCTGCACCGATCAAGCCTGTATGGTAGTGTGGTAGTGTAACCAATCTGGTGTCTCCGTTAGGGCCTGTCAGTACCAGGATGTAGCAGCAGAGCTCCTAACCAATCTGGTGTCTCCGTTAGGGCCTGTCAGTACCAGGATGTAGCTGCAGAGCTCATAACCAATCTGGTGTCTCCGTTAGGTGGTGAATCTGGTGGTGAAACCTTGAAATATGAGGTTTCTTTAAATAAGGATGTGTTTTTTTTCTCATACGGTGTGTGTTAAGTATGCTGGAGAATAACAGTGGGGTTCCTGTGCATACGTGTGTTTATTTACTCATACGGCGTGTGTTAAGTATGCTTTGTCTCATGTCTATCTAGAGAGATGCTCCTCTACACTCTACACTTCTCTACACTCTACACTCCTCTACACTCTACACTCCTCTACACTCTACACTCCTCTACACTCTACACTCCTCTACACTCTACACTCCTCTACACTCTACACTCCTCTACACTCTACACTCCTCTACACTCCTCCATATCGTGGTTCTGTTCTGTTCTCCTCCACAGTGGATGATCCATATCGTGGTTCTGTTCTCCTCCATAGTGGATGATCTATATCATGGTTCTGTTCTGTTCTCCTCCACAGTGGATGATCCAGAAGCCTCATAAAGTGGCCACATTCTTCGGCTGCATTGGAACCGACCATTTTGGGGAAATTCTGAAACAGAAGGCGGAAGAGGCCCACGTCGACGCCCACTACTATCAGCAGACAGACGAGCCAACCGGCACCTGTGCTGCCTGCATCACCGGTGACAACAGGTCAGGCCTCGTCCAATCGGTTTTAAGCACGAAGTTATTTTAAAAAAGCAACACATTCGCGACTCCTATCAATAATCTGCCCTTCTAGAGTAAAAAAGCGATTTACAAAAATAATAAAAGCTCAGACCCTGTTTAAGATGAATGATTCACACTCTATTTCTTCCATTTCTATGAATTTAATCATGTAAGGAGCATGGCTTAATAGAGTTCCTTGATGAATTTGGTAGGAAATGAGTTGTACAAATCCTGTCCCTCCAGAACGTTACGCCGATCAGAAGTGCTAGCTGTGGATCAGAACTGTCTTCTGGGACCCGTTTGGGTTCATTCTGAGTTCATGGGGGTTGTTAAATGGTGATGGCTCATCAAACATGAGTGCTAGTTATTCCTTACTCATCTGAAATAAGGGGACAGAGCTGGCTGTAAATACCTGCAGTCCTAACTGGCACCCTAACATCTTCTGTGGTGCACTACTTCTGATCTGAACCCCTAACGACCCTTTCTGAACTAGTGAGTGACAGCACCATCTAGGGTACTACACAGGAAGTTAGATCACTTGGCATCTTTCTACTCACCTTTAAGACATGCACGTGTGTGTGTGTGTGTGTCTCTTCTGTGAGGTGTGTTAGTTGTAATGACCCTCAGCCTGTCATTTCTCCCTTGATACTGTCATCAACACATCTCACAGACAGTAGAGGACACACACACGTACACACGTACACACACGTACACACACGTACACACACACACACACACACACACACACACACACACTAACGCAGGTGGGGATCAATATATCCCCAGTTAAGACTCCCTGGCCTTTCATCTGTGTGTGTGTGTGTCTGTGTGTGTGTGTGTGTGTCTGTGTGTGTGTGTCTGGTGTGTGTGTGTCTGGTGTGTGTGTGTCTGGTGTGTGTGTGTCTGGTGTGTGTGTGTGTGCTCAGTAGACAAGATGTCTTAGTGGGCTTGTTTGATGTGGGTTCTGACACCTGAAAAGGTCAGTTGCTGTGCATCAGGAGAGGAGACCTGTTATATCTCTTACAGGTGTTTAACAGACAGCTCAGGGGGGCAGGTTAAAGGTCACAGCGGGGCTGGGGTGTGTGGGAGTTCTAGTCCTTTGAAGGGTTTCAGCCACACAGTGTGTTTCATTAGGCTGCTGAGCCATGTAGGGGGTTTCTCTGAGCACTACAGCTACCGGGTGAACGAGAACAAGAACCATGCCTCCAGAATGGGTTTTGGTTCAACCCTAACCCGTCTCTGAGATGCTCAGAAACCTAACCCCTATATCGTTTGGAAGGGACAGACTGGGACAGACTGAAGGGACAGACTGGGACAGACTGAAGGGACAGACTGACTGAAGGGACAGACTGACTGAAGGGACAGACTGACTGAAGGGACAGACTGACTGAAGGGACAGACTGACTGAAGGGACAGACTGACTGATGGGACAGACTGACTGAAGGGACAGACTGACTGATGGGACAGACTGACTGAAGGGACAGACTGACTGAAGGGACAGACTGACTGAAGGGACAGACTGACTGAAGGGACAGACTGACTGATGGGACAGACTGACTGATGGGACAGTGGCCTGTTATTACTGGGAACAGAGAGATCCAGTGTGGGTGAGAAAGGAGGTGGTGAGGAAGGAGGTGGTACTTTGTAATTTCATAACTGTCCCAATAGTGTTTCTATTAACACATAGTCTGCTGGATGAACCATCTATAATCAGGTGGAGTAAAACAGTGACATTCCCCTTTAATTGAATGCACCTGCTGATCGAGTCCCAGCAGGACAAAAAGCACTATTTAGGGAATTAACTCTGCCCTCCATTTGGTCTGATGCGTTTGTGTTTTACTAGCTTCCCTTGTTAATAATTAAACACTCGAAACACTTTTGACAATATTAAACACAACCCTGTTAACACCACCCTGTTTACACCACTCTATTAACACCACCCTGTTAACACCACCCTGTTAACACCACCCTTTAACACCACCCTGTTAACACCACCCTGTTAACACCACTCTATTAACACCACCCTGTTAACACCACTCTGTTAACACCACTCTATTAACACCACCCTGTTAACACCACCCTGTTAACACCACCCTGTTAACACCACCCTGTTAACACCACTCTATTAACACCACCCTGTTAACACCACCCTGTTAACACCACTCTGTTAACACCACTCTATTAACACCACCCTGTTAACACCACCCTGTTAACACCACTCTGTTAACACCACCCTGTTAACACCACCCTGTTAACACCACCCTGTTAACACCACCCTGTTAACGCCACCCTGTTAACGCCACCCTGTTAACACCACCCTGTTAACGCCACCCTGTTAACGCCACCCTGTTAACGCCACCCTGTTAACACCACCCTGTTAACACCACTCTATTAACACCACCCTGTTAACACCACCCTGTTAACACCACCCTGTTAACACCACCCTGTTAACACCACTCTATTAACACCACCTTGTTAACACCACCCTGTTAACACCACCCTGTTAACACCACCCTGTTAACACCACCCTGTTAACACCACCCTGTTAACCACTCCTGTTAACACCACCTTGTTAACACCACCCTGTTAACACCACCCTGTTAACACCACCCTGTTAACACCACCCTGTTAACACCACCCTGTTAACACCACCCTGTTAACACCACCCTGTTAACACCAGTCTGTTAACACCAGTCTGTTAACACCAGTCTATTAACACCACCTTGTTAACGCCACCCTGTTAACGCCACCCTGTTAACGCCACCTTGTTGACGCCACCCTGTTGACGCCACCCTGTTGATGCCACTGGGGTTTCACCACCCTGGTTTCTGGGGTTTCTACCACCCTGTTTCTGGGGTTTCCAGTCTGTTACTGGGGTTTCTATGGTTACTGGGGTTTCTATGGTTACTGGGGTTTCTATGGTTACTGGGGTTTCTATGGTTACTGGGGTTTCTATGGTTACTGGGGTTTCTATGGTTACTGGGGTTTCTATGGTTACTGGGGTTTCTATGGTTACTGGGGTTTCTATGGTTACTGGGGTTTCTATGATTACTGGGGTTTCTATGGTTACTGGGGTTTCTATGGTTACTGGGGTTTCTATGGTTTCTGTGCGTAAATGGAGAGTGATGATAGGGGGCGCTGTGTGATTTACCAGCTGTCTCTGTACAGGTCTCTGGTAGCTAACCTGGCCGCAGCAAACTGCTACAACAAGGAGAAACACCTGGATCTGGAGAGCAACTGGGGCCTGGTGGAGAAAGCCCGTGTCTATTACATAGCAGTGAGTCAAACACTCTGTTCAAATGCCTCCAAAACACACGTACAGACACACACACACACACACACACGTACAGACACACACACACACACACACACGTACAGACACACACACACACACACACGTACAGACACACACACGCACACACAGACACACACACACACATGTACAGACACACACACGCACACACAGACACACACACACACATGTACAGACACACACACGCACACACACACACGTGCACACACACCACTCCATATGTGTTGGTCTGTGGACATTTCACGTGAAATGGAGCCAACAGGTGCTGCAGAAGTGTGACCATTGATTATTCAAGTTCATAACCACTTTTCTGTCACACACACACACACACACTAAAGTCTTAACCGATGGGGGTAGGTGGGGTAAAATATCCACCGGTGTTCGTGTTTCACTGTTTAGGATTAGATTGAAATCCACCAGATTTACGTTCTTTCTGATCTCTCGTCTAGTTGATCGCCCTGATATCAACCTGCATTCCCTGACATGAAACAGTTAAATATCTACACAAATTAACATAGCATGACCAGCATCTTCTCTCTTGTTTTACATGTTTTATATTTTTCCACCTGAGGTAATTTATTTAAAGTGTCACGCCTCTAACGCGAGAATATGAACAGAGGCAATAAATCTGTCAGAAAGAAAGACCAGCAGGTCACGACCCACCAGTAGAGTCCCCGGTCCTCATCGTGCCAGTCCCCATCGTGCCAGTCCCCATCGTGCCAGTCCCCGTCGTGCCAGTCCCCGTCGTGCCAGTCCCCGTCGTGCCAGTCCCCGTCGTGCCAGTCCCCGTCGTGCCAGTCCCCGTCGTGCCAGTCCCCGTCGTGCCAGTCCCCGTCGTGCCAGTCCCCGTCTTGCCAGTCCCCGTCGTGCCAGTCCCCGTCGTGCCAGTCCAGGTCGTGCCAGTCCAGGTCGTGCCAGTCCCCGTCGTGCCAGTCCCCGTCGTGCCAGTCCCCGTCGTGCCAGTCCCCGTCGTGCCAGTCCCCGTCGTGCCAGTCCCCGTCGTGCCAGTCCCCGTCGTGCCAGTCCCCGTCGTTCCAGTCCCCGTCGTGCCAGTCCCCGTCGTGCCAGTCCCCGTCGTGCCAGTCCCCGTCGTGCCAGTCCCCGTCGTGCCAGTCCCCATCGTGCCAGTCCCCATCGTGCCAGTCCTCATCGTGCCAATGTACCAGTCCACTGTCCTTCAGAGTTTCTGTGCTCTCATTTGAGCCTCTGCTTCACATTAGCAAACACAGCACATCCACTGCAAATTGGCACTTGGTTTTTAGCCACATCCGACAGTTTTGTGTGAAACTCGTTTTTCCAAGACCACAGTGTGTTTGCTTGCATGCCAAATGCCACCCTATTTCCCATGGGCCCTGGTCAGAAGGAGTGCACTTTGAATATTAGTGTGTCATTGGAGACGCGTCTCTGTGTGTCGAACCGACGTTCAGTTAGACGTTCAGTTGGACGTTCTGTTAGACGTTCTGTTGGACGTTCTGTTGGACGTTCTGTTGGACGTTCTGTTGGACGTTCTGTTGGACGTTCTGTTGGACGTTCTGTTGGACGTTCAGTTAGACGTTCAGTTAGACGTTCAGTTAGACGTTCTGTTAGACGTTCTGTTAGACGTTCTGTTGGGCCTTTCCTACTCCCCCATTAAACTTGTCCAGAGCACTCAGACCAATTTACACGATTTACTGTCCTTACTGAGGCAGGGAGAGACTCCCAAACAGACACTTTATTATGCCCTTCCTAGGGCACTAGTTTACACTGGAGTCTATGGGGCCTGGTGACCTGGGTAGTGTGCAGTTTGGGACCTCTGTCTCAGTACCTGATGGGCCAGCTAGCAACAGCACCACACTGACACCCAGTTCTAGGGCTAATGGGATGACTGCTTTCTATTAGACTACTGTCATGGATTGAGTGGCGTAGTGTGGTTAAAGCCATATGCAGAGCCAATGGAATCCGTTTCTCAAGATTCATTAAATGAACATAAAACAAACCGAGTCCGGCGAAAACACACTAAACTGTTGCACTGAAATCAAAGATGCGCATATAGCGATTTATACAAAACGTTCACAAACAACAGGTACTATATCAACACAAACACTCACCTCTATAATAATGTGACATGCTAAGCACTGTGCATAACTACCAAACACCTTTTAATGAATGTTAATACAAACAAAGAGACCAGTCCAGCCCCATAAACAGTCCGTGCAGCTACAAAACCTCACCACTCATGACAACTACTGTCTGCCTGTCTTTTTAGTATGTCTGGTTACGTGTGTGTGTGTGTGTGTGCGCGTGTGTGTGTGTGTGTGTGTGTGTGCGTGTGCGTGTGCGTGTGCGTGTGCGTGCGCGTGCGCGTGCGCGTGTGTGTGTGTGTGTGTGTGTGTGCGTGCGTGCGCGTGTGTGTGTGTGTTAAAGAGGTGATTGATCATTCAGATGCTCTCAAGGTGCCTGCTACTATGTGGTGTGATTGGATAAAAAACAAATTATTAGAGGGTTTCTACAGCAGGAGGGCCACACACACACACACATTTAGTGACAGACACTAAGCAGGGAGAGAGGAGGGAGAGAGGAGGGGGAGAAATAAAGATGAGCGGGAGGGAAACAGGGAACTAGGGAGGGAGAAAAGCTGTGACTGACGAGTCCATGTTGAACTGCTGCCAAGTGAATGGTGGCAGGCTGTTCCTGGGAAGGCTGTTTCTTTAGGCAAATCACTGCACAAAGAGGCCTGCAAAAACCAGGTCGAACAGAGGGAGGTGTGGAGGAGCAGAGAGGAGTTCAGAGGGAGGTGTGGAGGAGCAGAGAGGAGTTCAGAGGGAGGTGTGGAGGAGCAGAGAGGAGTTCAGAGGGAGGTGTGGAGGAGCAGAGAGGAGTTCAGAGGGAGGTGTGGAGGAGCAGAGAGGAGTTCAGAGGGAGGTGTGGAGGAGCAGAGAGGAGTTCAGAGGGAGGTGTGGAGGAGCAGAGAGGAGTTGATTGAAGAGTGGCTGATGATGTTGTTGTTTGGAGGTAGACGGAGGACATGGAGGTAATTCTAAGTGGTAGGTTGGATGTGTGTGTTGCTCCAGTTAGAACCAGTCGCGCTCCCTCTCTCCTCATCACCCCTCTCATCCCCTCTTCCCCCTCTCATCCCCTCTCATCCCCTCTCTTCCCCCTCTCTTCCCCCTCTCTTTCCCCTCTGTTTCTCTGTGATTCTTTCTTACACACACACACACACACACACAGGCTCAGTGTGAAGCAGGCTGAACTACGGTCTTGTTTTTATTAGCATTGAGCGGTTTGTCCTGTAACTTGATCTCAGCTAGCTGACACGTATCCCATAATGGCACAGTGAATAAAACTACACAGATAGCTCAGTCATTCTCTGGCCAGAAACACACACACACACACATTAAGAAAGTGTGTGCGCTGATGGTACAGTTTTAAAGAAGATGAATAATACAAATCAAACAGGTGTATTTAAATATTTACAACTTCAGGATGAGTCCCTGGTCTCCGATCATTTACATCCAGGAAACACACAGGGTTTTCTGGAGAATTGAATGGTGTGCCGCCTGTGACCTGGTCTACAACAGACACTCGGCCCCACCGAACAACAGACACTCGGCCCCACCAAACAACAGACATTCGGCCCCACCAAACAACAGACATTCGGCCCCACCAAACAACAGACACTCGGCCCCACCAAACAACAGACACTCGGCCCCACCAAACAACAGACACTCGGCCCCACCAAACAACAGACACTCAGCCCCACCAAACAACAGACACTCAGCCCCACCAAACAACAGACACTCAGCCCCACCAAACAACAGACACTCAGCCCCACCAAACAACAGACACTCAGCCCCACCAAAACACAGACACTCATCCTGCCAAAAGTTCTGCTGTGGAGAAATCACTGCGCATTGAAAAATCTGCTACACTGCCGTGAGTGAGGTCATCGTCCTCTAACCACAACCAACACCTCCTCTAACCACAACCAACACCTCCTCTAACCACAACCAACACCTCCTCTAACCACAACAAACTACAGTGAAAACCTACAGGAGGGTAGATCTCCAGGAACAGCGTTGGAGTTAAATCCTACAGGAGGGTAGATCTCCAGGAACAGGGTTGGAGTTAAAACCTACAGGAGAGTAGATCTCCAGGAACAGGGCTGGAGTTAAAACCTACAGGAGAGTAGATCTCTAGGAACAGGGTTGGAGTTAAAACCTACAGGGGGGTAGATCTCCAGGAACAGGGTTGGAGTTAAAACCTACAGGAGGGTAGATCTCCAGGAATCCCTTTTGAAGTGTAGCTATTAATGCCGCACAAACATCCACCTGACATGGTGTCAGACTGGGAACAGCAGCACAGTGTGGATGGAGGAGAAAAGGTTTGTGAGCAACTCTCTGTGTATCACTGCAGAGGGGAAGCAGAAACGAGCTGCTGCCCCTGTAGCATAATATCAAGGAAGGGAGGGGGAGGGAGGAATGGAGGGAGGAATGGAGGGAGTGAGGGAGTGAGTGAGGGAGTGAGTGAGGGAGTGAGTGAGGGAGTGAGTGAGGGAGTGAGTGAGTGAGGGAGTGAGTGAGGGAGTGAGTGAGGGAGTGAGTGAGGGAGTGAGTGAGGGAGTGAGTGAGGGAGTGAGTGAGGGAGTGAGTGAGGGAGGGAGTGAGGGAGGGAGTGAGGGAGGGAGTGAGTGAGGGAGTGAGTGAGGGAGGAGGGGAGGGAGGGAGTGAAGGGGGGAGGGAGGGGGCAGAGGGCTTAAAAAAGAAACAGTGCAACACTGCCTGGCACTGCAAGACGGCACGTCAGCCTTCTGCACCCAGAGTGGTGCACACACACACACACACAAACACACATAAAACACACACACACACAAAACACACACACACACACACAAAACACACACACAGATAAAACACACACACACACACAGATAAAACACACACACACACAGATAAAACACACACACACAGATAAAGCACACACACAGATAAAACACACACACACAGATAAAGCACACACACAGATAAAACACACACACACTGCTCTGCCAGCCTCTGTAATTTGCTGCCAAACAGCGTAGGGAGAGGCTCTCCACAACCAACTGACACCTCATCATCTAGCCCACGGGCTGATTAGCACAGAGGTGACTGTGGCTGCCGATCTGCTTGTTGAGTCCTCACTGCTGTCCTCGCTGTGACCTTGAGCCCCCCCTGTCCTTCCCCATGGTGGGTGAGGGACCACGAGGCAGTGTGGAGAGGGAGAGGAAGGGGGTAGTGAGGGAGAGTAAGGAAGGAAGGGAGGGAGAGAGAGAGAGAGAGAGAGAGAGAGAGGAGAACTGGCAGATTCTCCCTTCAGTCTGCAGGCGATTGGTTACAGCATCGGGTTCTGTCTCCTGCGTTTGCCTGCCAACTTGGACTTTTGGAAAGCCTTATTAAATTGATTTGGAAATGAATTTTCATCTTGATTACAAACCATCCTCAAGGGATCCAAAAACCGAACATGCTTGCATATCTTTTCTTTCATTGTTCCTTGTCGTACTGACTTGAGGCCTGCTGTGTGTGTATTGTTCACTAGCTAGTCAGCTGGACTCACAAATCGTGCTTTATTTACTAGTTTGTCAAAAGTACACATTGGAAATAACTCGAGTACTCGAATAAAATACAAACCTAAACATTTAAATGAAACGAAATACGTTTGACAATTGAATATTTCAAAAACAATAATACTACTATTGACCCAAAACAATTGAACTTATTTTCCCCACACTTTTGCAGAGTGCTCTAGAGTAGGTATCCGTTTGATATCTCCTCAGGTGTGGTTTCTTCATGGTTCTGACCCAGCTGTTTTCTTTATCTAGATCCATGTCATTTCACTGCCTAGCTTATCAGATGCCATTTTACTATTGCCATCTGATGAAAATGAATTTATAATAGTTCAATTCCAACACCCTCCTGAATAATTCCTGTCTTTCTTTCTACTCTTGCTCATTGCTTGCTTCCAATTTCAGATGTTCAGTCCCTGACAGTTAAGTGATTAGAGCTGGATGTTTAGTGTTTAATTAGATGGCATTTTAAAATTGCTGGCAGCCATCTATAGTATTTCCTTATGTGTTAAATGGCTGTCACAAAATGATTCCTTTGTATGGTGAAGATGTGGCGGGTGTCTAGTAGACTAGATGTAGACGCACACACACATACACACACACACACACACACACACACACACACACACACACTGGGGAAACTGTTGCCATCTGTGGAGGTGCAACTGTCTAATTGAGTGGTAATTAGCTGTCTACAGGACGGGCCGTGATTGGCTGAGGGGTTGTCTAACTAAAAAGGGCTGACAGGTGATTGGCTTTCTGTGGGACAGACCAATTAAGTCTTGCCTGCTGGAACCTGGCCTACTGAAGTGTCTTTCCTTCAGCGATGGTTTTTTTTCATGGTTACCAATGACAACATTTGCTTTAAGAACAAAATACCATGCTGCTGCCAGTGGCAGTGACTGTTACTGACAGTAATAACTGAAATTAATCTGTCTGTTATACGATAACTGAAATTAATCTGTCAGTAATACGATAACTGAAATTATCTGGCAGTAATACGATAACTGAAATGATCTGGCAGTAATACGATAACTGAAATTTATCTGGCAGTAATACGATAACTGAAATTAATCTGTCAGTAATACGACAACTGAAATTAATCTGTCAGTAATACGATAACTGGAATTAATCTGACTGTAATACGATAACTGAAATGATCTGGCAGTAATACGATAACTGAAATTAATCTGTCAGTAATACGATAACTGAAATTATCTGGCAGTAATACGATAACTGAAATTAATCTGGCAGTAATACGATAACTGAAATTAATCTGTCAGTAATACGATAACTGAAATGATCTGGCAGTAATACGATAACTGAAATTAATCTGGCAGTAATACCATAACTGAAATTATCTGGCAGTAATACGCTAACTGAAATTATCTGGCTGTAATACGATAACTGAAATTAATCTGACTGTAATACGATAACTGAAATTAATCTGACTGTAATACGATAACTGAAATGATCTGGCAGTAATACGCTAACTGAAATTCATCTGTTACTAATACGATAACTGAAATTAATCTGACTGTAATACGCTAACTGAAATTATCTGGCAGTAATACGATAACTGAAATTCATCTGTTACTAATACGAAAACTATAATACTAGTTTTGAACAATATATTTTTCCCACCCTAATGTACACGCTAATCATTTCTAACATGGAAAAAAGTATTTTATTTGTGTGTCTTATTTTAGCCAATCACAAGTGGGGCACCGTCCCTAACACCACTGGCCAAACACATTAAAAAGCACCCAGTAATGGTTCAGAAATCACTTGCCAAACAGAGTGACAGATACAGACCGGATACATCAGTTGGTTCACCTTGTCTAGTTTGCTCCTGAAATGAGACCAGATTGGCAGTAGAAAGGTAGAGACATGATTGATGGCTGCAATAACAATTTCTTGGCAGATACTTTGGACAAAAGCTGTGCAAACATAGAACAGCTTGGGCTGGGTGACTCATTTTGTCCATGTCATTTGTCTTTATTTTTTAAATATGTAAATCGTACACATAATTTCACCAAAATAAATTGGATCTGAAGTTCTATGTATGTGAAGTGTTACATTGAACCAACGCACAAAGGTAGTGTGTTCTGGACTGAATAAGAGGCACTCAAAGAACACAGATGCCATGTTGTCATCAGATTGGAGCTGATACACAGAAGAGAAAAGAAATATGTGTGTGGTCAGTGTTTGGTTTGTATTTACCTTAAGGTTGTGGGGTCAGTGTTTGGTTTGTATGATGTGATCCATATGAGTTATCTGGGCTCTTCTGTTGGGTTTTGGTTCCATGTGATGTGTCTGTACCCCTAAACACTCCCCCCCCCCACCCTCTCTCCATCCCCCTCCCCCTCCCCTTCCTCTCTCCATCCCTCCTCCCCCTCCCCACCCTCTCTCCATCCTTCCCCCTCCCCCTCCCCACCCTCTCTCCATCCCTCCCCCCTCCCCACCCTCTCTCCATCCCTCCTCCCCCTCCCCACCCAACCCTCTCTCCATCCCCCTCCCCCACCCAACCCTCTCTCCATCCCTCCTCCCCCCCCTCCCCACCCAACCCCCTCCAGATCCCTCCCCCTCCCCACCCAATCCCCTCCACATCTTCAACCCCCTTCAACTTCAATTCGCCTGATCATCTTTATTGGCCAGCTTGAATGCCATGCTCTTTGTGTGCCTAGTTCCTAAAGCCCTGATTGGCCGATCTGTCTCTGCTGTTGTTGATAGGGCCATTCTGGGAACAGGGCCAGAGCAGAACCAGAGCCGAGGGACGTGCCAACCAATCGTCCTCTGCAAATAAAAAGCAGACGTGTTCTTTTTGATGTTACATGTTTGCGTGCTTGGGTTTCAGACAGCCAGGGGGACGGGGATGATTTGCAGGAGCAGTGGGGGGGCGGGTGAGGTGGGGTGAGGGTTTGCAGTGTGGGTCCAACGTGCACTTCCACATAACAACATGGGACCAATCAAACCAATGACTGTGGTTCCTCTTGATGTAGCTGTTGGCCCCTAGCTGTCAGTAGATGTAAGCCGAGTCATCCTCAACAGAAGGGCATGTGTCTCTGGAAGGGTCGGGGTGGGGGTATAGGGCTGTGGGGGTGGGGGTGTAGGGGTGTGGGTGGGGGTATAGGGGTGGGGGTATAGGGGTGTGGGGGTGGTGGTGGGGGCTATAGGGGTGTGGGGGTATAGGGGTGTGGTAGTTGTGTGGGGGGTGTGTGGGGGTATAGGGGTGTGGGGGTATAGGGGTATAAGGGTGTGGCGGTTGTGTGGGGGTATAGGTGGGTGGGTGGGGGGTTGGGTATAGGGGTATAAGGGTGTGGCGGTTGCATAGGGGTGTGGTAGTGGGGGCTGTAGGGGTGTGGTAGTTGTGTGGGGAGTATAGGGGTGTGGTAGTTGTGTGGGGGTATAGGGGTGTGGTAGTTGTGTGGGGGTATAGGGGTGTGGTAGTTGTGTGGGGGTATAGGGGTGTGGTAGTTGTGTGGGGGTATAGGGGTGTATAGTTGGGGGGGTGCGGTAGTTGTGTGGGGGTATAGGGGTGCGGTAGTTGTGTGGGGGTATAGGGGTGCGGTAGTTGTGTGGGGGGTATAGGGGTGCGGTAGTTGTGTGGGGGGTATAGGGGTGCGGTAGTTGTGTGGGGGGTATAGGGGTGCGGTAGTTGTGTGGGGGGTATAGGGGTGTGGTAGTTGTGTGGGGGGTATAGGGGTGCGGTAGTTGTGTGGGGGGTATAGGGGTGTGGTAGTTGTGTGGGGGGCAAAAATAGACACTGGGTTTCTAATTAATATTCCAACTGTACATGGCAGGTAGTTGTGGAAGCTGCAACCCCTGAAATGGATGAACATCATTTGGAAACCTCAGGTCCACACAGCTAACCCCTGAAATGGATGAACATCATTTGGAAACCTCAGAACCACACAGCTAACCCCTGAAATGGATGAACATCATTTGGAAACCTCAGAACCACACAGCTAACCCCTGAAATGGATGAACATCATTTGGAAACCTCAGAACCACACAGCTAACCCCTGAAATGGATGAACATCATTTGGAAACCTCAGAACCACACAGCTAACACCTGAAATGGATGAACATCATTTGGAAACCTCAGAACCACACAGCTCCTGGAAGCCAGCTAAATGGTTGTTTTGCTTTGAGGTACATCTTCGGAAGGCATCTTTCCTGTGGGAAGTGCCTATTAAAATTCCTCCGTCCAGATCAGACACGATCCTGTCGCCATCTGCGTTGGAATTGGACTTGGCTGTCGGTTCAAACGACACCCTATCCCCTACAAACTGGAGCACCTGTGATCCAAGCTTCACATTCCCTGAACATAAGAAGGGCACTAAGTCAGCTTCCATTTGAGACTCACTTGTTACCATGGCTACATGCTGAGAATCAGGATTACCATCAAATCAATCACATTTATTTTATGTGGCCATTTTTACATCAGCAGTTTTCACAAAGTGCTTTTACTGACACCCAGCCTGAACCAGAGAAAACAACAACAGAGTTGACTGACAGTTGCTAGGAAAAGCTCCTGTAGAAATGAGACTCTGAAGAGTGGCCAGTCCTCTTCTGGATATACAAGTACATCATCTTTGGGACCATAAGAGACAACCAGGTGGGCAGGACAGGGACCATAAGAGACAACCAGGTGGGCAGGACAGGGACCATAAGAGACAACCAGGTAGGCAGGACAGGGACCATAAGAGACAACCAGGAGGGCAGGACAGGGACCATTAGAGACAACCAGGTGGGCAGGACAGGGACCATAAGAGACAACCAGCTGGGCAGGACAGGGACCATAAGTTCTGCCCACAACCAGGTGGGCAGAACTTATGGTGGTTGAGGGGGTCTGTCTCTAGTCTTATGGTGGTTGAGGGGGTCTGTCTCTAGTCTTATGGAGGTTGAGGGGGTCTGTCTCTAGTCATATGGTGGTTGAGGGGGTCTGTCTCTAGTCTTATGGTGGTTGAGGGGGTCTGTCTCTAGTCTTATGGAGGTTGAGGGGGTCTGTCTCTAGTCATATGGTGGTTGAGGGGGTCTGTCTCTAGTCTTATGGTGGTTGAGGGGGTCTGTCTCTAGTCTTATGGTGGTCGAGGGGGTCTGTCTCTAGTCTTATGGTGGTCGAGGGGGTCTGTCTCTAGTCTTATGGTGGTCGAGGGGGTCTGTCTCTAGTCTTATGGTGGTCGAGGGGGTCTGTCTCTAGTCTTATGGTGGTCGAGGGGGTCTGTCTCTAGTCTTATGGTGGTCGAGGGGGTCTGTCTCTAGTCTTATGGTGGTCGAGGGGGTCTGTCTCTAGTCTTATGGTGGGGGTCTGTCTCTAGTCTTATGGGGTCTGTCTCTAGTCTTATGGTGGTCGAGGGGTCTGTCTCTAGTCTTATGGTGGTTGAGGGGGTCTGTCTCTAGTCTTATGGTGGTCGAGGGGTCTGTCTCTAGTCTTATGGTGGTCGAGGGGCTCTGTCTCTAGTCTTATGGTGGTCGAGGGGGTCTGTCTCTAGTCTTATGGTGGTCGAGGGGGTCTGTCTCTAGTCTTATGGTGGTCTGTCTCTAGGGGGTCTGTCTCTAGTCTTATGGTGGTTGAGGGGGGGGGTCTGTCTCTAGTCTTATGGTGGTTGAGGGGGTCTGTCTCTAGTCTTATGGTGGTTGAGGGGTCTGTCTCTAGGGGGTCTGTCTCTAGTCTTATGGAGGTTGAGGGGGTCTGTCTCTAGTCTTATGGTGGTTGAGGGGGTCTGTCTGTCTCTAGTCTTATGGTTGGTCTGTCTCTAGGGGGTCTGTCTCTAGTCTTATGGTGGTTGAGGGGGTCTCTAGTCTTATGGTGGTTGAGGGGGTCTGTCTCTAGTCTTATGGTGGTTGAGGGGGTCTGTCTCTAGTCTTATGGTGGTTGAGGGGTCTGTCTCTAGTCTTATGGTGGTTGAGGGGTCTGTCTCTAGTCTTATGGTGGTTGAGGGGTCTGTCTCTAGTCTTATGGTGGTTGAGGGGGTCTGTCTCTAGTCTTATGGTGGTCTGAGGGGGTCTGTCTCTAGTCTTATGGTGGTTGAGGGGTCTGTCTCTAGTCTTATGGTGGTTGAGGGGGTCTGTCTCTAGTCTTCTCTAGTCTTATGGTCTTATGGTGGTTGAGGGGTCTGTCTCTAGTCTTATGGTGGTTGAGGGGGGGTCTGTCTCTAGTCTTATGGTGGTTGAGGGGGTCTGTCTCTAGTCTTATGGTGGTCTTATGAGGGGGTCTGTCTCTAGGGGGTCTGTCTCTAGTCTTATGGTGGTCGGGGGTCTGTCTCTAGTCTTATGGTGGTCTTATGGTGGGGGGGGTCTGTCTCTAGTCTTATGGTGGTTGAGGGGGTCTGTCTCTAGTCTTATGGTGGTCGAGGGGGTCTGTCTCTAGTCTTATGGTGGTTGAGGGGGTCTGTCTCTAGTCTTATGGTGGTTGTCTCTAGTCTTATGGTCTGTCTCTAGTCTTATGGAGGTTGAGGGGGTCTGTCTCTAGTCTTATGGTGGTTGAGGGGGTCTGTCTCTAGTCTTATGGTGGTTGAGGGGGTCTGTCTCTAGTCTTATGGTGGTTGAGGGGGTCTGTCTCTAGTCTTATGGTGGTTGAGGGGTCTGTCTCTAGTCTTATGGTGGTTGAGGGGGTCTGTCTCTAGTCTTATGGTGGTTGAGGGGGTCTGTCTCTAGTCTTATGGTGGTTGAGGGGGTCTGTCTCTAGTCTTATGGTGGTTGAGGGGGTCTGTCTCTAGTCTTATGGTGGTTGAGGGGGTCTGTCTCTAGTCTTATGGTGGTTGAGGGGTCTGTCTCTAGTCTTATGGTGGTTGAGGGGGTCTGTCTCTAGTCTTATGGTGGTTGAGGGGGTCTGTCTCTAGTCTTATGGTGGTTGAGGGGTCTCTAGTCTGTCTCTAGTCTTATGGAGGGGGTCTGAGGGGGTCTGTCTCTAGTCTTATGGTGGTTGAGGGGTCTGTCTCTAGTCTTATGGTGGTCTCTGGGGGTCTGTCTCTAGTCTTATGGTGGTTGAGGGGGTCTGTCTCTAGTCTTATGGTGGTTGAGGGGTCTCTAGTCTTATGGTGGTTGAGGGGGTCTGTCTCTAGTCTTATGGTGGTTGAGGGGGTCTGTCTCTAGTCTTATGGTGGTTGAGGGGTCTGTCTCTAGTCTTATGGTGGTTGAGGGGGTCTGTCTCTAGTCTTATGGTGGTTGAGGGGGGGGTCTGTCTCTAGTCTTATGGTGGTTGTCTTAGGGGGGGGTCTGTCTCTAGTCTTATGGTGGTTGAGGGGTCTGTCTCTAGTCTTATGGTGGTCTGTCTCTAGTCTTAGGGGGTCTGTCTCTAGTCTTATGGTGGTCTAGTCTTATGGTGGTTGAGGGGGTCTGTCTCTAGGGGGTCTGTCTCTAGTCTTATGGTGGTTGAGGGGGTCTGTCTCTAGTCTTATGGTGGTTGAGGGGGTCTGTCTGTCTCTCTAGTCTTATGGTCTTGAGGGGGTCTGTCTCTAGTCTTATGGAGGTTGAGGGGGTCTGTCTCTAGTCTTATGGTGGTTGAGGGGTCTGTCTCTAGTCTTATGGTCTTATGGTGGTTGAGGGGGTCTGTCTCTAGTCTTATGGTGGTTGAGGGGGTCTGTCTCTAGTCTTATGGTGGTTGAGGGGGGGGTCTGTCTCTAGTCTTATGGTGGTTGAGGGGGTCTGTCTCTAGTCTTATGGTGGTTGAGGGGGTCTGTCTTATGGTGGTTGAGTCTTATGGTCTTATGGTTGAGGGGGTCTGTCTCTAGTCTTATGGTGGTTGTCTTATGGAGGGGGTCTGTCTCTAGTCTTATGGTGGTTGAGGGGTCTGTCTCTAGTCTTATGGTGGTTGAGGGGTCTGTCTCTAGTCTTATGGTGGTTGAGGGGTCTGTCTCTGGTGGTTGAGTCTTATTATGGTGGTTGAGGGGTCTGTCTCTAGTCTTATGGTGGTTGAGGGGGTCTGTCTCTAGTCTTATGGTGGTTGAGGGGGTCTGTCTCTAGTCTTATGGTGGTTGAGGGGTCTGTCTCTAGTCTTATGGTGGTTGAGGGGGGGTTGAGGGGTCTGTCTCTAGTCTTATGGTCTGGTCTTATGGTGGTTGAGGGGGTCTGTCTCTAGTCTTATGGTGGTTGAGGGGGTCTGTCTCTAGTCTTATGGTGGTCTTATGGTGGTTGAGGGGGTCTGTCTCTAGTCTTATGGTGGTTGAGGGGTCTGTCTCTAGTCTTATGGTGGTTGAGGGGGTCTGTCTCTAGTCTTATGGTGGTTGAGGGGTCTGTCTCTAGTCTTATGGTGGTTGAGGGGTCTGTCTCTAGTCTTATGGAGGTGAGGGGTCTGTCTCTAGTCTTATGGTGGTTGAGGGGGTCTGTCTCTAGTCTTATGGTGGGGGTCTGAGGGGGTCTGTCTCTAGTCTTATGGTGGTTGAGGGGTCTGTCTCTAGTCTTATGGTGGTTGAGGGGTTGTCTCTAGTCTTATGGTGGTCTGTCTCTAGTCTTATGGAGGTTGGTCTGAGGGGGTCTGTCTCTAGTCTTATGGAGGTTGAGGGGGTCTGTCTCTAGTCTTATGGTGGTTGAGGGGGTCTGTCTCTAGTCTTATGGTGGTTGAGGGGGTCTGTCTCTAGTCTTATGGTGGTTGAGGGGGTCTGTCTCTAGTCTTATGGTGGTTGGGGGGGGTCTGTCTCTAGTCTTATGGTGGTTGAGGGGGTCTGTCTCTAGTCTTATGGAGGTTGTCTCTAGTCTTATGGAGGTTGAGGGGGTCTGTCTCTAGTCTTATGGTGGTTGAGGGGGTCTGTCTCTAGTCTTATGGTGGTTGTCTCTAGGGGGTCTGTCTCTAGTCTTATGGTGGTTGAGGGGTCTGTCTCTAGTCTTATGGAGGTTGAGGGGGTCTGTCTCTAGTCTTATGGTGGTTGAGGGGGTCTGTCTCTAGTCTTATCTTATGGTGGTTGAGGGGGTCTGTCTCTAGTCTTATGGTGGTTGAGGGGTCTGTCTCTAGGTTATGGTGGTGAGGGGGTCTGTCTCTAGTCTTATGGTTGGGGGTCTGTCTCTAGGGGGGTCTGTCTCTAGTCTTATGGAGGTTGAGGGGTCTGTCTCTCTTAGTCTTATGGTGGTTGAGGGGTCTGTCTCTAGTCTTATGGTGGTCTGTCTCTAGTCTTATGGTGGTTGAGGGGTCTGTCTCTAGTCTTATGGAGGTTGAGGGGGTCTGTCTCTAGTCTTATGGTGGTTGAGTCTTATGGGGTCTGTCTCTAGTCTTATGGTGGTTGAGGGGGTCTGTCTCTAGTCTTATGGAGTTGGGGGTCTGTCTCTAGTCTTATGGCTCTCTAGTCTTATGGTGGTTGAGGGGGTCTGTCTCTAGTCTTATGGTGGTTGAGGGGGTCTGTCTCTAGTCTTATGGAGGTTGAGGGGGTCTGTCTCTAGTCTTATGGTGGTTGAGGGGGTCTGTCTCTAGTCTTATGGTGGTTGAGGGGGTCTGTCTCTAGTCTTATGGAGGTTGAGGGGGTCTGTCTCTAGTCTTATGGAGGTTGAGGGGGTCTGTCTCTAGTCTTATGGTGGTCGAGGGGGTCTGTCTCTAGTCTTATGGTGGTCGAGGGGGTCTGTCTCTAGTCTTATGGTGGTCTGTCTCTGTCTCTAGTCTTATGGTGGTTGAGGGGGTCTGTCTCTAGTCTTATGGTGGTTGAGGGGGTCTCTAGTCTTATGGAGGTCTGTCTCTAGTCTTATGGTGGTCGAGGGGCTCTGTCTCTAGTCTTATGGAGGTTGAGGGGGTCTGTCTCTAGTCTTATGGTGGTTGAGGGCTCTGTCTCTAGTCTTATGGAGGTTGAGGGGGTCTGTCTCTAGTCTTATGGTGGTTGAGGGGGTCTGTCTCTAGTCTTATGGAGGTTGAGGGGGTCTGTCTCTAGTCTTATGGTGGTTGAGGGGGTCTGTCTCTAGTGTTATGGCGGTTGAGGCAGGATTATAATTGGACTAACAGTGATTTTGATTCACTGGATGAAGGGAAAATAGTCTCCTTGACCTGGCTTGAAATGATTTGATTGGATAAAGGTTAAGGACATTTAAACACCTAGAATCATAAATCTGTCACCATTTTAATGAGATGTGGAATCATGACATTGTGTTTGGGATACTGTGGTTGTGTCCTATTTCAGAGCCTTTTTCTTACATATTACACTATATGATCCCTATGTTGCCTGGTCCAATGTAGTTCACTATAGAGGGACTAGGGTAGAGGTTGTTAAGGGAGACCTGTGCTTCCTAGTAAATGGATGTTACCACGTGATGTTTTTCTAAAAAAGTTCTTATCAATCAGGAATTGTTTTCTACTAGTCTCTCTCCTCTGTTCAGCTCCTCTATTTTCTTCTTCTCTTCTCTTCTCCTTTTCTCTCATTATCCTCCTCTCTTCACTTCACAGAAGTCCTCCTCTCTTCTTTCCCTCCTCTCTTTCCCTCCGATCTTGTTTTTCACTACTCTTTTCTCCCCTCTTCTCCCTCCTCTCATTTCCTTCCCTCTCTCTCCTCTCCTGTCTTCTCCACCCCCCTCTAGATTCTCTCTGGTTCTCCTCTCTCTCACCCCCTCGCTCTCTGTCTCCCCTTCTCTCTCTCTCTTTGTATTTTTCCTGTCTCTTCATGTATCTCTCTTTTTTATTCACTTCAAAGGTGCTTCATTGACATGGGAAAGATTTGTTGACACTGCCAAAGCAAGTGGAAAATAATATCAATAAATTAAAAATAATAATCAGCACAGTTTATTTAAAGAGAAATAAACTGTCAGGAAGTAAACATTACACATTGAATCATCATTTTCCCTTTACTCTGTTTCTCTCCAGCTGTCTATCTCTTCTCCACCATCTTTTTCTTCATTCTTTCTCCGTCTTTTCTCCCATCGCTCTTTTTCTCTGTATTTTTCCTCAATTTTTCTCTTTTTCTTCCTGTCTCTCTGTGTCTGTCTCTCTGTGTCTGTCTCTCTGTGTCTGTCTCTCTGTGTCTGTCTCTCTGTGTCTGTCTCTCTGTGTCTGTCTCTCTGTGTCTGTCTCTCTGTGTCTGTCTCTCTGTGTCTGTCTCTCTGTGTCTGTTTCTCTGCCCATTGATTGTAATGTATTTTTCCAGTTCAGATGATACAGTTTGGTTTCACCACATTCACATTGACCCAGTCAGTCTAGATGAAGCCGGGTTCTGGTTCTGGGATAACAATACCACACATGAAACATGCTCCAACATGTACATGTTCCTCCATTATAGACTCTACAATATAGACTTTCCATTATAGACTCTCCATTATAGACTCTCCATTATAGACCCTCCATTATAGACTCTACATTATAGACTTTACATTATAGACCCTCCATTATAGACTCACACTCCTCAGCCTCCCTGGTAAAGTGTACTCCAAAGTGCTGGAAAGGAGGGTTCGGCCAATAGTCGAACCTCAGATTGAAGAGGAACAATGCGGTTTTCGTCCTGGCCGGGGAACCACGGACCAGTTCTTTACTCTCGCAAGGATCCTGGAGGGGGCCTGGGAGTATGCCCATCCAGTCTACATGTGTTTTGTGGATCTGGAGAAGGCGTATGACCGGGTACCCGGGATCTTTGTGGGAGGTGCTGCGGGAGTATGGGGTGAGGGGGTCTCTTCTCAGGGCCATCCAATCTCTGTACGCTCAAAGCATGAGCTGTGTCCGTGTCCTCGGCAGTAAGTCGGATTCGTTCCAGGTGGGGTGGGGGTTCCTGTTTGCAATATTCATGGACAGGATATCAAGGCGTAGTCATGGGGGGGAGGGGTTCCTGTTCGGTGGGCTGATGGTCACATCACTGCTTTTTGCGGATGATGTGGTCCTGATGGCCTCATTGTTCGGTGACCTTCAGCACTCACTGGATCGGTTCGCAGCCGAGTGTGAAGCGGCTGGGATGAGGGTTAGCACCTCTAAATCTGAGGCCATGACTCTCAGCAGGAAACCGGTGGAGTGCCTACTCCGGGTAGGGAATGAGTCCTTACTCCAAGTGAAGGAGTTTAAGTACCTCGGGGTCTTGTTCGCGAGTGAGGGAACAATGGAGCGGGAGATTGGTCGGAGGATCGGAGCAGCGGGGGCGGTGTTGCATTCGCTTCACCGCACTGTTGTGACGAAAAGAGAGCTGAGCCGAAAGGCAAAGCTCTCGATCTACCGGTCAATCTTTGTTCCTACCCTCACCTATGGTCATGAAAGCTGGGTCATGACCGAAAGAACGAGATCGCGGGTACAAGCGGCCGAAATGGGTTTTCTCAGAAAGGTGGCTGGCCTCTCCCTTAGGGATAGGGTGAGAAGCTCAGTCATCCGAGAGGAACTCGGAGTAGAGCCGCTGCTCCTTTGCATAGAAAGGAGCCAGTTGAGGTGGTTCGGGCATCTTGTACGAATGCCACCTGGGCGCCTCCCTAGAGAGGTGTTCCAGGCACGTCCAGCTGGGAGAAGACCTCGGGGAAGACCCAGGACTAGGTGGAGAGATTATATCTCCACACTGGCCTGGGAACGCCTCGGGATTCCCCAGTCAGAGCTGGCTAATGTTGCCCGGGAAAGGGAAGTTTGGGGTCCCCTGCTAGAGCTGCTACCCCGCGACCCGACCCCGGATAAGCGGTTGAAGATGAGATGAGACATTATAGACTCTACAGTCCCTGACAAAAGTCTTGTCGCTTATCTATTTTCTAGAAACACCTGCTATTAACCAGACTTTTAATTAATCAATTGGTGTTAGAAATAGCTCATATGAAAAGCTAAAACCTTCCCAAATGATGTTTAATGCACAGAAATGAATTAGTTTCACTGAAAAAAGATGTATCATTTAATCAAGACAGAAAGGTCAAATTTTGGCAAGACAAAAGTTTTGTCGCCTATACAGAAATTGAACACATTTACTGCAAATACAAAAATATGTCAGCAAATTAAGTAGTGGTGCTGTGAGGTCCAAATTGAATATCTTGTATGACTTCCATGAGCTTGAAGGACTGCATCCATGCGGTTTGGCAAGGATTCATACAATTTATTGATGAAGTCATCAGGAATAGCAAAGAAAGCAGTCTTGCATGCCTCCCAGAGTTCATCAATATACTTTGGTTTCGTCTTCCATGCTTCCTCTTTCATCCTACCCCACATATGCTCAATGATGTTTATGTCTGGTGACTGGGCTGGCCAATCCTGGAGCATCTTGATCTTCTTCACCTTGAGGAACTTTGATGAGGAGATGGAAGTATGTGATGGTGCAACATCCTGCTGCAGAATTTGTCATATTTTATGGATGGGAATATAAGAGGTAGCTAAGATTTCTTGGTATTTTAGACTATTGATGTTGCCTTCCACCCTGCAGATCTCTTGCACACCCCCATACTGGAAGTAACCCCAGACCATGATTTTTCCGCCACCAAAATTGTTTTCTGGGTGAATCTCGGATCCATGCGGGCTCCAGTAGGTGTCCTGCAATATTTGCGGTGACTGTGGTGTAATTCAACAGAAGATTCATTTGAAAAATCCACCTTCTTCCACTTTTCCAGCGTCCATCCTTTTAGGAGGCTGTGGGCCTTGGAAATGCAACACGGTTTTTCAATTGTCTTTTGTTTAGGGCTGGCTTCTGGGCACTGATTCGACCATGGAGGCCATTTTGAGACAGAATCCGACAAACTGTTCTGGTTGAAACAGGGACTTCAGGTGACCAGGTCTCGTGGAGCTCTGCTGCAGTGGAAAATGGGCTGGCCTTGGATTTTCGAGCCAACAAACGGTCCTCTCGAGCAGTTGTCTTGAGGGGTCTGCCTGACCTGGGCTTGTCAAAAACGTCTCCAGTGTCTTCAGATGGTTTTTTTATCCTCTGTACTTGACGCTGAGACACATTGAAGGTGTCTGCCACATCAGCAGTGGATCTGGTCTTCAGCCTCTTGATAATCAAAACTTTAGTCTCAGGGTGAATCTTAGGCATTTTTGCAGAGGTCTAGTTGCAGTTGATGTGAAGGTCCAGTGTACTGGGGTTGTTTTTATACACACCTGAGACCTAATTGATCCATTATTAGTCACAGGTGAAGCTCATATGACAAGGCGACAACACTTACGTCTTTGCAAAAATTGACTCAATGGGCTTTACCAAGCTGTGAATATTAGAATACTTTTTGACAGTTTAATTTTGCACTGAAACATTATTACAAAAGCTGTTGGGATTAAAATGAGCCATTTCTTGTAAAAACATCTTGATAAGAAATATATTTCAGCGGCACTTCAGGTCAATTTGTACACAAGCGACAAGACTTTTGTCAGGGACTGTACATTATAGACTTTACATTATAGACCTTCCATTATAGACTCTACATTATAGACTTTACATTATAGACCTTCCATTATAGAATCTACATCCATTATAGACTCTACATTATATAATCTACATCCTTTATCCACAAGTTGCCTACGTCCCATGAGGCATTGCGTCAAAAGTGGGTGCGACTTCCGGTTCGAAGTAAACAAGCCGGAGTTGACACTCATTCATTCATTAGTTGACCGTCATTCAAGATTTAGCTATCCAAACTTAATGATGTGGGAACACAACCTCAACGAAATTAAAAGGGGTGATATAACAGTACCTTTACCATCCGCGGTAGATGGTTGGGAGGAAGCTGTAAGCCATAATCATCAAAATTATAACAAATTAAAGGCTTGAAATATCTCACTTTGTAAGCAATGAGCCTATAAATAATATATTAGTTTCACATTTTAAGTTGAATTCCTGAAATAAATTAACTTTTCGATGATATTCTAATTTTTTGGAAATGGTCTGTTGATATTCTGTTACATTAAATGTTAACTAATAGAGGAAATTCAACTAGCATCTGCACTGTGTACCATTGTGCCCTCCAAGCTAGTCACAATAAAGGTTTATGCAAGGTAAAAACATCAGGTTACCTTCATGGCAGTTTTTCATTTATTAATAATAAGTAATACAAGACAAACACGCTAGTTGACATTACATTAATGCTAAAATACCTGTTGCTGTTATGACATGTCAAATCCTAGGTCGGCGTCTCTTCTCCGGTTGCTTCTCGTAACCCAAAAAGAGCGTTTTACAAGTACACAAACCTTGTTTTGCAAGTACACGGATCTTTTATTGCAAGTATACGAATCTTTTATTGCAAGTACACGAATATTTTTCTGCAAGTAAACACAATTTCTGCAAGTACACGAATCATCGTTACAAGTACCCAAAACGTTTTTTACGGAGCTTCGTCTGGTGGCACTGATTTTACTCCATACATGTCGTCCCTGAGCTCCGTAACGACATCTCTCATTAATGTATGCGACTTTAAAAAGTAGAAAACTGTACTCGAAAAATACCGTTGATTTACTACTCCGCCACCCCATCGGAAGTTTCCCCCACGTTCTATTTTACAGTAGCGCCCCCCGGAAACAGGTGGATAGACTCTACGTTATAGACTCTACGTTATAGACTGTCCATTATAGACTTTCCATTATAGACTTACCATTATTTGTGAAGCATCCTATTGGCTGCTCACGCCAAACGACCAATCAGAAGGTGGAGCTGGAAGAATGCATGAAGGCTTGGCGGGGGGGGGTTTGACTAGACCAGGGTTAGGGTGTTGTCCTATGTGTTTGGGGGGGGTGATGTGCTCTGTGTTGTAATGGGAATCTGCATATATGTTGCTCTGACTGAAACCGTTGACGCTTACAGTATGTAACCTCAAAACATTGCGCGGGTGTGTGCATGTGCGAATGAGTGTGTGCGTGTGTGTGTGTGTGCGTGCGCGTGTGTGTGCGTGCGCGTGTGTGTGCGTGAGAGGAAGGAAGAGCTTTTTCATACACTCGCAGCCCAGACTCAACTACTCTCATGTTGAGGCTGTGAGCATCTTTGCATCAACCACATGTATCTAACCACCAGTGTCACACATCGCCATGGAGACGAGAGGCTGCCTTTCTCACGGCTCTTAGACGTCTGGGAGTGATCTCCAATAACCTCTCTTTAGTCTTGAGGCTTTAGTTCTATTCAGTGGACAGATTAGGTTGTGTGTTAAGCCTACCCACACACACACACACAGACACGCGCACACACACAGACACGCGCGCACACACACACACAGACACAGACACGCGCACACACACAGACACGCGCGCACACACATACACTCACATTCAGGTTAACACACATAGGCTCTCACACACACACACACACACTCACATTCACATTCCCACACTCACACACACCACACACACTCACATTCAGGTTAACACACATACACACACACACACACACATTCACGCTCACACACACACTCTCACACACACACACATTCAGGCTAACACACACTCACACACACACACATTCAGGCTAACACACACACATTCACGCTCACACACTCACATTCAGGCTCTCACACACACACACTCACATTCACGCTCACACACACACACACACTCACATTCAGGTTAACACACATAGGCACACACACACACACTCACATTCACGCTCACACCCACACTCTCACACACACACACATTCACGCTCACACACACACTCTCACACACACACACATTCAGGCTAACACACACTCACATTCACGCTCACACACACTCTCACACACTCACATTCAGGCTCTCACACACACACACACACTCACATTCAGGTCATGGACATCATTTCAAATATGATACTTATAGTGGGAAGAATTCACATAGTACAAAGGTCATGGACATCTAGATACTCAAGAATACGGGAAGAACCTTTTTTTGCCCACGGCCGGGCTGCCCATGACCTCTGACCTAGAGCAGTACCTCTCTAGTTGCTCCGCGTTGGTTTTAGACAGGCCTGCAATTTGGAGGTCACATACTGTCTGAAGGTGGAGACCACCAAATACCAGGTGGAGACCACCAAATACCAGGTGGAGACCACCAAATACCAGGTGGAGACCACCAAATACTAGTTGGAGACCACCAAATACCAGTTGGAGACCACCAAATACCAGTTGGAGACCACCAAAAAAACGGGTGGAGACCACCAAAAAACCGGGTGGAGACCACCAAATACCAGTTGGAGACCACCGAAAAACCGGGTGGAGACCACCAAATACTGGGTGCAGACTAGGGATGGGAATTGATAAGAATTTAACGATTCCGATTCCATTATCGATATTGCTTATCGATCCGATTCCTTATCGATTCTCTTATCGATTCTCATTGGGTGAGGAAATAATTACAAATTTGTTTGTTTGTATTAACTTGCTTTAATATCTGATAAGAACACCGCACATACTCAGAGTATACACAAATTATGTGTAGCAACCTCAGAACAAACCTAAAAGTAGGTGAGCTACAAAGTAAAGTCCAGGGACCTATAGATTTTTTCACATTCATTGGTCCAGCCAAAAAAAAAACTGCCATTTAAGTGCCATAAAAACAAAAAACACAGACGGTAAACAGTCAAGGAAGAGCTTGTTCCTTTGGGAATATTCAACCTGAAACTAAATTCAACTCAACTGACGTACAAAATAGAAAGAAGTCTTCTGTAAAGACCACAACTATCAACTTGGGCAAATGATTGACAATGGAGATTATTATCCGTATAGTAAAAGTTTACACAATAAAATGGCGCTCACATTAACTAAATAGACAAGTTACCTTTGGCATTTATAGCAGATGCCGTCTCATTAGCTCCGCTGCTGCTTGACTCACTTGTTGTTGTTGTGTCGCTGAGTAGTAGAGAATCAAACACGCGACAGTCCTGCAAACGGATTGCGTGCTGTGTGGCCAAATGCTTCTGCATATTGGAGGTAGTTCCCCCCATTGCCGAAATTAAACTTTTACAACTGTTGCAAATGACTGCATTGGCGTCTTTTCGAGTGAAATACAACCACACTTTAGATCGCTTCTGCGTAACCAAAATGCGCAGCGCGTGTGTGACGGTCATGATGACACATTTGCAACGAGCCGAACCGTTAAGCGGAATCGTTAAGCAGGTACACTAACGGTTCCAAGGAATCGATTCACTGGGAACCGGTTCTAAAGAAGAACCGGTTCTCGATTCCCATCCCTAGTGCAGACCACCAAATACCAAGTGCAAACCACCAAATACCAGGTGGAGAGTGTGACCACCAAATACCAGGTGGAGACCACCAAATACCAGGTGGAGAACACCAAATACCAGGTGGAGACCACCAAATACCAGTTGGAGATCACCAAATACCAGGTGGAGACCACCAAATACCAGTTGGAGACCACCAAATACCAGGTGGAGACCACCAAATACCAGTTGGAGACCACCAAATACCAGGTGGAGACCACCAAATACCAGGTGGAGAACACCAAATACCAGTTGGAGACCACCAAATACCAGGTGGAGAACACCAAATACCAGGTGGAGACCACCAAATACCAGGTGGAGAACACCAAATACCAGGTGGAGACCACCAAATACCAGTTGCAGACCACCAAATACCAGGTGGAGACCACCAAATACCAGGTGGAGACCACCAAATACCAGGTGGAGACCACCAAATACCAGGTGGAGACCACCAAATACCAGGTGGAGACCACCAAATACCTGGTGGAGACCTCCAAATACCAGGTGGAGACCACCAAATACCTGGTGGAGACCTCCAAATACCAGGTGGAGAACACCAAATACCTGGTGGAGACCACCAAATACCTGGTGGAGACCACCAAATACCTGGTGGCGACCACCAAATACCAGGTGGAGAACACCAAATACCAGGTGGAGACCATCAATAGTACTGGTCGGGTCCGATGCGTAGTGCTGTTCATGTCTTAATTAGGGGCGGACTTTCTACTCTCCAGAGGGAGGAGGATCTCCAGGCGACCTCCGTAACCGTGGAACCGGCACTGGTAACTACGCTAAACCAGTTGGGGTCAGTCTGAAAGCAGTGTGGATTCACTCAACGTTCGCCAACACTGTGTTCATGCACATATCTACGGTAGTTCTTTTATACACAAACATTTCTATCCTAGATCTTCAATACAATTATATCCTCATAAAGCTCTACGTTTTGACATAATTAATCAGTCCAATTAAAGTGAGAAAAAATATTTTAATGAACATTGGCTAGGAAAAACTCCCTACTAGGGAATGTGGAAAGAAACCTAGAGAGGAGACAGACTCTGAGGGGTACTAGTTCCCTCCTGGCTGGGCCCCATTTGATTTGAACTGTTCTGTCAGTGCACCCCAATCATGAAAGCAGTTTCCCCTTGATGCTAGAACAGAAGAGGTATTGCTCGTTTTCATAAAACATCTGAAACACTAACTTTTCAAAGTCTGTCTGGAACCTTCCCCAAACAGTCCACTTTCTTCCGTGGACTAACGCTTCCAATTGTTTATTTCAGTTGTGGTTATTCACTGCTCAGTTGTCAGCCGTCCTGCCTGTGTGAAGATAAAGACACTGACTGTACAACAATATCCCTCTGGGAAGAATGAACAGCTGCTTCTAATACAACATATTCAGTTGACAAGTGATGATTGGGGAAGTTCAGCATGTGAGTCTGGAGTAAACATAGATGTGTGTATCATTTACCATAACTGTGAAACTAGAGATCCTGTTGATGGAGGTTTTGGCTAGGCTGAGCATACAGTCAGGACTCATATGAAGCTGACAACATGCAAACATGTTAACAGTTAAAGTATGTGTCCAGAAATTCCCAGAGGCTTAGCAGCTCCCTGGAATCGATAAAGAGTTGTATTCTTATTGCACAACTGCCGAGCAAGGTTAGCAGAAAGCTAACAAGCAAGCTAGAAATTAAACAAGCTCTCAGTTCTGTGTGCTGACAGACTAATATTCACACTGACATTCCCTGTGTGTAACAAATGACCCCCTTTCTTTCCGTAGTGCAGTAGTTCTATCAACTGAGAAGATGATACTAGAAGATGGGGTTTGTCTAATACATACTGGGGCGTCATTGTTTTATGGTTTATCATCTTTATCCAGGATTGTCTGAATAAGTTGTCGATATCTCTCAGCAGTTCCGCTTTAGGTATTCAAATGTGTCTTTGCGCTGTGACCTAATGCTCAACACCTCTAGTCCCAAATCACGCCATATTCCCTATTTAGTGTGTCATTTTAAATGGGTACCGTTTGTGACACTGATTTCACCTGACTGGCTGGACGGTGTGAAACCTGATGGGTGGACTGACGCATGCGGCTAATAAGAGATCTGCCCCTGCCGCCCGGGCCAGGGAAACCCTGTGTGACTGTTGTCATGTCGATATCTTTCAGTTGATCTCCAGCAGAGAGGAGTCCGGCTGTTCTATCTACTCGGCTCATTTGCATTCTAATCGTGTGTGTGGGCGATGCTAGGTAGCCTTTCTCTCTGGCATGCCTTTTCTTTCTCTCTCTCTCTCTCTCTCTCTCCTGTTAATCTCTGTCTCTCTTGCTCTCAGCATAGCTATGACGTTTTCATTTCAGCACTAACCGTTGTTTTTCAAACAATGAAACATGGTTCAATTTGCCAATTAATCAACAAAATCTTCTTTTTAATTTAATTCAAATCAGTAGTGTCTTGGGGCTTTGGGAACATGTTTGGTGATCTGAAGCTGATTAGCAGAATGATTAGCGGAGGGCTACGTTTCATATAGTGAATTAGCTCCTCTGTATTAATAACACATGAATTATTTGCTGCCATGTTTAAGCACCTTTGGCATTAAATAGACTTCAATGACACAGCAAGTTAATGACTTTGTTAAAGTACAAATAAACAACCCTCAACAGTAAGTAATCTTCTCTACTTGTCCTTCAACCTACTGAGAGAGAAAGAGAGAGAGGGGAGGAAGAAAGGGTAGAAAAAGTATTTTTGTTTTCTTCCTGTGTGCCAGAGAGCACCCCTCTAAGGATTACATTGGTTAAGCCCTTTTCACTCCAGGAAATTCACTGCCTGCTTAAAAAAGACCTGCAGAAGAAAATCAAGACGACATTTTATTTTTTATAACTTTCTCTCTCCATCTCTCTGTCTCTTTCTGTCTCCTTATTCCCATGGAAAGTTATTATGGCCTTGATGAAAAATGATATATTTTTTGGATGTACAGTTTTTTTTTTTTTTTTTTTTGTAACTGCATTTTACATTTCCTAGTTGTCTTTACTTTTTCGTTTTTCTTAAAATGACTGCTGAATTTTTTGTGTGAAAATCTGGTGGCAGGTGCTTGTGTGTGAAGGGGGGATGGGTGGAGAGAGAAGAGGGAAGGGGGAGAGAGAAGAGGGAAGGGGGAGAGAGAAGAGGGAAGGGGGAGAGAGAAGAGGAAGAGGGAAGGGGGAGAGAGAAGAGGGAAGGGGGTGGAGAGAAGAGGGAAGGGGAGAGAGAAGAGGGAAGGGGAGAGAAGGGGGAAGGGGAGAAGAAGAGGGAAGGGGGAGAGAGAAGAGAGAAGAGGGAAGGGGGAGAGAGAAGAGGGAAGGGGGAAAGAGAAGGGGGAGAGAGGAGAGGGAAGAGGGAAGGGGGAGAGAGGAGAGGGAAGAGGGAAGGGGGAGAGAGAAGAGGGAAGGGGGAGAGAGGAGAGGGAAGGGGGAGGGAGAGAGGAGAGGGAAGGGGGAGGGAGAGAGAAGAGGGAAGGGGGAGGGAGAGAGAAGAGGGAAGGGGGAGAGAGGAGAGGGAAGGGGGAGAGAGGAGAGGGAAGGGGGAGAGAGAGAGGGAAGGGGGAGAGGAGAGGGAAGGGGGAGAGAGAGAGAAGGGGGAGAGAGGAGAGGGGAGGGGGAGAGAGAGAGAGAGGGAAGGGGGAGAGAGAGAGAGGGAGGGGGAGAGAGAGAGAGGGGAGGGGGAGAGAGAGAGAGGGGAGGGGGAGAGAGAGGGGGGAGGGGGAGAGAGAGAGAGGGGAGGGGGAGAAGAGGGGAGGGGGAGAGAGGGAAGGGGGAGAGAGAGAGAGGGAGGGGGAGAGAGGAGAGGGGGGGGGAGAGAGGGAGAGGGAGGGAGAGGGAAGAGGGAGGAGGGGGAGGGGTAGAGAGGGGAGGGAGGGGGAGAGAGGAGAGGGAGAGAGGAGAGGGGAGGGAATGGGAGAGAGGAGAGGGAGAGAGGAGAGGGGAGGGAATGGGAGAGAGGGGAGGGGGAGAGGGGAGGGGGAGAGAGGGAGGGGGAGAGAGAAGATGGAAGGGGAGAGAGGGGAGGAAATGGGAGAGAGGGGAGAGGGGAGGAGAGTGGAGGGGGAGAGGAGTGGTCTCTGTGTGACTGACTGTGATGTAATGTTCAACATCCAGAGGAAACGTTTGTTATTCTAATGTGACGGCGCCATGGTAACGGCTTTTACACACTCTGAAGGGGGGAGTGTGTACTCACTTTAATCAGTTTCTCCCCTAACTTCATTTAGATGTTTTAATGAATGTTATAAATTCTCACACTAACGGCACCCAAGACGTTGCCAATGAACCTGTCTGTATACCTAAGAAATACATGAACAGAAGCAGGAACATTGTTTCTACTAAATTGGAGCGGCTGACTTGAACAAAGTCGTGTTTTTATGGTTTTGTCCGTATGGTTTAGTGGGTATTCTGCCCACATGAGTTTGGCAAAAAGGGCATATTGTCAAACACGTAGTGAATATGCAACAATCACAATCTTTATAATGGATTTAGACTAAATAATATTCTACACTTGATGTTCATAAACAGCATAATATTACTGAAGTACTCAAATGTTTCTCCATTCCTCCCCAGCCGAGCAGAGTGCTTTAGATATAGTTTAGTTACGTATGTAAAGTAACGGCAATTAAAATTAATGCTACATCATATTGGCCAGAAAACTAGGGGTGTTTAGACTTTTTATATCTACTGTTTTTATAACATACAACACAAACTTCATCTTTGTGTCTTGCTTTACACTAGAATGCTAAGTATTTCATGTACACACAGAAATAAAACACATAATACGTCAGATGTAACCAATACATTTTTTAGACAAAGTAGAATTTAGAATACAGACTTTCACACGCTAAGCATATTTAATAATTTAGCCTATATACAGTATTTGCTATATTCTTCAAACATAAGTGAATTATAAATATAGAGGCAGTGGTGAATATAGAGGCAGTGGTGAATATAGAGGCAGTGGTGAATATAGAGGCAGTGGTGAATATAGAGGCAGTGGTGAATGTAGAGACAGTGGTAAATATAGAGGCAGTGGTAAATATAGAGACAGTGGTGCATATAGAGGCGGCGGTGAATATAGAGGCAGTGGTGAATATAGAGGCAGTGGTAAATATAGAGGCAGTGGTGCATATAGAGGCGGCGGTGAATATAGAGGCAGTGGTAAATATAGAGGCAGTGGTGCATGTAGAGGCGGCGGTCAATATAGAGGCGGCGGTGAAGTATAGAGGCGGCGGTGAAGTATAGAGGCGGCGGTGAAGTATAGAGGCGGCGGTGAAGTATAGAGGCGGCGGTGAAGTATAGAGGCGGCGGTGAAGTATAGAGGCGGCGGTGACTATAGAGGCGGCGGTGACTATAGAGGCGGCGGTGACTATAGAGGCGGCGGTGACTATAGAGGCGGCGGTGACTATAGAGGCGGCGGTGACTATAGAGGCGGCGGTGACTATAGAGGCGGCGGTGACTATAGAGGCGGCGGTGACTATAGAGGCGGCGGTGACTATAGAGGCGGCGGTGACTATAGAGGCGGCGGTGGAATATAGAGGCGGCGGTAAAAGGGAGAGTGTGGGCCAGATTAAAACCCTGCACCGCACCAGGGGGAGTTGTAGTCAGCACTACTGCACTTCTAGGGACTTGGGTGTTATTGGGACCCCACTCCGGTTTAAACAGAGCATTTGGTTCCTTCTGGGGGGCCAAACTGGGTTCACCACCTTAGGAAGTCCTAACCAAATCCCAGTGTACATGTTTATGACCTCACTGATGACCTCTCTGTTGGGGGTTGAACAGATATATACCAGAGGTTAGCCCTCCGGTGCCAGACCCAGGGGAAAGGCAAAGTCCCAGCCGCTGTGTATTTGGATTAATCCCTGTTTTATAAACCTGTTAGTGGTATGACACCCCGTTACCCAATGGGCCAGGGTGGAAGGAAGTGCACTAAACCTGGACCAGGGTGGAAGGAAGTGCACTAAACCTGGACCAGGGTGGAAGGAAGTGCACTAAACCTGGGCCAGGGTGGAAGGAAGTGCACTAAACCTGGACCAGGATGGAAGGAAGTGCACTAAACCTGGACCAGGGTGGAAGGAAGTGCACTAAACCTGGACCAGGGTGGAAGGAAGTGCACTAAACCTGGACCAGGATGGAAGGAAGTGCACTAAACCTGGACCAGGGTGGAAGGAAGTGCACTAAACCTGGACCAGGGTGGAAGGAAGTGCACTAAACCTGGACCAGGGTGGAAGGAAGTGCACTAAACCTGGACCAGGGTGGAAGAAAGTGCACTAAACCTGGACCAGGGTGGAAGGAAGTGCACTAAACCTGGACCAGGGTGGAAGGAAGTGCACTAAACCTGGACCAGGATGGAAGGAAGTGCACTAAACCTGGACCAGGATGGAAGGAAGTGCACTTAACCTGGACCAGGATGGAAGGAAGTGGAAGGATGGAAGGAAGTGCACTAAACCTGGACCAGGGTGGAAGGAAGTGCACTAAACCTGGACCAGGGTGGAAGGAAGTGCACTAAACCTGGACCAGGGTGGAAGGAAGTGCACTAAACCTGGACCAGGGTGGAAGGAAGTGCACTAAACCTGGACCAGGGTGGAAGGAAGTGCACTAAACCTGGACCAGGGTGGAAGGAAGTGCACTAAACCTGGACCAGGGTGGAAGGAAGTGCACTAAACCTGGACCAGGATGGAAGGAAGTGCACTAAACCTGGACCAGGGTGGAAGGAAGTGCACTAAACCTGGACCAGGGTGGAAGGAAGTGCACTAAACCTGGACCAGGGTGGAAGGAAGTGCACTAAACCTGGACCAGGGTGGAAGGAAGTGCACTAAACCTGGACCAGGGTGGAAGGAAGTGCACTAAACCTGGGGGTGGAAGGAAGTGCACTAAACCTGGACCAGGGTGGAAGGAAGTGCACTAAACCTGGACCAGGGTGGAAGGAAGTGCACTAAACCTGGACCAGGGTGGAAGGAAGTGCACTAAACCTGGACCAGGGTGGAAGGAAGTGCACTAAACCTGGACCAGGGTGGAAGGAAGTGCACTAAACCTGGACCAGGGTGGAAGGAAGTGCACTAAACCTGGACCAGGGTGGAAGGAAGTGCACTAAACCTGGACCAGGGTGGAAGGAAGTGCACTAAACCTGGACCAGGGTGGAAGGAAGTGCACTAAACCTGACCAGGGTGGAAGGAAGTGCACTAAACCTGGGCCAGGGTGGAAGGAAGTGCACTAAACCTGGGCCAGGGTGGAAGGAAGTGCACTAAACCTGGACCAGGGTGGAAGGAAGTGCACTAAACCTGGACCAGGGTGGAAGGAAGTGCACTAAACCTGGACCAGGGTGGAAGGAAGTGCACTAAACCTGGACCAGGGTGGAAGGAAGTGCACTAAACCTGGACCAGGGTGGAAGGAAGTGCACTAAACCTGGACCAGGGTGGAAGGAAGTGCACTAAACCTGGACCAGGGTGGAAGGAAGTGCACTAAACCTGGACCAGGATGGAAGGAAGTGCACTAAACCTGGACCAGGATGGAAGGAAGTGCACTAAACCTGGACCAGGATGGAAGGAAGTGCACTAAACCTGGACCAGGGTGGAAGGAAGTGCACTAAACCTGGACCAGGGTGGAAGGAAGTGCACTAAACCTGGACCAGGATGGAAGGAAGTGCACTAAACCTGGACCAGGGTGGAAGGAAGTGCACTAAACCTGGACCAGGGTGGAAGGAAGTGCACTAAACCTGGACCAGGATGGAAGGAAGTGCACTAAACCTGGGACCAGGGTGGAAGGAAGTGCCTGGACTAAACCTGGACCAGGGTGGAAGGAAGTGCACTAAACCTGGACCAGGATGGAAGGAAGTGCACTAAACCTGGACCAGGGTGGAAGGAAGTGCACTAAACCTGGACCAGGGTGGAAGGAAGTGCACTAAACCTGGACCAGGATGGAAGGAAGTGCACTAAACCTGGACCAGGATGGAAGGAAGTGCACTAAACCTGGACCAGGGTGGAAGGAAGTGCACTTAACCTGGACCAGGGTGGAAGGAAGTGCACTAAACCTGGACCAGGGTGGAAGGAAGTGCACTAAACCTGGACCAGGGTGGAAGGAAGTGCACTTAACCTGGACCAGGGTGGAAGGAAGTGCACTAAACCTGGACCAGGGTGGAAGGAAGTGCACTAAACCTGGGCCAGGGTGGAAGGAAGTGCACTAAACCTGGAGGGTGGAAGGAAGTGCCAGGACCAGGGTGGAAGGAAGTGCACTAAACCTGGACCAGGGTGGAAGGAAGTGCACTAAACCTGGACCAGGATGGAAGGAAGTGCACTAAACCTGGACCAGGATGGAAGGAAGTGCACTAAACCTGGACCAGGGTGGAAGGAAGTGCACTTAACCTGGACCAGGGTGGAAGGAAGTGCACTAAACCTGGACCAGGGTGGAAGGAAGTGCACTTAATCTGGACCAGGGTGGAAGGAAGTGCACTAAACCTGGACCAGGATGGAAGGAAGTGCACTAAACCTGGACCAGGATGGAAGGAAGTGCACTTAACCTGGACCAGGATGGAAGGAAGTGCACTAAACCTGGGCCAGGGTGGAAGGAAGTGCACTAAACCTGGACCAGGATGGAAGGAAGTGCACTAAACCTGGACCAGGGTGGAAGGAAGTGCACTTAACCTGGACCAGGGTGGAAGGAAGTGCACTTAACCTGGACCAGGGTGGAAGGAAGTGCACTTAACCTGGACCAGGATGGAAGGAAGTGCACTAAACCTGGACCAGGGTGGAAGGAAGTGCACTAAACCTGGACCAGGGTGGAAGGAAGTGCACTTAACCTGGACCAGGGTGGAAGGAAGTGCACTAAACCTGGACCAGGGTGGAAGGAAGTGCACTAAACCTGGACCAGGTTGTCTTGTAACCGGGATCAGTGAAAAGCTGATGGGTCAGGGTTAAATTAAGGTTTGGTTAAGGTTAAGTTATGGTTTGGTTATGGGTTGGTTAGGGTTAAGTTAACTTTAGGGAAATCGCTGTGTGCGGAGCAAAGCTGACACTAATGATATCCCTGAGAACTTTGTCAAACGCAGTGGTGGCAGCATCATGTTGTGGGGATGTTTTCATTGGCAACGGCTGGGAAACCTGTCAGGGTTAAGGGCAAGATGGATGGGTCCAAATCTAGAAATATGCGGGAAGAAAACCTGTTTCAGTCAGCAAGATACCTTGGACTGGGGTGGAGTGGTTCACATTCCAGGAAGACAATGATCCTAAACACACAGACATGGATATACTGGAGTGGTTTTAACACAAGTAACTAAGTGTTCTACAATTGCCAACAAAGCCCAGACTTCAATCCAGAACTGAGAGTATGTGGTAAGACTTGGGAGTTGCTGTTAGCCTACGGTCTCCATTCAGGAGAGCTTAAGCAGTTTAGCAGGTGTAGATTTTCAGGTGTTTTGCTACAAACGGAGGTTTGTCCAAATATTGACCCAGGTGGTTGATCTTCATCCAACCAACACATCTCAGGGTTTAATTACCTTGTGTTTCACATTGAAACAATATTTTGCACCAATAAAGGGTTGTGAATTTGGTGTTAATCAAAAGGAAAGAATCCAAACTGAATAGTTTTTTATCCATGATTAAAACACCACTAAAACAGAATGGTCCTTACACTACACAGTTTAATGCATTCATTTGTAGCTCGAACTGTTTCAACATTTATTTATGTGAGGTAGTTTCAGAAAAAATGCCAGCAACGCTGAATGAATAAGTAAGTAGTGTCCAGCTGGGAGACAAACAGATTGTGTTTCACTGGACTCTTTACACCCGGAACATTAGTTGCGTACGTTTCTTGCGTGTGACTCAAATAGTTACGGTATTACAGAGGTTTGGTTCTATAACAGAACCAAGGATAATACACGACTGAACACACTATTTATAACAGAACCAATATAGGAGGCCCAGGAGTATAGTGTAATGTTATGAGAAGCCCAGGAGGATAATGTAATGTTATGAGAGGCCCATGAGGATAGTGTAATGTTATGTGAGGCCCAGGAGGATAGTGTAATGTTATGAGAAGCCCAGGAGGATAATGTAATGTTATGAGAGGCCCAGGAGGATAGTGTAATGTTATGAGAGGCCCAGGAGGATAGTGTAATGTTATGTGAGGCCCAGGAGGATAGTGTAATGTTATGAGAAGCCCAGGAGGATAATGTAATGTTATGAGAGGCCCATGAGGATAGTGTAATGTTATGTGAGGCCCAGGAGGATAGTGTAATGTTAAGGCCCAGGAGTATAGTGTAATGTTATGAGAGGCCCATGAGGATAATGTAATGTTATGAGAAGCCCAGGAGGATAATGTAATGTTATGTGAGGCCCAGGAGGATAATGTAATGTTATGTGAGGCCCAGGAGGATAGTGTAATGTTATGAGAAGCCCAGGAGGATAATGTAATGTTATGTGAGGCCCAGGAGGATAATGTAATGTTATGAGAGGCCCATGAGGATAGTGTAATGTTATGTGAGGCCCAGGAGGATAGTGTAATGTTATGAGAGGCCCATGAGGATAGTGTAATGTTATGAGAGGCCCAGGAGGATAGTGTAATGTTATGAGAGGCCCAGGAGGATAGTGTAATGTTATGAGAGGCCCGGGAGGATAGTGTAATGTTATGAGAGGCCCATGAGGATAGTGTAATGTTATTAGAGGCCCATGAGGATAGTGTAATGTTATGAGAGGCCCAGGAGGATAGTGTAATGTTATGAGAGGCCCGGGAGGATAGTGTAATGTTATGAGAGGCCCAGGAGTATAGTGTAATGTTATGAGAGGCCCAGGAGGATAGTGTAATGTTATGAGAGGCCCAGGAGGATAGTGTAATGTTATTAGAGGCCCAGGAGTATAGTGTAATGTTATGAGAGGCCCAGGAGGATAGTGTAATGTTATTAGAGGCCCATGAGGATAGTGTAATGTTATGAGAGGCCCAGGAGTATAGCGTAACGCACACACAAACACATACAGACACACACGCACAGACTCTCAGTGAACATGTGTGTAGCATGTGCATTTGTGCAAGTTGTGTTTTGTGGTTTTAATCAGCTTATCTGTCTCAGCCTGTCTGTGTTAGTCCGTCTGTCTGTCTCATTCGGTCTGTCTCTCAGCCTGTCTGTGTCAGTATGTCTGTGTCAGCATGTCTGTGTCAGTATGTCTGTGTCAGCATGTCTGTGTCAGCATGTCTCTGTCAGCATGTCTGTGTCAGCATGTCTGTGTCTGCATGTCTGTGTCTGCATGTCTGTGTCAGCATGTCTGTGTCAGCATGTCTCTGTCTGCATGTCTGTGTCTGCATGTCTGTGTCTGCATGTCTGTGTCTGCATGTCTGTGTCTGCATGTCTGTGTCTGCATGTCTGTGTCTGCATGTCTGTGTCTGCATGTCTGTGTCTGCATGTCTGTGTCTGCATGTCTGTGTCTGCATGTCTGTGTCTGCATGTCTGTGTCTGCATGTCTGTGTCTGCATGTCTGTGTCAGCATGTCTGTGTCAGCATGTCTGTGTCAGTCTTGTCTCTGTGGTGAATGAGGGTTCTGGAGCGCCATATAGTCATTATAAACTGTGACAGGCTTTACACAATATTATGCATTGGTACTCTCTGTTTCCTATACTGTCCAAATGAAATATGGCAGACAGACACTTTCTGGAGGATAAGTGGGGGTCACACACACACACACACCCTGCCTCTCACACACACACACACACATACCCTGCCTCACACACACGCACACACACACACACCCTGCCTCACACACACACACACACACACACACACCCTGCCTCTCTCACACACACACACATACCCTGCCTCACACACACACACACCCTGCCTCACACACACACACACCCTGCCACACACACACACCTTGCCACACACACACCCTCCCTCACACACACACACATACCCTGCCTCACACCCACACACACCCTGCCACACACACACACACACACCCTGCCTCACACACACACACCTTGCCACACACACACACCTTGCCACACACACACACCCTGCCTCACACACACACACACACACACACACACTGCCACACACACACCCTGCCACACACACACCCTGCCACACACACACACACACACCCTCCCACACACACACACACCCTGCCACACACACACACACCCTGCCTCACACACACACACACACACACACACCCTGCCACACACACACACCTTGCCACACACACGCCCTGCCTCACACACACACATACCCTGCCTCACACCCACACACACCCTGCCACACACACACACACACCCCTGCCTCACACACACACACCTTGCCACACACACACACCTTGCCACACACACACACCCTGCCTCACACACACACACACACACCCTGCCACACACACACCCTGCCACACACACCCTGCCACACACACACACACACACCCTGCCACACACACACACACCCTGCCTCACACACACACACACTGCCTCACACACACACACACACTGCCACACACACACACACCCTGCCACACACACACACTGCCTCACACACACACACACACCCTGCCACACACACACCCTGCCACACACACACACACCCTCTGCCCCCAGTAACACCTCCTCCCTCCCCCACTACTCTTTGCAAAAGGAAAATATGTCTCCAATTACCTTCCCACAGTCATGTAGCTCGGCCCGTAGGCCAAACCCCCCCTGACCCCCGTCCCCCCCTGCCCCCCCTGCCCCCCGTCCATCTCTGGGCGATCCCTCTACACTGATGCTGGATTCTTAGTTACGCTCTCTTCCCCGTCTAGTGCACGAGAGCATTCTACGTAGTGAACAGGCCGTCATTTGGGACTCCTCTGAGGGATGGAACGTCTATCTGAGTGTTAAACTTAAGTATCGGTACATTTTCATCCGTAAAGTGGCTTGTTTGGAAACACTAAGAAATGTCTGTATGCTGTGTGGTTGTCCTACTCCCTGCCTGTCGCACCCTAGCTCCTGCACAGGCCCAGGGTCAGTGTAGTGCACTGTGTCCATTGGAAGCACGGCCTTGTGTTTCCTTACTACTGGGCTCTGGTCTGTAACTGGAGCTCCACACACTCCCTTCCTCTGACCCATATATGAATGTGTCCTTTCCAGCCAATTCAGCAGGAAAAAAGTCTCCAATCTCAACATCTGTTTCTATATAGGTGTGTTTAGCAGACTGTTATTCTAGTTTCCATCCAACCTACCCACCACCTCCTCCCACCACCTCCTCCCACCACCTCCTCCCACCACCTCCTCCTTTCTCTGTCCCCGATACTGAGGTGCTGTCAGAGCAGTGGAAGCTCAACTTGAAGTGTGCTGGTGTGTGTGCTGGTGTGTGTGTGTACCGGTGTGTGTACCGGTGTGTGTGCTGGTGTGTGTGTGTGTGTGTGTGTGTGTGTGTGTGTGTAAATCTGCACGTCCAGACTAGAACTGCAAGACTGTAACTCCGGCAGGGTTGGGGGCCGGGGGGTTTGTAGAAGATTCAGGGGTTTTTCTAAAATGCTAATTTGGTGTGCAAGAGAACCAGTTCCAACCCAACACAGCCCTCCTCTACCAACCCAACACAGTTCTTCTCTACCAGCCTAACACAGTTCTTCTCTACCAACCCAACACAGTCCTCCTCTACCAACCCAACACGGTTCTTCTCTACCAACCCAACAGAGTCCTCCTCTACCAACCCAACACGGTTCTTCTCTACCAACCCAACACAGTCCTTCTCAACCAACCCAACACAGTTCTTCTCAACCAACCCAACATGGTCCTTCTCTACCAACCCAACACAGTCCTTCACAACCAACCCAACACAGTCCTTCTCAACCAACCCAACTCAGTCCTTTTCAACCAACCCAACACAGTCCTTCACAACCAACCAACACAGCCCTCCTCTACCAACCCAACACAGCCCTCCTCTACCAACTCAACACAGTCCTTCTCTACCAACCCAACACAGTCCTTATCTACCAACCCAACACAGCCCTCCTCTACCAACCCAACACAGTTCTTCTCTACCAGCCCAACACAGTTCTTCTCTACCAACACAGTCCTCCTCTACCAACCCAACACGGTTCTTCTCAACCAACCCAACATGGTCCTTCTCTACCAACCCAACACAGTCCTTCACAACCAACCCAACACAGTCCTTCTCAACCAACCCAACACAGTCCTTTTCAACCAACCCAACACAGTCCTTCACAACCAACCATACATAGTCCTTTTCTACCAACCCAACACAGTTCTCTACCAACCCAACACAGTTCTCCTCTACCAACCCAACACGGTTCTTCTCAACCAACCCAACACGGTTCTTCTCAACCAACCCAACATGGTCCTTCTCTACCAACCCAACACGGTCCTTCTCTACCAACCCAACACGGTCCTTCTCAACCAACCCAACACGGTCCTTCTCTACCAACCCAACACGGTCCTTCACAACCAACCCAACACAGTTCTCCTCTACCAGCCCAACACAGTCCTTCTCTACCAACCCAACACGGTCCTTCTCTACCAACCCAACACAGTCCTTTTCAACCAACCCAACACAGTCCTTTTCAACCAACCCAACACGGTCCTTCTCTACCAACCCAACACGGTCCTTTTCAACCAACCCAACACGGCCTTATCTACCAACCCAACACAGTCCTTTTCAACCAACCCAACACGGTCCTTCTCTACCAACCCAACACGGTCCTTCTCTACCAACCCAACACGGTCCTTTTCAACCAACCCAACACAGTCCTTCTCTACCAACAAACAGTTGCTGGTTGTTTTGAATTCCAGTTCTGAACAACTGACAACCAAGTGAGAATTAGCTGAATTCTCTTCGCAATATAAAACTGATGTCTTGTTCCTTTTGTCTTTTACAGGAACGTATAACAGATTTTAGACCGGCCAATCTGAAGGGGGCTGATAGTCCTCCTTTCTACTGGAATGCCTATTTAGCGTTTTATCACATTGTACATATGGTATGTGTAACGGAGTATCGTTTGTGAATTATTCTGGGGATTAGAAATGGCATCTGTGTGCTCTTGGCTATACATCTTGTCTGTTTTAGATCTGAAGTACATTCCTTGGCATGGACTCTCCTCACAGACTGCCCTCTAACTCTGGCCAACATATTTTTGACTCAACTCTGTTTGGAACTTGAGAGGAGAGAGTGAAGAGAGAGTGAAGAGAGAGTGAAGAGAGAGTGAAGAGAGAGTGAAGAGAGAGTGAAGAGAGAGTGAAGAGAGAGTGAAGAGAGAGTGAAGAGAGAGTGACGAGAGAGTGAAGAGAGAGTGAACAACCAATCAATCAATCAAATTTATTTATAAAGCCCTTTTTACAACAAAAGTTGTCACAAAGTGCTTTTACAATCACCAGCCTGAATCCGACAGAGCAAACATCAACAAGTTGAACAAGTTGACACACGGCGGCTAGGAAAAACTCCCTGAAAGTCAGATTTAGGAAGAAACCTAGAGAGGAGCCAGGCTCTGAGGGATCACCAGTCCTCTTCTGGCTGGGCTGGGTCAGTTTATGACAGTACAACAAGCGAGGTGTGAAAAACTGAGAAAGCAAAATAGTCCGGGATGTCCAGGAGGGATGATGGATTTGATAGGACTTGGAGGAAGAAGCTCCGGTTGCACCAGCTGTCTGTCAGCCGCACAGTCAGGGGCCCCAGGGAGGATCCAGCATATGCTCCAAGCTGGAGCGGTCCCCCTGACAGAAGTGGACACAAACACAGGGAAGGGTGAGTGATGAGAGAGTGAGTGACGAGAGAGTGAAGAGAGAGTGAAGGACGAGAGAGTGAGTGACGAGAGAGTGAAGGACGAGAGAGTGAGTGACGAGAGAGTGAGTGACGAGTGAGTGAGTGAGTGAAGAGAGAGTGAAGGACGAGAGAGTGAGTGACGAGTGAGTGAGTGACGAGTGAGTGAGTGACGAGTGAGTGAGTGACGAGTGAGTGAGTGAAGAGTGAGTGAGTGACGAGAGAGAAAGTGAAGAGTGAGTTAAGAGTGAGTTAAGAGTGAGTTAAGAGTGAGTTAAGAGTGAGTGGGTGAGTGAGTGGGTGGGTGAGTGGGTGGGTGGGTGAGTGAGTGGGTGAGTGAGTGGGTGAGTGAGTGGGTGAGTGAGTGGGTGAGTGGGTGGGTGAGTGGGTGGGTGAGTGGGTGGGTGAGTGGGTGGGTGAGTGAAGAGTGAGTGAAGAGTGTGAGTGTGAGTGTGAGTGACGAGAGAGAGAGAGAGAGAGCACCCGGCTGGTAGTTAGAAATATAGAATTACTAGAAGCGTTTTGATTATACCTGCCACTCTGTAATGCCAGCTCTATTATACCTGCCACTCTGTAATGCCAGCTCTATTATACTTGCCACTCTGTAATGCCAGCTCTATTATACCTGCCACTCTGTAATGCCAGCTCTATTATACTTGCCACTCTGTAATGCCAGCTCTATTATACCTGCCACTCTGTAATGCCAGCTCTATTATACCTGCCACTCTGTAATGCCAGCTCTATTATACCTGCCACTCTGTAATGCCAGCTCTATTATACCTGCCACTCTGTAATGCCAGCTCTATTATACTTGCCACTCTATGATGCCAGCTCTATGCCTGCCACTCTGTGATGCCAGCTCTATGCCTGCCATAGAGCTGGCATCACTAACACCTCTACAATGGTCCCATCTCTCACTCAATCCTGCTCGGAGTCATGGCCTCAAATTTAGAGGCTCTACAATGGTACAACATATTGCTGGTCCTCACTTTGACAAGAAGCTTTATGTGACTGGAGGTTAAGTTTAGGGATACTGTTAGAATTAGGCTTAGACTTTAGGGTCGGGGTTAGGTTAGGTTTAGGGTTGGTTAAATTAAGCATAATAATTTTCAGGTTGTTAGGATCAGGGCTTGGGTGAATTGTTATTTTTAACATATAATTTCTAAATTTCTGGTAGTAGTTGTGTGTTTAGGTGTGGGAAATGTGGGTATATGTGTGTGTTTGTAGGTCTGTGTGTGTTTCTGTGTGTGTTTCTCTCTGTGTGTGTGTGTGTGTGTGTGTGTGTGTGTGTGTGTGTGTGTGTGTGTGTGTGTGTGTGTGTGTGTGTGTGTGTGTGTGTGTGGTGTGTGGGTGTGTGGGTGGGTGGGTGGGTGGGTGGGGTGGGTGGGTGGGTGTGTCTGGGTGGGTGGGTGGGTGGGTGTGTCTGGGTGGGTGGGTGTGGGTGGGTGTGGGTGTGTGTGGGTGGGTGTGTCTGGGTGGGTGGGTGTGTGTGTGGGTGGGTGTGTCTGGGTGGGTGTGGGTGGGTGTGTCTGGGTGGGTGTGTCTGGGTGGGTGGTAGGTAGGTGTTTGTAGGTCTGTGTGTGTTTCTGTGTGTGTTTCTCTGTGTGTGTGTGTGTGTGTGTGTGTGTGTGTGTGTGTGTGTGTGTGTGTGTGTGTGTGTTTTGTGTGGGGGGTGGGTGGGTGGGTGGGTGGGTGGGTGTGGGTGGGTGGGTGTGTCTGGGTGGGTGGGTGTGTGGGGGTGGGTGTGTCTGGGTGGGTGTGGGTGGGTGTGTCTGGGTGGGTGGGTGTGTGTGTGGGTGGGTGTGTCTGGGTGGGTGTGGGTGTGTCTGGGTGGGTGGTAGGTAGGTTCAAAAAAACGTCTGTTTGCTGAAGAAAGAAATACCACAGCAGTCGTTTCATTTATTTTATTTCCAGTTGTTAAATCTTTGTTTTTGTGACACATTTATGTTGCTCCAGACATCTCAGGATGACAGATCTGATCTTCTCTGAGGGGTCTTTATATGGCCCCCTTATAAGCGTAGTCTCCTTTTGCTCAATCCAGGTTCTCTTTCTCACTCGCTTTTTTTTCTTCTTTCTTTTTGTTGCTCTCTCTTTTTGGGTCATACATTTCTCAATGTCTTCTAGAGATTCAAGATTTTTCTTTTTGTTATTGGTTTGTTTTTCTTCATTGACGCATGGAGTCAGAGATGGAGTCAGAGATGGAGTCAGAGATGGAGTCAGAGATGGAGTCAGAGATGGAGTCAGAGATGGAGTCAGAGATGGAGTCAGAGATGGAGTCAGAGATGGAGTCAGAGATGGAGTCAGAGATGGAGTCAGAGATGGAGTCAGAGATGGAGTCAGATATGTGAGTCAGATATGTGAGTCAGATATGTGAGTCAGATATGTGAGTCAGATATGTGAGTCAGATATGTGAGTCAGATATGTGAGTCAGATATGTGAGTCAGATATGTGAGTCAGATATGTGAGTCAGATATGTGAGTCAGATATGTGAGTCAGATATGTGAGTCAGATATGTGAGTCAGATATGTGAGTCAGATATGTGAGTCAGATATGTGAGTCAGATATGTGAGTCAGATATGTGAGTCAGATATGTGAGTCAGATATGTGAGTCAGATATGTGAGTCAGATATGTGAGTCAGATATGTGAGTCAGATTTGTGAGTCAGATTTGTGAGTCAGATTTGTGAGTCAGATTTGTGAGTCAGATTTGTGAGTCAGATTTGTGAGTCAGATTTGTGAGTCAGATTTGTGAGTCAGATTTGTGAGTCAGATTTGTGAGTCAGATTTGTGAGTCAGATTTGTGAGTCAGATTTGTGAGTCAGATTTGTGAGTCAGATTTGTGAGTCAGAGATGTGAATCAAATGGTACCCAAATCCCTTTATAGATAACAACCTTTAACCATAGACACACAGGACCTGGTCAGAGTTTTTCAATATAGATATTTTTACTATTAGGTGGCTTTTATCATTGCAGGCATCATGGGCACTTTAAAATATCCTAAATGTATTTTGCCACATTTTCACGGCTGTGTTCTGTCCGAAATGGCTGAGGCAGAAAAACACTTGTGTTCTTTCAGATTTCTATCCACTCAGGCACACTCATGCAGCAACAATATTTACAACTCTATCTTTCTCTCTCACTCCCTCTTCGTTCCTCTGCCTTTTCTTCTCTCCGTTTCTTTTTCCATCTCTCTCTCTCCCTCCCTGCTTTTTCTTCTCTCATCTCCCCATCTCAATCACCCAGTCTCTTCTGTAATACTCACTGTGCTCTTCATATGTGTGAAGAGGTGTTCGTGTGTGTCTTTGTCTATATGTGTGTCTATCTGTGTGTGTGGGATATGTTATTGTTTGTGTGAGCACCTGTGTGTGTGTTTATCTGTGTGTGTGTGTGTGTGTGTAATGCTGAAGTGATGTAGATAGAGAAGTCACAGTGAGTTACCGAAGCTTCTAACCTCTCAAATCGATCCTCATCACTACAGAGCTTCACACTGAGACCAGTGCAGGGGAACAGTATGTAAGATTACACACACACACACATATACACTCACACACACACACAGACACATACGCACACACACATACACACACACACACAGACACATACGCACACACACACACACAGACACGCACACACATACACACACACACACACACATACACACACACACACACAGACACGCACACACATACACACACACATACACACACACACACAGACACGCACACACACACACATACACATACGCACACACACACATACACACACACACACACATACACACACACCCACACACACAGACACATACGCACACACACATACACACACACACACACACACACACATATACACACACGCACACATACGCACACACACATACACACACACACACACATACACACACGCACACACACATACACACACACACACACACACACATACACATACGCACACACACATACACACACATACACATACGCACACACACATACACACACACACACAGACACGCACACACACACACATATACACACACGCACACATACGCACACACACATACACACACACATACACACACGCACACACACACACATACACACACATACAATATGATAGGCCGGGTGCAGTGGTCAAGGTAACCCCCCCTCGGCAACAGTAGCTAGGTTCTTGTTTCAATGGCGGAGTCGTTTTCAATAGAGTCGAATTAGGTTGCCACCTACGTCACCACCTATATGACCACCTACGTCACCACCTATATAACCACCTACGTCACCACCTATATAACCACCTACATCACCACCTATATAACCACCTACGTCACCACCTATATAACCACCTACGTCACCACCTTTATAACCACCTACGTCACCACCCATATAACCACCTATGTCACCACCTATGTCACCACCTACGTCACCACCTATGTCACCACCTACGTCACCACCTATGTCACCACCTACGTCACCACCTACGTCACCACCTATATAACCACCTACGTCACCACCTATATAACCACCTACGTCACCACCTATATAACCACCTACGTCACCACCTATATAACCACCTACGTCACCACCTATATAACCACCTACGTCACCACCTTTATAACCACCTACGTCACCACCTATATAACCACCTACGTCACCACCTATATAACCACCTACGTCACCACCTATGTCACCACCTATATAACCACCTGTATAACCATCTACGTCACCACCTATATAACCACCTGTATAACCATCTATGTCACCACCTATATAACCACCTACGTCACCACCTTTATAACCACCTACGTCACCACCTATATAACCACCTACGTCACCACCTATATAACCACCTACGTCACCACCTATGTCACCACCTATATAACCACCTACGTCACCACCTATATAACCACCTACGTCACCACCTTTATAACCACCTACGTCACCACCTATATAACCACCTACGTCATCACCTATATAACCACCTACGTCACCACCTATGTCACCACCTATATAACCACCTACGTCACCACCTATATAACCACCTACGTCACCACCTATATAACCACCTACGTCACCACCTATGTCACCACCTATATAACCACCTGTATAACCATCTACGTCACCACCTATATAACCACCTGTATAACCATCTATGTCACCACCTATATAACCACCTACGTCCACACCAACTCATAAACAACGTGTGAGCATTGTGTGAGCAACGTATGAGCAACGTATGAGCAACGTATGAGCAACATATGAATAACGTATGAGCAACATATGAATAACGTATGAGCAACGTATGAGCAACATATGAATAACGTATGAGCAACATATGAATAACGTATGAGCAACATATGAGCAACATATGAACAACGTATGAGCAACATATGAATAACGTATGAGCAACGTATGAGCAACATATGAATAACGTATGAGCAACATATGAATAACGTATGAGCAACGTTTGAGCAACATATGAATAACGTATGAGCAACATATGAATAACGTATGAGCAACATATGAGCAACATATGAACAACGTATGAGCAACATATGAATAACGTATGAGCAACATATGAGCAACATATGAATAACGTATGAGCAACATATGAATAACGTATGAGCAACGTATGAGCAACATATGAATAACGTATGAGCAACATATGAATAACGTATGAGCAACATATGAGCAACATATGAACAACGTATGTGTGGCTGGATGGAACTTGTATAATGTGAACGTCTGATTCACATTGATCCCGATGACCTGGGAAGGCGATATGCCTCAGCTTCACAATCTCTCTCAGACACGTGAGGAAACCAGAGCTGTTGATCTGGAAACCTGATCATCCAATCCTGCATTGGGCTAAAGACTCAACTTCTCCACTTTCTGCTCGGCTAAGAGTTACGCTAACAACAGCAACTTGCATTCTGTTTCTCTTTGTTACCCATAAGCCACTTGGATGGCAACAAAATGAGCCCTTACTTTCAACAGTATCTAGTGCTTTTGATTATGAACCTAAAGGCTGTGGTTTCAACTAAGTGTTCTATGTACAATGGATTGAATGTTGAGTGTTGTGTGTGTTGTGAGGTTGCTTTGCAAAGTGTGATTCTAATGTATTTACATGTTCTAATTAATGATCACAAAATATTCTAGAGTTTCAACGTACATATAAGCTGTGTGAAGATCTACATAAATCTACATGAATCTACATAAATTATTTCATAGGACTTCCAATTCCTCTGTTCCTCATACAAACAGGGCGGCAGTGGCTCAGTGGGTTGAGTCAGTTGTCTATCAGTCGCCTTGCATGGTAGACGCGGTCGTCAGTGTGTGAATGAATGAATGGGTGAATGTGAGGCAGGATCTGTAAAGCGCTTTGGATAAAAGCGCTATATAAAAGCGCAGCATTTACCATTTACCATATTTTTGGTCCTACTGTCAAGTATTTTAAGCGCACACTGAACTTTAATGTTTAATGAAGAATGTCAGTGATTGGTTTATTAGTTACTATAACCAATCAGATTGCATCGCATTAAAATGTCTAAAACCACCCAGAAAACAAAGATCTAGTCATTATGAACTGAGTTGCAGGACAGGTAGGGAACTGCTCTGTGATGTCACCCTGATGCTATTGGTGATGTCACCCTGATGCTATTGGTGATGTTACCCTGATGCTATTGGTGATGTCACCCTGATGCTATTGGTGATGTCACCCTGATGCTATTGGTGATGTTACCCTGATGCTATTGGTGATGTCACCCTGATGCTATTGGTGATGTCACCCTGATGCTATTGGTGATGTCACCCTGATGCTATTGGTGATGTCACCCTGATGCTATTGGTGATGTCACCCTGATGCTATTGGTGATGTCACCCTGATGCTATTGGTGATGTCACCCTGATGCTATTGGTGATGTCACCCTGATGCTATTGGTGATGTCACCCTGATGCTATTGGTGATGTCACCCTGATGCTATTGGTGATGTCACCCTGATGCTATTGGTGATGTCACCCTGATGCTATTGGTGATGTCACCCTGATGCTATTGGTGATGTCACCCTGATGCTATTGGTGATGTCACCTGATGCTATTGGTGATGTCACCCTGATGCTATTGGTGATGTCACCCTCATGCTATTGGTGATGTCACCCTCATGCTATTGGTGATGTCACCCTCATGCTATTGGTGATGTCACCCTGATGCTATTGGTGATGTCACCCTCCTGCTATTGGTGATGTCACCCTGATGTTATTGATGATGTCACCCTGATGCTATTGTTGATGTCACACCGAGCCTATTGGTGATGTCACACCGAGCCTATTGGTGATGTCACACCGAGCCTATTGGTGATGTCACACCGAGGCTATTGGTGATGTCACACCGAGCCTATTGGTGATGTCACACCGAGGCTATTGGTGATGTCACCCTGAGGCTATTGGTGATGTCACCCTGAGGATAATGGTGATGTCACCCTGAGGCTATTGATGATGTCACCCTGATGCTATTGGTGATGTCACCCTGAGGCTATTAGTGATGTCACCCTGAGGTTATTGGTGATGTCACCCTGATTCTATTGGTGATGTCACCCTGAACCTATTGGTGATGTCACCCTGATTCTATTGGTGATGTCACCCTGATTCTATTGGTGATGTCACCCTGAACCTATTGGTGATGTCACCCTGAACCTATTGATGATGTCACCCTGATGCTATTGGTGATGTCACCCTGATTCTATTGATGTCACCCTGATTCTATTGATGTCACCCTGATTCTATTGATGATGTCACCCTGATTCTATTGATGATGTCACCCTGATTCTATTGGTGATGTCACCCTGAACCATACTGTAAGTTGGAAAATGTTCAAGATGACTCTCAAAGTCTCACATGGTTTTCATGTGAGATCAATTGGTAAGGAGTTGAATTCATTCAAATATGTGTATGAAACATATTGAACCATTCATTGGAAAGGCTACTGATTCTGAAAATGTATATTACTGAAATAGTACTGAAATAGTACTGAAACAACAATATAACTGCAACATCTAATGTGTTTGTGCCGTGTCAAATGAGCAGCGTCTCTGGGAGTTCAGTTCTCCTCCTCTCAGCATCTCTGGGAGTTCACTTCTCCTCCCCTCAGCGTCTCTGGGAGTTCACTTCTCCTCCCCTTAGCGTCTCTGGGAGTTCACTTCTCCTCCCCTCAGCGTCTCTGGGAGTTCACTTCTCCTCCCCTCAGCGTCTCTGGGAGTTCACTTCTCCTCCCCTCAGAGTCTCTGGGAGTTCACTTCTCCTCCCCTCAGCGTTTCTGGGAGTTCACTTCTCCTCCCCTCAGCGTCTCTGGGAGTTCACTTCTCCTCCCCTCAGCGTCTCTGGGAGTTCACTTCTCCTCCCCTCAGCATCTCTGGGAGTTCAGTTCTCCTTCCCTCAGCGTCTCTGGGAGTTCAGTTCTCCGCCTCTCAGCGTCTCTGGGAGTTCAGTTCTCCGCCTCTCAGCGTCTCTGGGAGTCAGGGGCCTTTGATCAGCACAGCTACCATTAAGATAATCAACACACAGCCTGTCTCCCTGCTGACATGACCCCTCCACACTGCCTTCAAATAGAGGGCACTATTTAGGGTGCAGGAAGCTTTTTGGGAGCGATTCTCTTCATTCACAAATAGGCCACTTGTGTCAGAAAACAACTGACACACCGACACATTAGGAACCTTGAGAGCCAGTTTACGGGCTGTTAATTCAGTGTGGCTTTATCTGTGTTTTACAGAACGCTCTCACTGAGACAAGTGCAAACACATACAGGTCCACACACACCTTCTCCTTTAACCCACCTTTATTTAGGTGATGATCAACGACAGAAGAAGAGCAGCCATCCAGTGAAGTCATTTCTCACGACCCCTTGATGAAGTTTGAAGCAACAGAGTCGTTGGTGTCTAAAGTGAGGAGTATTTTGGCGACAGGAGTGAAAGAACTGAATGAATACATGACTGAATACTCACCTGCATTAATGGCATGTAATACAGTGTTCGTTTTGATTGGCCGGACAACACCAGTGACCAGTATTCACCAGCGCTGCCGTGTCTCTCATCACAAACCTCGAAGGTCGCTCGTCCGTTCGCTCGCCGCAAATGTCAGGAGCGCTTTAATGAGAGGGCTGTTAGCGTAGCGTCACAATGGCAGCTTTTCAGGTGAATTAAATGTGAAATCCTTTCTATTGTGACATTGCTGTGTTCTGGAAGAGGAGTTAGTAGCAGAAAACAAGGTTTAGGTGATCGTTATCAAAAAGCAGGAGTGGTTTTGTGCGGTTTGGCCGCAGTCTCGTGTCGGATTTCCACCTGCAACACAAAGCTGTTTTCTTACCTGATTTTTATTCTTTGACACAATGAGTCGGCAGGCTCTCGTGTTTCACAGTGTGGAGAGTCCAGAGCGGACTTTTGTTTCCCCGTTCATTCGATACGTGCGTGTTGTTTCCTCCAGAACATGGTCTTGGACCGGCGCCAGATGCTTTGTCCACGGCGGATTTCTCTGCCTTCTCTTTTCTTTGTCTGAACCGGACACTTTCCAAGAAACCATTTCCGATAAATGCAGAGGCCTCAACCACCATTCTTAAATTAGGCTGTCTTACTCAGTACATGTTCTGTTTAGACTGGTTACAGTATATCAGGTTGTACCCCCTAATTCTCTTGTCACACCCAACAAATTAGACGATAGATCAAACGTGGGAACGCTGGTTCCCTAGGTTTTGGCTGGTTATTGGTCAGACCGTAGACATCAATGTCCGTCTGTCATGTGCTTCTAGAGCTTTAAAGGTTGATTGGTTAAGATCGTTTCTTGAACGCTATGCGACTCTAACAATAAAAACACACCATGATTTATATCTAATTTACAATGAACAATGATCTCAACAGTGTTTGGTGTTGATAGCTTAAATAGTGTGGTTATGTAACCACATGTTCAGACGTTCCAAATGTATCTCTACTGTGTTTTGGTGTTGATAGCTTAAATAGTGTGGTTATGAAACCACATGTTCAGATGTTCCAAATGTATCTCTACTGTGTTTTGGTGTTGATAGCTTAAATAGTGTGGTTATGTAACCACATGTTCAGACGTTCCAAATGTATCTCTACTGTGTTTTGGTGTTGATAGCTTAAATAGTGTGGTTATGTAACCACATGTTCAGACGTTCCAAATGTATCTCTACTGTGTTTTGGTGTTGATAGCTTAAATAGTGTGGTTATGTAACCACATGTTCAGACGTTCCAAATGTATCTCTACTGTGTTTTGGTGTTGATAGCTTAAATAGTGTGGTTATGTAACCACATGTTCAGACGTTCCAAATGTATCTCTACTGTGTTTTGGTGTTGATAGCTTAAATAGTGTGGTTATGTAACCACATGTTCTGACGTTCCAAATGTATCTCTACTGTGTTTTGGTGTTGATAGCTTAAATAGTGTGGTTATATAACCACATGTTCAGACGTTCCAAATGTATCTCTACTGTGTTTTGGTGTTGTTAGCTTAAATAGTGTGGTTATGTAACCACATGTTCAGACGTTCCAAATGTATCTCTACTGTGCTTTTTCCACACTTTAATGCGTCGTCGGTCTGGACAATTTGTGTTTGTTTAGAGTTATCAACTTAAATAACAACTTTACGATCTAGAGTAAGTTAATCAAATCCAATAATAATACTAACAATCACTATATAGAAGCTCTGGAGTTGAGATTTGCTTTCAACTTGTTAAATCCTCCTGATCTGCTAATAGTGATGTCCATGTGATTTCACATCTGGTTTCCAGGGTTTCTTCCTGACCGTCTCTCCAGAATCCATTCTAAAGGTGGCAAAGCACGCGTCCGAAAACAACAAGATATTTGGCCTGAACCTCTCTGCCCCCTTCATCAGCCAGTTCTTCAAGGAGGACATGATGAAGGTCATGCCGTACGTGGACATCTTGTTCGGCAACGAGACGGTGAGTGAACAGGGCCATTAGTCCAGGGCTTCAAGCTCGTGAAGAAGCAGAGAAACTGGGGCCAGATACTGCAGCCTGGATGTCAGGCAGCAATTAGAAAAAACACAAAGAATCTTTAAATGAAAACACGGATGAGCTTGGCTGACAGAACTGTCAGAGAGATGGATTTGGTGTCCGTTAATCGTTCCCATTGCTTACTCTGGGTATGACGTGTGTCTGGGTGTGTGTATCCGGGTGTGTGTGTTTGGGTGTGTGTGTCTGGGTGTCTGGGTGTGTGGGTGTCTGGGTGTGTCTGGGTGTCTGGTTGTGTGTGTGTCTGGGTGTGTGTTTGTCTGGGTGTCTGGGTGTGGGTGTCTGGGTGTCTGGTTGTGTGTGTGTCTGGGTGTGTGTGTGTCTGGGTGTGTGTGTGTGTCTGGGTGTGTGTGTGTGTGTCTGGGTGTGTGTGTGTCTGGGTGTGTGTGTGTGTCTGGGTGTGTGTGTGTGTCTGGGTGTGTGTGTGTGTCTGGGTGTGTGTGTGTGTGTCTGGGTGTGTGTGTGTGTCTGGGTGTGTGTGTGTGTCTGGGTGTGTGTGTGTGTCTGGGTGTGTGTGTGTGTGTGTCTGGGTGTGTGTGTGTCTGGGTGTGTGTGTGTGTCTGGGTGTGTGTGTGTGTCTGGGTGTGTGTGTGTGTGTCTGGGTGTGTGGGTGTCTGGGGCTACGCTCTTCCCTGCTGGAGGAGGACAATTCCCAACATGCCAGACATTCCAGTACGAGGACACCCGGCTGAGGCTGTATAATGTGTGTTTCCTCCAAGAGGTGTCAATGGCAACAACACAGTATTGACGTATGGAGCTGGAGGCATCAGGCCGGTCTGAGACACAGGACTCCTAGAGGGTTGGGGCCTCCTGCATCACTGCAAGGGAAATGGATTCCCCTATTTAATCTCTATCTCTCTCTCTCTCTCTCTCTCTCTCTCTCTCTGTCCCTATCTCTATCCGCTCCATTCTGCCCACCCGTTCCATCTCACCATGGTCCAGAGACATTAGACCCCCCCACCAGCTATAAAGAGACAGATAAGAATTAGCTTGGTAATCATTCATCTTAATCGTATCACCATTTCATGCCAGTTAATCTATTGATTTGTCCGCCTGTTTGGATGTGAGTACTTGGTTTAGAGGTCAGGCTGAGGTCAGACACTGCATCTGGTCCCAAATGGATCCCTAGTCCCTATGAAGGACACTATTTTGATGAGTGCCCTACAACCAGTATGTGCTATGGCTTTGAGTCGTACACTCAGCAGGGGATAGGGTGCAATTGTGCTTTCTACAGAGCCTTTAGACTAGGTATTCATGATGCTTGTTTCTGTGATTGGCTGAGCCAGTTTCAGCAGAACCCAGAGAACAGTTCTAAATGGCCTGGGAGGTCTCCCTGTTTGGGGCTCACCTGGGAGGTCTTCCTGTCTGGGGCTCACCTGGGAGGTCTTCCTGTTTGGGGCTCACCTGGGAGGTCTCCTGTTTGGGGCTCACCTGGGAGGTCTCCCTGTTTGGGGCTCACCTGGGAGGTCTCCCTGTTTGGGGCTCACCTGGGAGGTCTTCCTGTTTGGGGCTCACCTGGGAGGTCTTCCTGTTTGGGGCTCACCTGGGAGGTCTTCCTGTTTGGGGCTCACCTGGGAGGTCTCCTGTTTGGGGCTCACCTGGGAGGTCTCCTGTTTGGGGCTCACCTGGGAGGTCTCCTGTTTGGGGTTCACTTAGGAGGTCTCCTGTTTGGGGCTCACCTGGGAGGTCTCCTGTTTGGGGCTCACCTGGGAGGTCTCCTGTTTGGGGCTCACCTGGGAGGTCTCCTGTTTGGGGCTCACCTGGGAGGTCTCCTGTTTGGGGCTCACCTGGGAGGTCTCCTGTTTGGGGTTCACCCTGGGGGCTCACCTGGGAGGTCTCCTGTTTGGGGCTCACCTGGGAGGTCTCCTGTTTGGGGCTCACCTGGGAGGTCTTCCTGTTTGGGGCTCACCTGGGAGGTCTCCTGTTTGGGGCTCACCTGGGAGGTCTCCCTGTTTGGGGCTCACCTGGGAGGTCTCCCTGTTTGGGGCTCACCTCGGAGGTCTCCCTGTTTGGGGCTCACCTGGGAGGTCTCCCTGTTTGGGGCTCACTTGGGAGGTCTCCCTGTCTGGGGCTCACCTGGGAGGTCTCCCTGTCTGGGGCTCACCTGGGAGGTCTCCCTGTTTGGGGCTCACCTGGGAGGTCTCCCTGTTTGGGGCTCACCTGGGAGGTCTCCCTGTTTGGGGCTCACCTGGGAGGTCTCCCTGTTTGGGGCTCACCTGGGAGGTCTTCCTGTTTGGGGCTCACCTGGGTTGACAGGGGTCCTCGTCATTCAGCAGCTAAAACTCTTGTTTGGGTTGAGATCTGGTCAATGGACTCAACACCAACTCTTACATGACCAAAAACACGGTCCCGTTTCTCTTATCTTCAGTAGATATGTGATAAGTGTGGACGTCTTGTGGCCGCCTGAGTATCGACCAGACAGACCCTCTGTATCTGTGTGTGTCTGTCTGTGTCTGTGTGTGTCTGTTTCTGTATCTGTGTGTGTCTGTCTGTGTCTGTGTGTGTCTGTTTCTGTGTCTGTGTGTGTCTGGGACTGACAGCTCTAATGGTTTAGCCGCGACCTCCCATGATGCAGTGCGGTAGGGAGCACAGTCAGCGCCAGAGCTCCTTGGCACTCATGTGTGATGCATGGTGAGTGACGGGCAACAGCACTCCCTCAGCCGTGGTTTACACAACACACACACACAAACACAGAGCCCCCACACACACACACACACACACACACACACACACAAACACAGAGCCCACACACACACACACACACACACACAGCCCACACACACACACACACACACACCCACACACAGAGCACACACACAAACACACAAATCCCATAGTGCTTTCATAACATTTCACTGACTGTGGGGATCCCAGACTGACAGAAGGACGTGTCCCAAATGTCCCTGTGGAGTGCACTATGGTTTAGTGTGGCCCATAGGGCCCCAGCTTAGAGTAAGGGCCAGGCCCGCTAGGGAAAAGGTGCCCACTGGGCCGGTACCACTGAGAGACGGCCTGCAGTGTCTGCCAGGGTGTAATGTTAACCCGTCAGTCTGCCATACTGTAATGTAAACCAGTCAGTCTGCCATACTGTAATGTAAACCAGTCAGTATGCCATACTGTAATGTTAACCAGTCAGTCTGCCATACTGTAATGTAAACCAGTCAGTCTGCCATACTGTAATGTAAACCAGTCAGTCTGCCATACTGTAATGTTAACCAGTCAGTCTGCCATACTGCAATGTAAACCAGTCAGTCTGCCATACTGTAATGTTAACCAGTCAGTCTGCCATACTGTAATGTTAACCAGTCAGTCTGCCATACTGTAATGTTAACCAGTCAGTCTGCCATACTGTAATGTTAACCAGTCAGTCTGCCATACTGTAATGTAAACCAGTCAGTCTGCCATACTGTAATGTTAACCAGTCAGTCTGCCATACTGTAATGTTAACCAGTCAGTCTGCCATACTGTAATGTAAACCAGTCAGTCTGCCATACTGTAATGTAAACCAGTCAGTCTGCCATACTGTAATGTTAACCAGTCAGTTTGCCATACTGTTATGTTAACCAGTCAGTCTGCCATACTGTAATGTTAACCAGTCAGTTTGCCATACTGTAATGTAAACCAGTCAGTCTGCCATACTGTAATGTAAACCAGTCAGTCTGCCATACTGTAATGTTAACCAGTCAGTCTGCCATACTGTAATGTAAACCAGTCAGTCTGCCATACTGTAATGTAAACCAGTCAGTCTGCCATACTGTAATGTTAACCAGTCAGTCTGCCATACTGTAATGTTAACCAGTCAGTCTGCCATACTGTAATGTAAACCACTTAGTCTGCCATACTGTAATGTAAACCAGTCAGTCTGCCATACTGTAATGTAAACCAGTCAGTCTGCCATACTGTAATGTAAACCCGTCAGTCTGCCATACTGTAATGTAAACCAGTCAGTCTGCCATACTGTAATGTGAACCAGTCAGTCTGACATACTGTAATGTAAACCAGTCAGTCTGACATACTGTAATGTAAACCAGTCAGTCTGCCATACTGTAATGTTAACCAGTCAGTCTGCCATACTGTAATGTTAACCAGTCAGACTGCCATACTGTAATGTTAACCAGTCAGTTTGCCATACTGTAATGTTAACCAGTCAGTCTGCCATACTGTAATGTTAACCAGTCAGTCTGCCATACTGTAATGTTAACCAGTCAGTCTGCCATACTGTAATGTAAACCAGTCAGTCTGCCATACTGTAATGTTAACCAGTCAGTCTGCCATACTGTAATGTTAACCAGTCAGTCTGCCATACTGTAATGTTAACCAGTCAGTCTGCCATACTGTAATGTTAACCAGTCAGTCTGCCATACTGTAATGTAAACCAGTCAGTCTGCCATACTGTAATGTAAACCAGTCAGTCTGCCTGCCCGTCTCCATGGCTGCACGTCTCCATGGCTACCATGCTGAGAGTTAACCAGTCATTTAGCTGCTTATTGAATGACATGGCCGGATCCCCAGGGGATCCTGGAAACATTCTATTAGAAATGTCATAGCTGGCCTGTATGTGAAAATACACTGGAGTTATGTCATAGCTGGCCTGTATGTGAAAACACACTGGAGTTATGTCATAGCTGGCCTGTTTGTGAAAATACACTGGAGTTATGTCATAGCTGGCCTGTTTGTGAAAATACACTGGAGTTATGTCATAGCTGTCCTGAATGTGAAAATACACTGGAGTTATGTCATAGCTGGCCTGTATGTGAAAATACACTGGAGTTATGTCATAGCTGGCCTGTATGTGAAAATACACTGGAGTTATGTCATAGCTGGCCTGTTTGTGAAAATACACTGGAGTTATGTCATAGCTGTCCTGAATGTGAAAATACACTGGAGTTATGTCATAGCTGGCCTGTATGTGAAAATACACTGGAGTTATGTCATAGCTGGCCTGTATTTGAAAATACACTGGAGTTATGTCATAGCTGGCCTATATGTGAAAATACACTGGAGTTATGTCATAGCTGGCCTGTATGTGATAATACACTGGAGTTATGTCATAGCTGGCCTGTATGTGAAAATACACTGGAGTTATGTCATAGCTGGCCTGGATGTGAAAATACACTGGAGTTATGTCATAGCTGGCCTGTATGTGAAAACACACTGGAGTTATGTCATAGCTGGCCTGTATGTGAAAACACACTGGAGTTATGTCATAGCTGACCTGTATGTGGAAATACACTGGAGTTATGTCATAGCTGGCCTGTATGTGAAAATACACTGGAGTTATGTCATAGCTGGCCTGTATGTGAAAATACACTGGAGTTATGTCATAGCTGGCCTGTATGTGAAAATACACTGGAGTTATGTCATAGCTGTCCTGAATGTGAAAATACACTGGAGTTATGTCATAGCTGACCTGTATGTGGAAATACACTGGAGTTATGTCATAGCTGGCCTGTATGTGAAAATACACTGGAGTTATGTCATAGCTGTCCTGAATGTGAAAATACACTGGAGTTATGTCATAGCTGTCCTGTTTGTAAAAAATACACTGGAGTTATGTCATAGCTGGCCTGAATGTGAAAATACACTGGAGTTATGTCATAGCTGTCCTGTTTGTAAAAAATACACTGGAGTTATGTCATAGCTGTCCTGAATGTCAAAATACACTGGAGTTATGTCATAGCTGGCCTGTATGTGATAATACACTGGAGTTATGTCATAGCTGGCCTGTATGTGAAAATACACTGGAGTTATGTCATAGCTGGCCTGTATGTGAAAATACACTGGAGTTATGTCATAGCTGGCCTGTATGTGATAATACACTGGAGTTATGTCATAGCTGGCCTGTATGTGAAAATACACTGGAGTTATGTCATAGCTGGCCTATATGTGAAAATACACTGGAGTTATGTCATAGCTGGCCTATATGTGAAAATACACTGGAGTTATGTCATAGCTGGCCTGTATGTGAAAATACACTGGAGTTATGTCATAGCTGGCTTATATGTGAAAATACACTGGAGTTATGTCATAGCTGGCCTGTATGTGAAAATACACTGGAGTTATGTCATAGCTGGCCTGTATGTGAAAATACACTGGAGTTATGTCATAGCTGACCTGTATGTGAAAATACACTGGAGTTATGTCATAGCTGGCCTGTATTTGAAAATAAACTGGAGTTATGTCATAGCTGGCCTGTTTGTAAAAATACACTGGAGTTATGTCATAGCTGGCCTATATGTGAAAATACACTGGAGTTATGTCATAGCTGGCCTGTATGTGATAATACACTGGAGTTATGTCATAGCTGGCCTATATGTGAAAATACACTGGAGTTATGTCATAGCTGGCCTGTTTGTAAAAAATACACTGGAGTTATGTCATAGCTGGCCTATATGTGAAAATACACTGGAGTTATGTCATAGCTGGCCTGTATGTGATAATACACTGGAGTTATGTCATAGCTGGCCTGTATGTGATAATACACTGGAGTTATGTCATAGCTGGCCTATATGTGAAAACACACTGGAGTTATGTCATAGCTGACCTGTATGTGGAAATACACTGGAGTTATGTCATAGCTGGCCTGTATGTGATAATACACTGGAGTTATGTCATAGCTGGCCTGTATTTGAAAATACACTGGAGTTATGTCATAGCTGGCCTGTATGTGAAAATACACTGGAGTTATGTCATAGCTGGCCTGTATGTGAAAATACACTGGAGTTATGTCATAGCTGACCTATATGTGAAAACACACTGGAGTTATGTCATAGCTGACCTGTATGTGATAATACACTGGAGTTATGTCATAGCTGGCCTATATGTGAAAATACACTGGAGTTATGTCATAGCTGGCCTGTATGTGAAAATACACTGGAGTTATGTCATAGCTGGCCTGTATGTGAAAATACACTGGAGTTATGTCATAGCTGGCCTGTATGTGATAATACACTGGAGTTATGTCATAGCTGGCCTATATGTGAAAATACACTGGAGTTATGTCATAGCTGGCCTATATGTGAAAATACACTGGAGTTATGTCATAGCTGGCCTGTATGTGATAATACACTGGAGTTATGTCATAGCTGGCCTATATGTGAAAATACACTGGAGTTATGTCATAGCTGGCCTATATGTGAAAATACACTGGAGTTATGTCATAGCTGGCCTGTATGTGATAATACACTGGAGTTATGTCATAGCTGGCCTGTATTTGATAATACACTGGAGTTATGTCATAGCTGGCTTATATGTGAAAATACACTGGAGTTATGTCATAGCTGGCCTGTATTTGAAAATACACTGGAGTTATGTCATAGCTGGCCTATATGTGAAAATACACTGGAGTTATGTCATAGCTGGCCTGTATGTGATAATACACTGGAGTTATGTCATAGCTGGCCTGTATGTGATAATACACTGGAGTTATGTCATAGCTGGCTTATATGTGAAAATACACTGGAGTTATGTCATAGCTGGCCTATATGTGAAAATACACTGGAGTTATGTCATAGCTGGCCTGTATGTGAAAATACACTGTGAAAATACACTGGAGTTATGTCATAGCTGGCCTGTATGTGAAAATACACTGGAGTTATGTCATAGCTGGCCTGTATATGTGAAAATACACTGGAGTTATGTCATAGCTGGCCTATATGTGAAAATACACTGGAGTTATGTCATAGCATGCTGGCCTGTATGTGAAAATACACTGGAGTTATGTCATAGCTGGCCTGAGCTGGCCTGTATGTGAAAATACACTGGAGTTATGTCATAGCTGGCCTGTATGTGAAAATACACTGGAGTTATGTCATAGCTGGCCTGTATGTGAAAATACACTGGAGTTATGTCATAGCTGGCCTGTATGTGAAAATACACTGGAGTTATGTCATAGCTGGCCTGTATGTGAAAATACACTGGAGTTATGTCATAGCTGGCCTGTATGTGAAAATACACTGGAGTTATGTCATAGCTGTCCTGTATGTGGAAATACACTGGAGTTATGTCATAGCTGGCCTGTATGTGATAATACACTGGAGTTATGTCATAGCTGGCCTGTATGTGAAAATACACTGGAGTTATGTCATAGCTGGCCTGTATTTGAAAATACACTGGAGTTATGTCATAGCTGTCCTGTATGTGAAAATACACTGGAGTTATGTCATAGCTGGCCTGTATGTGAAAATACACTGGAGTTATGTCATAGCTGGCCTGTATGTGAAAATACACTGGAGTTATGTCATAGCTGGCCTGTATGTGAAAATACACTGGAGTTATGTCATAGCTGGCCTGTATGTGAAAATACACTGGAGTTATGTCATAGCTGGCCTGTATGTGAAAATACACTGGAGTTATGTCATAGCTGGCCTGTATGTGAAAATACACTGGAGTTATGTCATAGCTGGCCTGTATTTGAAAATACACTGGAGTTATGTCATAGCTGGCCTGTATGTGAAAATACACTGGAGTTATGTCATAGCTGGCCTGTATGTGAAAATACACTGGAGTTATGTCATAGCTGGCCTGTATGTGATAATACACTGGAGTTATGTCATAGCTGGCCTGTATGTGAAAATACACTGGAGTTATGTCATAGCTGGCCTGTATGTGAAAATACACTGGAGTTATGTCATAGCTGGCCTGTATGTGAAAATACACTGGAGTTATGTCATAGCTGGCCTGTATGTGATAATACACTGGAGTTATGTCATAGCTGGCCTGTATGTGAAAATACACTGGAGTTATGTCATAGCTGGCCTGTATGTGAAAATACACTGGAGTTATGTCATAGCTGGCCTGTATGTGAAAATACACTGGAGTTATGTCATAGCTGGCCTGTATGTGAAATACACTGGAGTTATGTCATAGCTGGCCTGTATGTGAAAATACACTGGAGTTATGTCATAGCTGGCCTATATGTGAAAATACACTGGAGTTATGTCATAGCTGGCCTGTATGTGAAAATACACTGGAGTTATGTCATAGCTGGCCTGTATGTGAAAATACACTGGAGTTATGTCATAGCTGGCCTGTATGTGATAATACACTGGAGTTATGTCATAGCTGGCCTGTATGTGAAAATAAACTGGAGTTATGTCATAGCTGGCCTGTATGTGAAAATACACTGGAGTTATGTCATAGCTGGCCTGTATGTGATAATACACTGGAGTTATGTCATAGCTGGCCTGTATGTGAAAATACACTGGAGTTATGTCATAGCTGGCCTGTATGTGAAAATACACTGGAGTTATGTCATAGCTGGCCTGTATGTGAAAATACACTGGAGTTATGTCATAGCTGGCCTATATGTGAAAATACACTGGAGTTATGTCATAGCTGGCCTGTATGTGAAAATACACTGGAGTTATGTCATAGCTGGCCTTATATGTGAAAATACACTGGAGTTATGTCATAGCTGGCCTATATGTGAAAATACACTGGAGTTATGTCATAGCTGGCCTGTATGTGAAAATACACTGGAGTTATGTCATA